>KV425586.1:0-277253 GCA_001632425.1 Neolentinus lepideus HHB14362 ss-1 | reverse complement strand
TATATAATTATTTACCATTTAAGAGTCGGCAAAGATTTAAAACAAACTCGCTTACAAAATGTTTCTCGGAGAAAATATTTTGCTATCAGTTTTGCTCGATGTTTAACTATAGATATTCAAGCGATCTTGAAGGTAATAAAATGGATAATATTTCGTCCAGTCTGTTGACTATTCCCTTAGTATATACTTTTCTCTTTGACAGAATGGTTTGCCAAAGTAATTATATGGGATATCCATTTTGATCAACATTTTGCAGGTCCTCAAAGAGTGAGACTCCCGCAGTGTATGTAGCTGGCAGCCATGCCAGCCTCTCCTACCTGAATGTCCATCTCCCTCTAGGCCAATATATTTGACATACAGATAGCATGGTTCAGGGAATCGCAACATCACATCCGCCCTCAGACCTCGTACTCGCAGGTCACTACTTCCTCGATCCAAGAAGACCGTCAACGTCTATGCAACGTTTATATTGGAAGAACTGGTGAATGGCAGAAATACCCGTGTTTCGTTAATTGCGGCGAGTTTTCTTATCTATCTTGATATATCCACCGATCTCGCTATGTCTTTACCACCTGCGTTTGCCTCTCGGCAGGCGCTGGAATCTGCATATCTCGCGATCCTATTTTGTGCTTATCGTCAAGTAAGCTGTTCCTATATCAAAGGAAGAGGGTGTGTATTGTATCGAATATGTATCCCAGACGGGGCCCTTCTGGCTTGGTATGTTGTGTTTGTCTTTTCCCCCCGTCTTTCCATCGGGTAACAAGACCGGATACTCACAACGCACATCAATATATAGCTCATCTCATCCGCTCGACGGCTGTGGACTATACATCAGTGCCTTGACTATTGTTAGTTCTAGATTAAAGCAGTGCTGTACGACCCTCCAGTACGTCAGGAAGGACAATCGGACTAGAGCCCACCATGCAATTATCGCGAGACCTGATCAAGACTTTCGGTCAAAGCCCTAAGCAGTTCTATTTACTTCGTGGAACGTGGCTTCTCAGCGTAGTCAAGCCCACACCTAATTCTACCACGGACGTCTCTTTGCACGTCGGCACCGTACCATATCATTCCTCTGCGGGCTGACTGGTTGGCTACGGTGCGCATGTCTCGGGACGTCGTGACGAGCGTGCCAGAATCTTTGTCTCAGTTAGATTGGCGGCGTTCTATATTTCAGTTTGGGTGGAAGGGACGCTTCGTCAAGTCATCCTCAGTACGTTCACCATGACATGACATGATATGGCTCTCCTTGATAACTCTCAATAGGAACGTCGCACTGAGTTTGACATACACGTCGACCGTCATGTATCTAAAGCACTGGAGACGTGGGAGCTATGACGGTTTGTGAACGCCTTGGGGGTGAAACGTTCAACGATATTTCGACAAGCTACCTGTTGTAGGGTGACGCAATAGAACATCATTCATTGACCTGACCAGATACGAGTGCAATATCGCTACTGCACCTCTTCCTTGCCCTTGCAACTTCCCCCGCGTGTTCCTCGCGCTGTCAACACATTCTTCCGTTAGTCTTGGAGTTTCACCGCTAAATTTCGAGCACTGCCGCCCTCGCAGGTGAGAGACTAGACACTATTCTGGACGCTGAGTATCTTACCGACATGTTTGATGACCAGTTACTTGCTGCGCATATTTTGAATATCACCTGCGTTGGCAAGACAACCTGCCCTCCATCGTGCCTTAACGTCGTCGTCCTCATCCTAGTCCACTTCTTGACGGTGTAGACGCGCTCGCGGGCGGTAAGTCTTATGGTGTTATGCGAGCTCTCGCGCGACTGATGGGGCTTTAGCAGCCTCTTTATGAACACCTCGGCCTAGTTCCATAACGACCTCCTCCGGCGGGGTTGTCTCATTGCATCTGCATTGTCCAATTCTCGCTTTCCTCGCAACACTGGAGATGCGGACTGTGTCCAGGGCGATGCTCATCCTTTGCAGCAGGAGGTCTCGTTATCTGCAACGTAGTCAATGCAAGACTGAACGCGCGCGATGCCGCTCTCACAATCTCCTTGTGCTCACGAGCACGAGGCAATTCGCTGAGTATACCAAGTCCTTTCTCAGAGCAGTTGGATTGAGACGGAGACTGGTATACGTGGGGCAATGACTTGGTGAATGTCAGTATAGATTTGATGCGGTTATTGGTGCACTCATAGAAGGTGAGCGATCGCGGCGTTGAAGAGGAATCTACGCTCTTGGGTTCACTGTCGAACTGTATACCGTATATCCAGACGAACAGATATCCCAGATACCTTTTCACGACGCAATCTTGGACTGCATGGTACACCTCCTGTCGGCAAAATCGTCTCGTCATACGCTCGTCACTAAGCGTAAGTCCCGTACTATTCATTATTTCAACCTATCACTGATGCAGATCAAACAATTACTTTATAAATAATCTCGTATAACCATTCGCAATGCTTGGCGTCACATTTATATATTTCGTGCTACGGCACTTTGCGCGTGTACGTTAGTTCCTCGCTACTAATCTTTTCTCTGTAGGACAATGAGGCTCTAGGGAAAGATTTGGGACGCCCTCGCATTCGTCGCTGGTATGTCCCAGTTGCTCGTTAATGCTTCAAAGGCGCAATTTGAGAAAAATCTGTACAAGTCTTGGAAAAGCAACAGTATTTGAATGTTCCTCTATAGTACGTCCATATACATCTAGTCTTCTAATGCTAGTAATCCAGTTTCCTAATCCTCATCCCAGTCGTCTTCCTCCGTGTCAGCATCGTAGCTGATGCCTCCATTATTCACGGATACCTCCTCTTCAGGATCATCCCGATCATTCCAGTCGTCTTCCGCTGTGTCTGCAAGGTATCCAGCATCCTCATCATCCACGAAAGCTTCCTCTTCAGGATCGTTAGCGTCATCTTCGTTGTCGCTGTCCGTCCATATGCGGCCCCATCCCGATCCACGCCTTCTCTGGTGAATGTGTCCTCGATCTGCGCAACCTCCTCAGAAATGTTGAAGCAATCGTAAATGTAAATCTTATTTGTTCCTGCGAGCGGTCGCATGACTGATAAGGCTTTAGCAGCCTTTTTACGAATGCTCCCCGACCGGGCTCCTAATCGACATCGGGTCTCCGCCGGAACCACAGGTGGCATAATCTCAGCCTTTAGTGGATGTCCGTTTGTCCATTATGATGATTATGCTCTGCGCTGGATTGGGCCTCCTATCCAGCTGGTCACTGCAGGGAGTAATCTTCAGGTTGAAATATTCCAATGCCGGTCAACCCAGCACATGAAGGAGGTCCGCCTCCGCAATGTAGAAGGTACAGAGGGTGAGTGACGAGAGCACCTCGAGATGGACATTCTCATTGGTAGGAGGTGACCACGCCATGTGGACAATACCTTGGATACGGTAGAGTCCAAAAGATGTTGACAAGTGTGAGAGAAGTGATGTATGCCAGTGATGTGATCAGGAGCGTCTGCAGATCCTCAAAATCGAATCCTCCCAGTGATAGACGCCGGAGCTTGGTGGAGGCGGATCGTGGTAGAGCCTCTGACCTCTCCAAACCATGCTTACACACCTCCAACACCTCCGTTGGTGAATAGTCGACTAATGTCTCGAACCTCTTCCAAACATCAGCAGAAACCTTGCGTATCCGCAACACTTTTAACTTCCACGAGTTGGCTATGATCATGCATAGTTTAGTAAAGTCGGGCTCGGCATCTCCGATCACAGGCTCCCTGCGTAGGCTAGTCGAGATGATGGATAGCGTTGGCAGTAGCTCCCGAAAATCCAAATTCCCACACAGCCACTTCCCTAATTTGTGCAGCTTGTCCGGATTGGTACAGGCGGTAGATCTCTGCTTCAGATGCATTGTGGCTGAACGCATCCTAGGTCTCTCTGCGCTCAGGTTGCGTCGTCTGTACTCTTCATTTCTGGCTACATGTATTCTTTACTAGCTCCTAAAGAACATTAATGGAATATACTGTGTCAGAAACTCTTCAGCCTGAAGTCGGCACACGGGAATGGTACCAGCATGTTGTCGCGCCAGCGCTGAAGTACCCTCGATTACACGACTTTCAGCTCGAATTGGCACTCGCAATTCAGAACGGCTTAGACGGAGCCATTCTGGCATCGTGTGGAATGGGAAAGACTGCCGAGTAGCGAATTACCAGAAATTGCTGAGGCCTGATATTGCGAAAACATGCCAGTAGACATAGATGCCGTAGTTTGCGAACCGGGAGTTACAGGCCAAGAGCCATCAGAGAATACAGAATCCGGGCTGTCTAGCAGAAGGGTGCGCGAAGAGGGAGTAATAAATTGCACCTGTTGAAAGATTGGTTTATTCGGCCCTTCGTAGAACTGGAATTCAACTGCAGATGCGCTGCGTTGGTCAGTGGTGAACGCGCTGGATGGACAATCCGAGTCATTGCCGAATGGTTCAGATAAAATATCTAATTCTGAAAGGGTGT
Source organism: Neolentinus lepideus HHB14362 ss-1 (assembly GCA_001632425.1). Lineage (NCBI taxonomy): Eukaryota > Fungi > Basidiomycota > Agaricomycetes > Gloeophyllales > Gloeophyllaceae > Neolentinus > Neolentinus lepideus. Next base: position 272,821 of record KV425586.1, on the reverse strand, counting down.
CTATAGGTGAGTCGGAATTGTCTAATATATGCGGAGGGTCTGGTCGAGGAACTCTGAAGTTGTGGAACATGTTACCAGAGGAAAGAACAAGATGTTGGACTTAAGAGAATTCAAGCGATGGCGCGAGATCGCTAGATCTAAGCTGTCTTACCGGATTGAGCAACATTGCACTAATGGGGAATACCGGTACTATTTTTAACTGACGCGCGAAACTTTCGGGAGCTACTGCGAAGGCTATCGGGAGACTAGACAAGTCTCCCTGTGAAGCCCGTTGCTCGCCTACTCGGATTCACTGAGGAGACGTCGCTCGCAAGTCTATCCCTGCGACGGTAAGGACCTGGTTCCCTGACCGGTTGAGGAATCTTTTGACGGATTCCACGCTGCCAATGAGCACACCCGTCCAGGCGTCGGAGTAGTTCGTAATCACTTTCTTCCATCTCTTGCACACTCTGAGAGTGGGCAGCCATTGACCTGGCGTCTCGTGTTCTGATATCCTCGATAAGGTACAACACAATGTGGCAGATGATCTCCGCAGGGGCACAGGAAAAATGGCGAGGCCCTGCGAGGCGTGGCGAGGCACCTGCGAGGCACTTGAGCCGATAGGTGAGTCGTGTCGACTAAGTGTTCGCCCTCTCATAGAATTTATTTGATGAACATATATATGTTTTATGCTACCTATATAATGTTTTTCAACCTTTGATCCTACCTTTATGTTGAGCACTAACTTACTAAGGGACCCTATATCTCAAGAGATAATTTGTAAGTAGACAGCCCGTCACAGTCCCAGTTCCAACGCGTGGTCAGGACAGTGAATTAACTGAAGTGGTCTTTCATTCATATTCAATATTGTATGTCTATGCTTTAAATATAAGGAACTGACTATCCTACTGCTTGCTGTACAAGTTGGCATTGTCTTAAGTGTCGATCCTTGCAATGAGTCCAAGCTTGAGTATTTGAGTGCCTCGCCACTGCCTCGCAAGTGCCTCTCGAATGCCTCGCCACTGCCTCGCAATGCCTCGCCACTCGAGTCGACTCGAATAGAGCGTCGACGACGCTAAGTCCGGCGGAGTTGGTCCCTGAGTCTCAATATGGTGTTGGGGGACTCATTCTTCCCAAATATGGACTGATAATCAATAGACAAGTCCCAATGGACCTCAATGGATCCGAAAGATTCCTCTGCGACTCGCTCAAGTGAGCAGAACATAGCAAGAAAAAGTGCATTATCCTTTAGACAGATAATTTATATGTTATTGGAAGATTTAATACTGGCATAATACATTCACTAAAATATGGACTCAAGTGCCTCGCCATTTTCCCACTGCCCTCTCCGCAGGTGGCATGTCTGTAGAATAGCTTAGTCTGCGTATATTCCTGAACTTTTGCTTCAGCCGCATTCAGATCAGTAATCTCTGAATCCATTCGTTATTGAGATGCGATGTGGCACGCGAGACTATGGACAATGCTTACAGTCTTTGTCGAGAGTGAGGTGGATGGCACAGGCGGTACTCAAGATATAGCGGATAGAGACTATATTTTCAAGCACGGCTGAGGTGTTGGGCTTTAAGAGAAAGATTGTAACAAAGAACAAATATATGTGGCTGGTAAGCTCCATTGTTTGGCACATGACTGTGTGGCAGGCTTGTCTGTAGATTTTTAATAGAAGACTGGTACAATGGCGGTTAAGCCGTAGGATTACAAGCCCATGAGGAGGGCGCTGTCCCTCGGGCTTTATATACTACTTGTACAAAATGCTAGAATATACTACAATATTCATGAAATTCAAATGGGTTAACCTAATACCTAATTTATATTCCTGAGCAATTTCCAACATTGTCTACCTTTGATTTTTTATCGAAGACAGAGTTTCCTAGGACTCATGTATATGGAATACGTGATCATTGCCGTATTCACCAAGCACGAGATCACTTAGTAGAGGTAAAACCTTTCGTACACGGATCGAATGTCCAGTGCATATAGCGGAGCACTTTGCTGCGTACGCACCTATGTTGTGTCAAACTATCCAACTCGGGACGGCGTATCAGTACACAGAGACTGAGAGATATGTCAAAGCAACTTGATTGACGATGTCAACAGAGGGCATCATATGGGCGAGAGTCTCTCTATCTCCCACGTCGAAAGGCTAAGCGGTATCCCAGGCTGTACAAAATAACACCGAGAACTGGACGTACCACAGAGCGTCAGCGAATGCGCGGCTAGCCGGCGCCAGCAACTTGGAATGGGAATGTAGTCGTAGGGCATCGACTTTCTGGCAGTTTCGTTCCGACGAACAACGCACGTCTATTATTCGCAGTATTCTCAAAGCTAGCTGAAAGTGAAAGCGGCAAGAGCAAGAAAAGATGAAGTATACCAGATGTCAGCTTGGAAGTGTGGGACGTGAACAAACATTGGTCGATATAAAAGCACAACAATCCCGAACACTGTCAATAGAAGGCTCAGAAAAATACCGAAACTGTGCTGATTGCTGATAAGACATAAGGAATTCCGTACGCTAGCAGCTCACATGCTCGACACAACCTTTTCACACCTACGAGCACGCCACCACATGCGATGGTAGTCCTGAGTCAACCTTGAGAGTACTAACACGCCTTCATGGATAAATAAAGCGCGCCCATTAGTATGACGTCTATCCCGGTGAGCGCTGGGCGAGGAGTCCGGATGACTCAGGCGAGGATGGTGTTGGATCACTTGATCCCATATAGCGCGATCCGGTCCTTCATACACTATGTTGAGTTAAGGTCGCGATACTAAAACGAAGAACGTACCTGATGTGCAATTATGTACTGTCGCCGAACGCTCCGAGACTCTTCGTCCATTCATCTCTGCAAGTCTCGTAGGTCATGCCCATCGTTTCAGGCAATACTACGAATCTCTGATCACTTCTTGTGCTGAGTTCGTTCGTCAAGTACTTGAGAGGATTTCCGAACAGAATTGTCGGGGACATTATAGCTTGTACAAGGAGCTGCTGAACAGATGGCGCCAACGGCCCCGGATCTGCCAAACCAGCATATGCATGATAACTCTCCCCGACTGTGGAACGTAGGCCATCGACGGATATCGAGCTATTCCTGACACCCGAAAGCTGGGCTGAGGCGAGATTCTCAGCTCGAATGGTGGTCAGGAAATTGATGGCCATATCCATGTTATGCCGGTCAGCGACGAAGGCAAAGGATACATGCAAGGAATGAAGTGCTGGCAAATGAAGTTTACGATCCAGCCGCCTGATTAGTGCTAGGCTGCGCAGGTGAATGTGGAAGTTGCGAAGTAAGGGGTATTTGACGGATAGAATCCGTTCGTAGACAAGTGTAGATCCATCGTAGATGAGCAAAGTGAATGTCTCCAGCGTTGGTGCCACGACTTTCAACAGTGCAAGCATCAGGTCACTCGCCCCGTGACCAGGAGAGTAGAAGATGTCGAGGCTGGAGTCCACAGGCGTATTTCGCGCCTCCAGCTTGCGAAGAACATCTTCTGCAACGTCGGACATTAATAGGTGACGACAATTGTTCCTCGCCTTGAAGCTGGCGTTGCCGATATCGTTGCACAACCGAGACATCATCTGTGGCCCATGGACGGAGATACAGTAGAAGGTGTATGGCTCGGCAACAGCGGAGACGTATCGGGATACAAGACGTAGTGACGCTGCTGTGCGCCCACTGCCGTCGAGGGAGGCAAGCAAAGCTATCTTCTCCAACAATTCAGGAGGTAAGTCGGTGAGCATGGTGGGTGCTAATGGTGCGTGTATAAGCTCTGGGCTATTATATGATGGCATTCGATGAGTCTGACGTATACCGCCACGTAGTCAACAACCAATATACCAAGAATGATCGCACTAATGGAGTGAGACCTACAATGATTCACTCCAGAAAGTCATTCAGGACACTCCGACAGATGTTGATCGATGACTGAATGGCTCCATGACTAGCATGCTTGCCCATTGAACTATACAGAACACATGACGCGCAGGTACAGCCCATCTAAGTTAATGGGCAACGACAGCCTTGAAAGGTACCGTGGCGCAGCGACTGATCTTGTTGAATTGATAAGAACTGCTGGTCAGCTTCCAAGAACAGACAGTGGGAGAACACCACGCACGTACCAAGAGCAATCTTCTCATTACGATGGGGAATCCTATCTCCTAGGAAACTTCGGAACAAGTAGGCCGACGATCAATCGCCATGCACGCTGAAACAAGTGACTCGGTTCCATTAAACAGAAATGAGAGGCACATCATACGATATCCTAGATAGACTAGAAAAGCGAATGCATGCTCGTCTTAGTCCACGTCATCTTGACAGGGTATAGGTTTGTCGTGTACTTGGAACAAGCCATATAGGTATATTATGATGCGGCGAAGGTGTGGTTTCGTCCGGAAAGCATGAATTACTTGCTCGCCATATCCTGCGGTATTAAATGATTGGAAATTGAATGAGACGAGCCAGATAAAGCAGCTTTCCTCGCTCACCACAAATAACTAGCTGCTGCCTAGATCAACTCTGGCTTCCAATAACAGTCCTTAGCAACCTACACGAATTACTCGCCTGTTACCTGACTTCCTCGTTCGACCAACTCGTAACCCCCTTAGACGCATCAGGAGGGTACCACGTAGTTTAATTCAAGGATGCCGCGGAACCCTGAACATTATCGGCCGATTACAGACATTTCTTGCCTCTTGGGTCACGTCTATGAGAGCGTTTCATCCCTTCCACGGCCCCCGGATGCGCAGTCCAGACACGGAACGCAGAGGGACCAGCGCCATCGATGGAGACTAGTCGAACAACGGTTTCCAGGAGTTCGGAAGACAGATCAGTGAACATGCAAGATCGACCTTAGGAGCAGCGCGCACCGAATCCTGATAGAGTACTAGACTTGCTAGCGACGTCTCCTCAGTGAACCCGAGTAGGCAGACAAAGCTTGCAGAGGTTGCGGCGAATGCCGGCTACATATGTCGAATGGGAAATTTAGAGGGAAACTTGATGCTTTTGTCCGTCAGCCGCGCTCGCCTGCCCGTGTTTGCTCCCAGGGTCTCTAGTACAATGTCTACTTCTGCGCTGAAGCCCACCACTGAGCGAGCGAGCGAACTTCGTGCCAACCTATCCGAAATTCGAGACCGAATCAAGCAAGCGTATGGTTCTGCGCCTAGGAGCACATCGTATAGGAGAGAGCCTACGTTCGTAGCAGTGTCCAAATATAAGCCTGCTTCGGACATTGTAGGATGTTATCAGGACGGCCAACGAGATTATGGCGAGAATTATGTACAGGAGTTGGTAGATAAGGCTGCTCAGGTGAGTTTCAAACGCATAGGTCGACACGTCAAAAGGAAAGTCTGAGCATAACTTTGAGCTATCGTGATCATTATGAAATCTACTTCGAATCTCGAAAACAGTTGCCACAAGATATACGGTGGTACTTTATTGGGACGTTACAGAGTAATAAGGCGAAGATGCTTGCTAGTACGTTCCAGCTTTGTCGTCTTCCCGATCCTGTTTCAAAACAATCACACCCTCGCTATGACCTCAGCCCAATTATTAACTTACTTCACCGACCGCAGCCATTCCGAACCTCTATTCCATCCACACGCTAACGTCCCAGAAGACGGCTTCCTCTCTCAACAAGTACCTGCCAGAAACGCGCACCGATCCGCTTAATGTCTTCATTCAAGTGAACACTTCCGGTGAGGACAACAAATCTGGCCTTGCGCCCTCCCTCTCCTCTCCCTCGGAGCTCCTCGATCTTGCGAACCACGTTGTTATGGCATGCCCCCGTCTCAAACTCCTTGGGCTGATGACTATTGGTTCGCTAGCGGAGTCGTTGCATGCCAAGGAGGCCTTGGAGAATAGAGATTTTGAGGCGCTTGCAAGGGTGAGGGATCAACTGGAGGAGAAGCTGAGAGAAGGAGAGGGGGGGAAGTGGGGCGACGAAGACGGAAGGCTCATATTGAGCATGGGGATGTCTGCAGATTTTGAGGCAGCAATTAGGTCTGGGAGTGGGATGGTCAGGGTGGGGAGCAGCGTGTTTGGAGAAAGGAGGAAGAAGGGCGAGTAAGGAGCTGTGTGATAGGTTCGTGCCGGTTTCCATGTGTTTGATTGTTTGACCCCTCTATGATTGTTGTGCTCTACGGAGACGAATCTCGATTCCTATCCAGATATTCAAAGGCATCTCGGAAAGTTCTCGCCGTGCCTTTTCTCAGAACAGCTTTCGAGTTGTGATCAAAGTTCATACGATCATGCTGAGCGAGTGAGATTCATGCTCCGAAAATGAGTTTCGAGGCGAAACCTCCGAACCTCTGCCATAGTCTCAAAACTAATACTACTGGGTGAGTTCAGCGATAACTCCGGCGGCCAATGGACGTGCCACTCCGATATCGTTTGTGAAAGTCCTTCGCATCTACCTCTTTGAATGTTGTTAGTCTCGTTGTCCTCCTTTTATTCACATTGTCATTTTTGGAATAATATCGACAGTGGACGTATCATTGCTGGGACTCGCTATTCTCATTTCTTTCACAGCATTCACTGACATCATCGTCTTTCACTCGTATGATACTTAGCACCTCAGTAATATATATTTAAAGCCCTCGTCCTTTGTGGCCGCCCTCAAATCTCGCGTCTCGCCTGTCTTCGACCTGTCGTACTGAGACCATGTGCGACAACTCGCCTACGAAGGGACTACGGAATCGGATTTTAGTCCCAAAGATTCTCACACTCCATGTACCGAACACCGACGAAGGACAGCGTTGTGGTTCTCAGTAGAAACATCATCGTCTGCATTACAAAGTCGAAGAACATCCTTATGCTACGATGCACAGCTGATCTGATTGAGCTTACACCTCATACACCATTTCGAATCTTTACCTTCACAGGCTGAAGTCTTGAACCAGTCTCGCCGTATTAGGACTGCGAGGAGTGATGTCACACTTGAACGGAACTGGACGGCTGAAAGGATAGGCATGAGTCGTGCTCGTATATAAAGGGAATTATTCTATACCAGAGCCACCCATCGCTAAACTCGGCTGTGACGGGAATCTCATCTCCAGCCTCGTTCTTAGCCTTGCTTATATTGAACACAGACAATATCATAACCAGGGCCATCCAAACGTTCTCGGTAGCCATGTAGCGTCCAGCGCAAAGTCTGCATCATCACGACTAAGCAGGAATTACAAGGTGCAAATAGTGGTCTCGTACCGGCGTCCGAATCCAAAAGCCTGGATAGGAAAGTCTTCCTTCAAGGTCCCGTCGCTTTTAAGCCATCGTTCCGGCATGAACTGTTCTGGATCTTCATATGTATCTGCGTTATGCAACATACCCCTAATAAAACGCTTAGTCTCAGCTTGTCGCCCGTTATATATATCCACGTCCAAGAGAGGTAGTAAGTCACCAAACATTTCCAAAGATGATGGCGCCTACGGACATAGGTTCAGCACGGACACCCGAAGTAAGGCATGGTGGTAACCTTTGGGGATGTAGTAACCGTTATAAGCGTCGTCTTCCGCAGCACGGTGTGGCATGCCTGAGTAGTGATGGGCGGTCATTATAACACATACAGGGATCCTTTCAAGAAATATCGTACGCACCCATAGGCGTCACTGGACCCCACCTGAGAACTTCTCTTAGTAGAGCCTCTGTGTAAGGCAACGCGTCATGGTCTCGAAAGTCAGGAAGGCGGTCGCTCCCGACGACTGAGTCTATCTCTGCCTGCGCTTTGCGCTGCGCCTCCGGGAAGAGCAGAAGAGCAAGTACGCCACAGAGAACTGAACCCGCGGTCTAGGCGCACATGCATATTCGATCAATCACCAAATAGAATACGCGGAACCGGATGCTTACGGTGTCATACCCAGCTGGGCCATAAACAAGATCAGATACATGTAACATGGGACGGTGAAACCAATCCTACCGGAATATGCTTGCCATGAAACTCTCTTGATGAACTCTTCCTCTTCATCGTTCAACTCTCCCTTCGACACTGCATTATCAATAAGGTCAGAGGTAACGCAGGCCTCCGGGATTCCTTCTGTCATCTGTTTCTTTGTCAACTCATACGGAACATTGCGCATTTCAACCGTATACTTGTGGCAAGCGGTTGCAAACCTCTTGAACCCCATCCCGGGCAGCCAATCGGGGAGATGTTGTACTGATGGATGTCGAAACATACGAGTCTTAAGTAAAATAGGACATAAAGCATGGAAATCATTGCGCGTGCTCACGGAAGGGTAAATAATTCACCAGAAATGCGCCCGGCAGCAGGCATTTGGCAAGGAATCCAAGTGCATGTTCTGCAATGACCACGTAGTGATCGTCCTTAGATGTTACGTCGTAGTTGTACACAGTGGCCATAATACTGTCAGTGGACCAGCTGTATTCCTCGTCAGATCCACAGTATCTCGGGTCGCTAAGAATCATACACACTAGAAAGCATGATCATAGAAATTCCCTGGGTTGTCGAGAACTCTCTGTACGAGTGCATGAGCCTTCCTAACCATGCTGTTATTGTAGCGTGACACTTGTTCTCGGGAGAACATCTGTTGGAACATCCGCCTGTGCTTCTTCCAAGATTCGTTATATGGCATCACTCCGAAAGCATGTTTCCAGCCTGTCCTGAATTACACAACGGGCTCATCTGCGCACCAACCACAAAAGGGAATATTCTTACAGTTCAAGCATTGGCACAATGGGTTTGTCAGAGTAAATATTGGCGCGTTTCTCAAACAAGTCGTTCGCAACCTTGACAGAATTGATGATAACAATGTGTTGGCCTAAGATGTTCAAATGAATGATGTCACCTATCAAACACAAACTCAGTCATACAAAATGAACATAAAGCGTCGAAATTCAATACCAAATTGTTTGCTCCAGGCAGCATATGTCTTCCACGCCGTTTTCCTCGGGACATCCAGCATATTTCCGAGGACAGGGAGAGGCCTAGGACCTGGAGGGAAAGAAAGTCCAGACTTGACCCACTTTCGTTGTAAGTATGCCTTGGTCAGAATTAGTGCTATGCCAGCTACGGCACACAGAAGAGTCGACATTAGAGGCGACATCCTGGCAAACGATATATGGCGGAAGATCTAAGGCTAGTGTGGCTTTTATACCTGCAGAGGGGGGCCACCAAATCAAATCATGGAATGAAAGAATGATCAATAATGGATATTAGCCTCCCACCGTTCAGGAGAGAACTGACAAAGAAAGTCAAATTGCGACCTCAGCTCCCAAGCTCGACGCCACTAACCTCCAAGTTGAAGGCAAGGCACAGCGTCGGAATGGAGATCGAGAAGTAAACTTAGCGAAACAATATCGTTAGTACGAATGTAACAGATACCGAATGAATCTGGTACGAAAAAAGTCAGAGAACTATTAATCGAGACAATGGCGGAACGTCCTGCCTGTTCGGGTTTTCAGGAAGAATATGTGAGCCTCATCTGGGACATCGTCTTCATAAATAACATATTTAACTGGGTAATATGCAGCGGGGTGCGAGGAGTAGTATTGAAGTCGGATTGAGAACCTTGAACGGGACAGTTTCTATTCCTAGATGGATATAATGTACCAATTCCGGATGTTAGGTGTCATGTTAATACCGCGGATGACAAGGCGAGGTCTGTTCTCTTGATCTTCTCAGATCCTGGTCAGCATGACAGATGTCTATAGGGGCGTCCTCGGAAAGATAGTTTGCTCACATAGCCGGCAGAATGAAATGAGTGAGTGCCTAGATGAGATAATGCTATTGACAGAATTTAATCATCTTCAGGTCACGAAATTCATCATGTCAAGCCTCGTCCACTAGAAGCCGATGTGATGCGGAGGGCCTGGCATGCGAAGTTCGATATATGAGTAGTACACTAGATGGTAAATGTTAACGTTTGGGGTAGCTCAGGGTCTGATTCGAAACATGCACATACCCGGACTGCTCGTTGGCAATATGGTCCTCACAAGCTGATCGTGCCGGTGCGAGGCAGTGAATTATTCCAGACTCTGACAGGCTAATACCAAGTGTGCCAATGAATCACAATGAAGACGAGACAGATTATAGGATGATATTGGTAGGCCCCCAGATACTTTGTTCAGGAATTCCTCTGTAGCAGCGTCCGTGACTAGACTTGAACGGGAGCCTTAGGGACTGACTACCCAGTGGCACCGCTCGTAGAATACCTGGACAGCGATGCGGGAGCGCCTGGACCAGATAAAGTTATTACGAGAATCTGATCACATTCAAGTCGCGTCCTGGCATGCGAAATTCGTCATGTCAGGTCGCCGATGGCGGTAGCTTGGGAAATTACCGCAGGTGCTATGCACGACATCGCTGCTACAGCTTACTTGCATAAGAGATGCACTCGAGGTATGCAGCATCGCAGCGAACCGTCTGGACGGTTGACACCATACTACGGTCCTCGCTGCTCCCTTCAAAGAGCGGGGTGCCACGCGGAACCGACCTGAGGCAAAGAAATAGTGGCTTATCAGTATTGTTCCTGAACTCCTAACAGTGTAATTCGAGCGCCAGGTGCCCAAAAATCACGCAATACTCTTGGAGGATATGCACCTAAGTTTCAGCCAGAGTAAGCGGAGTCCAATCCATTAAGCATTGTCACGAATTAAGTATACTTCATCTGCTATAACATCAAAGGAGCAGATCGCACTTTACGTGCACCACCGTACTATTCTTGTGCATTCTTCGATCACGAGCGTTCCAAATACCGGCTGTATCGGTAACATGGAACTGTAATCGATTTAGAACCATCGTAGTCTAGTGAGCCCCACAGTCCCGTCTGAGTCCGATGGTCTAACAGATCCAGGGGTAAACGACAGGTCACAGGACTGTGGTGCCAGCGCTAAATGTGTTATTGGTACCTGGGACTTCACATGCATCCTCGGTGGGATACAATTAACGGAGAAGGCTCGCTCCAAAGATAAATTTTAAGATGCGCTTTCGGGCGCAGCTGCCGCTACTGCAATGTCTATAGTACATCATCAATGTGGTGGCATGAACCGAAACATCTTTAGGGTAAAGTAGTACATTACCTTGCATTCTTCGGGATATTGTAGTATCGGGATTCCAGCCTGCTATTATTGTGCAGTGTTCGCGAGGGAGCACAGTCTGCTGCTACCATTGAATCGGAGCCACGTACTTCTGGAGATATGACATGCGGGATCCTTCTGCAGACTGTGAAGTCGAGAAGGCGGACGTGAGAAGGCGAAAACTCGCTGAAGCTTAGCCTTCTCTCGTCATCTGAATCTGATGCTCCGCCTAAGGCAGTCTTGAATTCACACGATAGACCACGTAATAGCTAGGCAGCTTAGGATTGGAGCTTCGGATCGAGCCAACATCGCACAGGAGGACTAGCGACACGAAAATAGGGACGCGAGATATCTAAACATCGAAACATTGAGATACATCCGTTGGGCGTGACAGGCATCCGCGGCCAGCTAAGTATCAGAAATTTTCAAGAACGTACTGAGATCCGTTGTGTCGACTGAGTCCCTGAAGGCCTGACAACCAATGCGGGAAGTGATCAGAGGAAGTGTCTTGAACGAAGAGCCAGTTTGAAGCAAGGTACTACCGGAATGCCTAGTACGTAGAATGCCTTAAAACAGTTCAATATTAGTAAAACAAGCTGCGGAGACAGTCAGGGATGTTCTCGTGTTGCTACCGAAGACTTCAGCAGTAACTTGGAATTTGTTGAAGCATTTTATAGTAAGCGTGACTGTTGAGCCAAACAGAGACAAAGAAAGGCTATGATTGGTCCGAGGCCAAGCGGGCGTGGAAAGGCGTGGAAGCTGCGCGCTATCAAGTCCTCTCCATGGGCGTTTACTTCGAACCACCACATCACCTTCTGGGCTCAGAGTATGCCAGCAACGCTCCTGAACCTGGCTCCAGAACTCTTGGAGAACATTGTCCTACTAGCGCTCGAGGATGACAACGGGCACACAGCAGCCGTGCTGCGTCTCGTGTCGAGATACATGTGTGCGGTCGTAGAGCCGCACAGATTCCACTCTATCGAAGTGATGGGACGCAATTCGATTGAAAGGGTCTCCAAGGCTATCAGAGATGCATCTGCGCAGGCACGGAGCGGGTGTCGGCACCTGCTAATGTCCGATGTAACCCGCGATGTTTCGAGTGAACTGCACAGGAGGTGCGCGATTGCGAGGGACTCGTGGGACGTCCCGTGTTATCTCCCAGAAGACGCTGCGCACAACGTAATCTGCTTTTTGCTCAACCTTGTAGCTCCCGTCTTGGAGACACTCACTCTTTCGATTTATGAACACTCGACTCATACGACTATTTTCCCCAATTCGTTTCCTCAACTCCGCCATCTCCATGTACATGCTCGCTCATTAATCTTTGTTTCTTTCCATACGCCCAATATTCGTCTACCAAAGCTCGCAAACTTAGTAGTGTCCTTTGCTATCGCTAGCCCGAGGCCTATTTCCAAGTTTCTTAAAAGAATTCAGGCCCCATCTCTCACTAAAATCTGCCTCTCCTACCTCACGAAGACGTCGTTCAGCTTGGAGGTAGTGCGGGTCATATTTGGCGCCCACGTCCCGCTGGATGAGTACCAGGTAGAGGCCCACGGAATACCGTCGGTGGAATTGCTTACTCTGCAGTTCACGCTGGCGGTGGAAGAAGAGACGGATCGCTGTATGAGCCGATTGAGGGAAGTGGCTGACCATCTTGCGAAGACAGGGAATCGGAGGCTGGTCATCCTTCCGGATTTACCAGCTGAAGATTGCACGATGAGTGAGCCGATAACAATAGTCTGGCAGTGAAATTAAATCCAAAATCCGATACTACCAACCCCTCTGTCCATCCGGTTCGTAACTATTGCGCTGACTGTCAGCCTTTTGAAATTGAAATTGAATACTTTCCGCGTATCATAGGATATGTCCTCACTGTCTATTGAGCGCCGACGACACTGCTGCCGTAGTGTTGTCACTCCTCGAAACCCTTCTGTAGATGTCGTCATGTACGATGTTCGCCCTTCTATGGTTGCATCTGGGTATCTCCCCGTCGTCTAATGATTCGTATGGTTTTCTCTTCCAGCGCCCACATCATTCTACTTCACCTATTACGACGTTTCTCGACACCCGAAACGTTCCTGGACCTGCCTCCAGAGCTGATGGGCAGGCAGGCATTTAGCTATGGGATTTGTCGTACTACTGCGCTGCGGCTCCCTTCCAGATATGTATCTGGTGTTGTCGTACGGTTTCAATTTTACCTGTTGCGGTAGAGGTCCCAATGGGATTCAGAAACTCACTGTTGCGGTCGAGAGAGCAAGAAGTAACTTTTGCCATCTCATGATGTCGGATGTCACAAACGATGCTTGCGAAATCTGGGAGGGGCTACGTAGCTCAGCGCTCAGCATTGCTCTTTCCTTCTCTCTTGGAGGTAGGGCGAGTGATGCAATGCGGAGTCTGTTGCAGCTCTAACTCTCGAGACGTACATTCTTTTGGACTGCGACGGCACCCCTGTCTTTTACAACTCAGTCGTCTCAATCGAAGCCATCATCCCTCTGTTTCCTATCTGACAAGGATCTCTGACTTTCAAGGGACTTCAACTGATTGGGAGATTGTGCGAAACATTTCGCCACTGGTGCAACCCGCTCAGACGTGAGCCGGACGGTTATGTGATGCTAAACGCATTGACTCGTCGGACAAGCATTTGACCACGCAGCTTATGCTAACAAGTTGGGGATGAAAATAAGAATAGTTATTTTGTGGGAGAGCTGAGGAAATTATTCCACCCTGCATTTATGTCACGTTCTATCTTCCCTCTGAGGCCGCGTGGTAACACGACGTTGTAATGGCCCATATGTACTGCATTGTATTAATTTCCTAGCAGAAGTCAGTGGACAGACGAAGGTGGGAGCAATGTGTATGTATACACTGATCCAAAGAGGGTTTGCGTGCAGCTGTTAATGTCCATTGGATATTATTGTCTGACAAATTGCAGTACGACACTAGATATCGCCGTCGAGAACGAGTTCAAGAGCATACCATGCTGTGGCACCGAACACGCTATAAATAGCCTCCAGTGCGATTTGTGACTCGTGACTCACAATTTACAAACAGCTTTCTCTAGACGTGTCCGTCCCTCGAGGTGTATACTAGCTGTAGGATGCTCGCGGATTTACCTCCCGAACTCTTGGATAGAATCGTGATGCTGTCCTCCTTTGACGACTGTGGACGCACTCTGGCTGTCCTGCGCCTCGTATCCAGATACGTATCTGCGATCGCTGAGCAGTACAGATTCCACTGTATGGTTGTACTGGGTCCCGACAATATCAATATGCTCTTACGTGCTATTCGACATGCTACTCCGCGAGCGAAAGACGGCTGTCGCCATCTGATAATATCCGATGCTTCGCGACGAATTCTTGAAATTTACAAACGGACATCCCATACCACGACTCGGCGCGGCTATCTATGGAGCGGCTTTCCCATGAAGTTGATGAAAGATGTGATGTATAGTCTGTTGGAGCTTGTGGCCCCCACCCTTCAGACGCTTGCCCTTCTCATCTATGGCGACTTCGTCTGCCTTCTCCCACGTACAATCACCGTATCTCATTTCTCTGAACCAACCGAAATCAGTCTCAATATCCTTCTCCGCCTCCCAAGTCTTTCGAGCTTAACCATCTCTATACCTATCAACAGTCCGGTTGAGAGCATCATCTTCTTTGTCCGAAACTTGGATGCTCCGTCCCTCACCACGATCCGTCTTTATCATCTGCCGAAGATCTCATCCAGTCTGGCTGTAGTGCGTTGGATATTTGGCCTCGGTGTCATTCTCGATTGGCCTTCTCCGAAGCCATTACGTCTCGTTCCGTCAGTGGAGCAGATTATTATTCAGTTTACGCCGACCGACCGAGAAGAGCCCAACCGATTTATGGAAGCATTGGAGGAGGCTGTGCATGTCGCAGAAACCAACCATCGCAGGCTGATCATCCTTCCGGACGTGTCCATTGAGGATTCTAGCCGGTTTGAGGATCACTTTCCTGCATCCATAGTGGCGCCCGAATGATCATTGCAAGTCGATATGAGTGGATGCTCCATCACGGTGAGTTATGCGATTTTTCCATGATTCTTGTCATACTGAGCTTCTCTGAAGTGTTGGTCTTTTGGAGTGTGTTCACCATTCTACCAAGAACTACACATTAGAACTACATAAGTCAATATGCTACACACGAATATCTCATCCTACCTCGTTCCCCAGGACAACATGCCTTTCTTTCCCTTCTCAGCCGCCTTCCCTACGGGAGCTTCTTCCTTCCCGCCCTTGGCCTTCTCATCCGGTGCCGCCGCATCATCTTTCTTCTTTTACATGTCCTCCTCCACGCTCTTTCCTCTCCTCACCCCACAATCTTTTCTGTATCTCCCCGCTCGCGTCAGCGCCAGGCTTGGGCTCGCGCTCCTACTTCTCAACCGCCGGCTTCTCTCCTCTTCATCCGTGATTCACACACAGTACCGGCAGTTCATATGAATCATATACATCATATGTCACATCTGAGAGAGCACTCCCTGGGGATGAATCGCCTGCGCGATCGGGACGCGGTCAAAGTGCCCGGCTATGATCATCGCGGGCGTATTGGCCGTACCGGTGCCCTGGATGAGCGCCGCGCACATCATCTTCTCCCTCTACGTGCGCTCCTAGTTTCCCCTCCACATCGTGCGCAGGCCTCCTCGACGGAGGTGCTATAGTCCCAGAAGTTAACGTAGAGGATGTCGATGTCTTCTTGAGCGACTCGTGAACGGAGATGTGCAGGGACTTGGCGTGGTTCCCGACGAGCATGGCTTTGGGGGCTGGGGCTGCCATTGTGCATGGTGGCGATGACGAGTCTCTGTCCACTCACCGATAAAATGCTCAGATGTCTCGTCTTGGCTGCAACGTTCCTTGTCAGATCCAAGATACGAAACCGATGACCAGAAGTTTGCGCACACACTATTTGTTCGCGGTATCGATGGAGTTTCTACAGGCTTCGAGGAGCTGGAAGGACGTGTCTTCTGCATCCGGCACTTCCCCAGGTAGTGACCCAGTGCACGACGTGTATTGAACAACGGCAATGCAGTCGTACCTGTACTTGTTAATTGGAACGGTCGGACTGAAGAAATGACGTGTATTAATGGCCCCGACCACGAAGTATGTAGCGGTACGAGTACAAGGGCATTCCGCAACGGGCGAGAATCTTGTTTCACAAATAGTTAGATCTTGTTGCCTGAGTCGTTGAAGAGGGTCATACCACTGCACAGCTGTCCATTGTTGACACGGATGGCCTACACCGTCTGATGTGGCAATGTACTACACTCCGGGATCATCGTGTCAGTGCCCCTGCTCTAGCAGGGGTTTCTCCTCCCCCAAAATGCATTTTCCCACCCTACCGGCATTTGCCGTCTAGCGTCTTCAGCGCCACAGGCGCCACAACATCATTAATATTCAATTTGCCACATACTCGGAATCCATTTGCAAAACAAACGGGTCATGCTCGGGTCATGCTATACTGGCCATAAGGCGGCCCATCAACGCCGTTGCGCGGGTACGGTCGCGGCCCAGCGCCGGGTATCCAAGACAAGCGGAACATGAGGAGACTCTCCTCATCTTATACTAGGCTAGTCCACATTTTCGATACGCGTCAGTGAAGTCTCCCCTTGGGCCCATTTAGGAAATAGACATTAAGACATTACTTGATTCGGTGCTAGAGGCACCGTCGCAGTGGTAAGCCATGCGCGCGCACTTGCCGGCGACACGGCACCGTACACTAGTGCACTACCCAAGGGGGCCAACGGCAAGAAAACGTGCGACGTCAACCCTGTAGAGTGAACGAGGACCCCGAGAGCCTTATGTAATGCAGAGACCACCCCCTAATTAGGCAATATGTGGCTGGAGTGATTACAAGGTGCGAGGAAACAAGTTGAATTGCAGGAGAACTGTGATGCTATGGTGCCCAGGCATCAATTATATACAAAATAAAATTAACATACATGTTTTGAGATGCATATGAAAAGGTCTGAGTCTGTACTATGGTGCGCAAAACTGAGACTCTTCGCACACTGTAGATGTGAAATGGCTTACGGGGAGCTGGCGGATAGTCAACTTGTCGTCTGATGAAGTCTGTGCAGCGGTCTTGTCGTCTGTAGACTTGTATAATTGCTTTAATACTTAAACATTACTCTTTGGTATTATGACGATGATGGAGCACTCATTCACGGATGGTTATTTATGATGAGTTTGTGCGTCCGAGGAGGTTCAAACATGCACAGGATTATCTTTCTACATGTCTTTGGAATTGAGTAATCCAACACTTGCTTAGTTCTCATATAATGCTACAACTCCAAGGTCTAGATCTGAAATGTACACTAATTCCCGCATCATGCATACCTTGTATCTCATTATGTGTACTACTCGCATCTGGGTTCACAGCACAGCAATAACAAGGTCTAAAAATGAGACTCCTCATTAGTGACACACATTGTTCTTCATCTTATGAGTAGAACGTACCAATATCTCGAGATGCAGCGGGCAGATTGATGCCACATGGCACAGGTGTCCAAATACGGTAGCTAGTGGCGGAGGCAAGTAGGATCGTTGCACACACCATGTAATTTTGGCTTCTCATGTTAGAGATAATTGTATGCCAATGTTTTTTCATATCATTTATGAGTATACTACACGCTTGTGGGGCGGCATGAAATGCTGTGGAAGGTGCCAGCCAAGATTGAACGCTAACAGTGCAAGAAAGTGATAATATGGACCCCGGGGACCAGTCAGGGGGTTACCACCCGAGGGTTGACGTCGCCGGCAATACCCGCGTTGGCCCCTTGGTTGCTTGTCTACTAAGTCGCATTTAGGAGGCGGCGAAGTTACCGACGGCAAGTCGGCGCTTCTCCAGTGATATAATTCTGCAGGAATATATTTCCTTGACAGCCAGCATGACCGGTTGGAGGCTCAGGCTGGTGAAGGACGCGAAAATGGGTTATAAACAGGATAATGAATTTAGAGTGGTGTTAAAGTGACTTTGCTCAGTCTATGTCCCTCGCTGCATAGCCAACAGCCATTGTGGACGAAGAGAGCCGCGCACGACATAGTGACGACGAGAAATGGTGACAAGATTCGCCACAATCATCGGCAGATGCCGCAACCCTGCAAAACTTCTCCAGTCCTGACGATATTGCCCACCACCCATGTCCATCACCCTGCGGTACCATGAGTGTCTTGCGTACACGACTATAAGAGGAGGCTTTATACGGAGGCAGGGCGACGTACGCTGAGAGAACTTTTTGATCTGCGGCGAAAGGTGAAGTTCGGGCATGTGAATTCACTGATTGCAATCTGATAGAACACACTGCAGGAATCTATATGCATATGTCAACGGTAGTAGACATGTCTGAGTCTTATCCATCAATGATATCGATATTTCTTATTCCCCCCTCCCCCCCAAACCGTCTCTTCCTCTGCTCCTCGGACAATTTCGACGACACTCATCTGCACGCCCACCACCCTTGCTTCGACCGTGGTGACCGGGCTGATGTACAGTAGCTTGGGTTGTTATCAACAGAATTGAGTGACGCTATAGGCCGTCCTAATGACGGACTCCGGGCTACTTTCCGTGTTTCTAGCGTTTGCGCTACTCCTGTCGAACGAATTCCACAGAGCGATGGAGGCTTTGCGCTAATCCGCCGCGTTGGGAACAGTAAGGTTTTTAATATGTTTCTCTGACTGGAGATGCTGACAAAACCTTAGCAGGATGCTAAGGAAGTCTTTGTTGGAGCTGTCGAGCTGTGCCCTTCGGAACCTCAGTTCGTTTAAGGTGACACTCTTCAGTAGGGAAAATCGCGACCCCGCTGATCCGTAAGTCATCTTCCAAAAGATCAAATTGGTGAGGCTCCGCTTCGACTGCACACTCTCAGAAGTGCTATGCGCGATCTCTCGAATCTCCAGATGATCGATCGGCATCAGTATGGGCCTCAGTGCATCTGCTACAGTCTCGAGAAATCCGCCTTCTGTACCGACGCGGTAGTCTTGCAACACCAGTTGAAGCTGCCGTCCTGAACAAGTGGAGCTCGTGCTATCATCCAAGATGATGCGGATGGACTTCAAGCTCTCCTGGTACACAGCGCACCGCGTGAACTCGCCTAAGGCCGCCCATCTGTTCAAGTTGGGACTAATAGCCATGAAGATGTCCTCTACCTCGTCGACGGTAGTACATCGTATCTTGAGCTCCAGCGACTGGACCACAGGTATGTTTAGCCAATCGAAGAGTGCAGCGCCGACACTGCTACTGATGTACAGCTCCAGATGTTGCAAATTCGGGAGGTGTACGTTTTTTGCCACCGGATTTCCCCACACTGGTATGTCCAGTACCAGGTACTCGAGAGTTGGAGTCGCTTCTAGGGACTCTTGCACATTTTTAGGGAACACGAGTGGACCTCCATATGCGTGTAAGTTCTCAAGACGAGGTGACAGGATGGTTCGGATAGAGGGGAGTGGTATGCCGACGATGGATAGAGTTTTGAGCAATGGTACAATTAATGGACATCTTCCACCCTCGAGGATTATCCTATTGATTGACATAGGGCTCCGGAGAACGAGTGTTTCGACACTGTCCAACTTGATCGTCGACGGTGTTGCTTCTTCGTCCCAGAGGTCCATCCAGAGATTAACAGGCAGCATGACGTCTAGGGAAACCACCTTCTGTGACCTCTCTTGGAGGATAGCAAAAAGCTCATCTTTCTTCTTTTCGTTGTCATCCTCCGCTATCTCAAGCCGCACGGTGGGCCTCTTTGCCTTCTTCAGCAGGAAGCGGGTTGCCTCTGGATTGACGGCAACGATGTCATTCCAAATAGTAGTATTACTGTCCACAACCTGTCGCCAGAGGCAGCAGACGTGGCCGATCTTCATCCACGACAACGGAGGATGCTCCCCTTCTTCCGCCATCTCCCTCGCGTTCTCCACGGCCAACACCAAAATCGCATCCAATAGCTCAACAGGGAGTTTGTGAATCGGGGATACGGTGGTAGAGGTGCTCATGACTTCGCTTGTTTGTGCAAGTCAGCTATTTCTGGCTTGAAGATCAGTAGAGTAAATGTGGCATGTGGCACGACCAATGACCTGAATTGGATAAATTGGTTTGACATGCAGATAATTCCTCCGTCTCTCAATTTTTTGCCTTGGCTAGACAGGTAAGGATGGATAGTCGTCTCGAGTAAGTGGAAGACCGAAGAGGACGAGTTGAAGTCTGCTACTTAAGCGAGAGCACGTGGGAGTCCCTCGAATTTCCCACGGTAGGATTTTGCATCAGGCCGGTGTTGACCACGAAGCAGCTGTTCTCTATGGTGAATGGGATGATTTGAGTTCCAGAACTCAAAGATGATGATTATTCCTGCATCGTAGAGCAGAAACAGGCCAATGCACATTTGATGTGGTTATTTGGTCTGACTTGGTTTGAGCCACATTCGCACGCCTCTACCCAATCTCAGCTTGTTGCACGAGTATTATTGTATAAATTCTGCAAACATTCTGGAAAATTTTTACGACAAACCAGGTGAATTCTTTATCCGGTACCATATAGTGTCAGTCCTGCTGAGTATTTTGTGCCTGGGTGTTACTTAGTACTTAGCACCGCAGTCATCCCACAACGCTGTTGTGGAGGCGAATCGATTCCACCGACTCAGTGCGCACTTGGTGAAATGCGCATGACAAGTCCCTGAAACAACACAGTTAAGTCAGACCGTCCCAGACCTCTAGAGGTCGTGAGAGAGAAGCCATAATGTAGCGTAGCAGCGTTCAATACACTTGCGGGAAAGGAATGACAGAGATTTTTCTTGATGAATCGAGTTAAAATATAGAGACGAAAGCCTCCTTCATACCAGTTACTTTGACCACGCCGTCGCATCATCCTGGTTCTCCTACCTCGCTTTCGCTTCTGCTCTCTCCTCCTAGATGGTGTTAACTAGGGTTTCGTCGAGAAGCTGAACGAGTATGTCGTGGAGAGTCTTGGGGGGATAAGAGAGTTCGTTGAGACACATCGCGATCTAAAGTGAGGAGAAACTGTCAGAATTGCACGTACGCAACCGAGACAAACAAAAGAGTAAAAGACTGTTTGCGCACAACCTATCTTGCGAGTGCAGTAAGAGGAATAGGTATGTTGATCTTGCAGAAAAGTAGTTTCTATTCGTGAAGGCGGCACAAGGCAACTTGTCTGGCGGTCAGTATGGTTTGTTTAGTCATGCGTGGTAGCTGTGGTATTCCCTCGACGTTTCGATGACATTAGATGTCCCTGCTCAGACATTTCCTTGCGCGATCTACTGCGAGTGATGAATAACTCGCAGTTACATTTAGTTTGAGCAGGAACCAAAAATCACAGTCTCTTTTGGGGTCTCTAAAATCTCTGTTAGACCGTACGCAGGACGAAAAGATGAGATGGACTAAGTACGTTGACTTCCTTGAAAAACTTCTGCTACGGCCTTACTCGGCTAGAATGACGCGTAGTTGCTAAGACGTTAGACAGATGAATTTTTTTCGGTCTAATGAATGCACACGGATTATCTCAGATGCCATGGGTGAAAGAGGAGCGATATATTTTTATCGTCAACAAATGTCTGCGACAGTAGAGTAAAATCGTCAGCTCTGTCCGTCTGCTACAGCCTATAGGTGAGAAACCGCACCTTACAGAACTACTCCAATTCTCCAGCATTGCCCTGTAGGCGACAGTTCAAAGGTCCAAAACTCTCTACTATTCAGCACATGTCCATCCAGGTTCCATCCTCTTCCATGAACTCCCGCAGATCTGACACTTCGGAGCTCTCACCAGCCGAGCCCCACGCAGATGCGACGTCTCACCAGTCGTAGACGCGCTGGTCAGTGAGAAGCCACCGTTGGTCGGTCGAACTAAGCATGGACTGCAAAACTGCACGGACGACGTCGATGCCGTGAATCAAGTGTAGGCTTCCCTATGGTATGGAACGTTTACGGGAAAATGTGGCGGGTGAGGGGATGTAGGCTCATACCTTCACTTTAAAGCTTCCTTGGTTGAAGCTCATCCAGTTCCTTTCTCTTCCACTGCCATCCCAGACGATGCACAAGCTGACAACTGTAGTGAGCGTGTCGGGACACAAGGCCAGTAGCTCATTCACCACATCTTCGCGATGGTCGATTTCTGGATTTTTGTCGCAACGCGCCATATCCGAACCAACCCTCCGATGCCTGTTTCCTCTTAACCTTTGAGGTGGGGTCGTTCTGTTCATGATTATGACGAAGTGACAGAAAGAATGAGATAAGTACGCACATTCCGTATTCCAGTCGACCAAGCTGCACAAATCCTGCCTCGTCTCCACATGCATCTTCTGGAAATGTTTCACCAACCTCTCCGATCCACCGCTCACTAGGATAAGGAGTACAGCTAATATTCTATATACGTCGGATAGTGAAGAAAACGGGGCTGCATCGCCAGACCAAGGGTCGAAAACAAACGATACGGTGCCCTCTCCATAGAAGATTTGCTACTCGTTGCAGAGGGGGATGAGGAAGGTCGATGTCCAACCAGCATCCAGGATAAGGATGTCGGTTTTCTCTTGGAGCGTTACGACTTTTGCTGCCGAATTCACTTGGTAGTTCGCCCACGTCAGAATCCTCGATGGGCATTGCAGATACCATTCAGGTCGCGGAATGGACTTCCCACACCCAATGAAGACCTGAACCTGGGAGCGCTAGCTCCAATGGCATCGCATACGTCAGTGATCAGGCGAACATCGCCTTTCAGAGTAAGCGCTCGAACATGGTCCTCAAAAGAGTGTTTCCGGAGGAATGTGTCTTTGAGATAGTGCAGACACGAGTTATGACCATGATGCATGAAGATGCATCGCGATTGAGATCTCTTGACCAGCGTGCCTGCTTAGTGGAAATAGCAATCTCAAATTGGCACGCTTCGGTTATCGAAACGGACGGTTTTCTGATTGTGCGAATGTCAGCATGTTCCAGGAGGTTGGCAAGCGAAGGGAGGACAAAGGACGATGATTTCGTATTCACCTCGTATCTCATGAGAGGCAAGAACCATGCAGAAGCAAGGCGTGAAGAGAAGATGGCCGTGATAGTGGCATGCCGTGCTTTCGAATCTTCATTTACGCAAAGAGGGATGAAGGGTAGAACAAAGGCATGGTGAAATCACTCCTACCTGATATGGCGACCTTTGTGAAGGAGAATATACTTCTGAGGTGGGATGCTGGGAAACGGCACGCGGTCTGATAAATCTGAGATTGTGAGCTGCCCTTGACCGCAAATCTCGTAAAACAAAGAGCACTTGTGGTAAATGTAGAAGTTGCGCGTGATAGCCAGGACCAGAAATGAAGCATCTTGGATGGATTCTGCTAGCCATAAGAAGCAGAGAGCTGGTGGTCATGGCTTGGGCTACATCCCGAGAACGCTGCCTCGCATTCGCCGCCTGATTTCTAGCCTCCAGCATATCTAGTCATTCGAGTTATTTTCATGATTCTGCGTCGCTGATAGCAAAGTGCATTGTGCCAACTCCGAGCAAGAGACTGTCGATTGTGGCTACAAAGATTGCCACCGTGGCACCGGGAAATGCCGTTTGACTGTAAAGTTGCGTCAACGCTCGCCGTCCTCACATAAGCCTTGCGAAAACTCTAGGTTGTATTGAGCCACGGGTAACTACTAATGCCCTCCAGCGCGCACTGACTATTTACTCCTCTGACTTGTCATTCGCCACCTCTCCTGTCATGGCGGCATCACTGCCTGCCAGTGTGGTCGCAGCGATGTCGACATCGCCTGGCACCACCTCTTCTTCCTCATCCACGTTGTCTTTGTCCTCATCTGGTTCAGTCACGGTCTCGCCGAAGACATCTTCAACGTCGTCGTCTTCATCATTGCCACCATCTTCAGCCCCAAGTGGACCGGTCCAGTCGACCCAAGGGATCGCCTCTTTCAGATCCTTGGCGTCTTTCTCCTCCAGGTTAACAGCATAGCGAATGGTGAGGTTTGTTGGTTTTGTTTCCGACTGGAAACGCTGACGGGACCCCAGCAGGAGGTCAATGAAATCATCTGTACTGCTGCCGTGGTAAGTCTTCCGGAACCGCACGTAATGCAGTTCCATCTTCTGCAGCCTAGGACACACAAGTTCGAAGCGCCAAGTATTGCCGAGTGCACTAAAGTCCCTTTTGAGTGTACGCACTAGGCGTGAAGGGAATGGTCCTATCAAGGTTCGAGTCGGGGGTAAACCAGGAGCATTGTATGCTCTCATATCCTCGATCTTGAGGACTGTGACCTGCTTCAGCGTTGCCTTCAAGTCCTCTGCCAAAGCATCATAGACCAGAGCTTCCTCTTCTTCCAGGTACGAGCTTAGGACCAGCTTAAGTTCTGGCTTCAATCTGAGCTTCTGGTTGCCGGCGCTTCTCGTATGCACTCTGTCCACTGCAACCCCGAGTTCTTTAGGAGCGGGAGAAAGGTGTATACGTGTGTGTGACGTATTCACGTGGTGCAATTCGCACTTCTTGAATTCGTTGCCGCTCGCGATTTCATTGACTTTTGGGCCGATGATATTGATTATTGCCCTGACCTCATCTAAGTCGAACTCGTCGCACTCGACCTCGAGAGTTATCGATGCGCCAGAAGGGAGAGTAATATGTGAGAAAACCTCTGCGGAGACGATACTTCTGATAGGCAGTACAAATTTCTGTAGGTGCGGGAGGTCGACGTCTTGTCTCGTGCCGTCGTCCATAATGGTGGCGCAGATTGTTAAGTGTGTTAGGTTAGGCTTCACACCCATCACACCCAATGCCATCCAGATGTCGCTGGTGGAAACCTGAACATTCCCGAGCACCTCCAGCTGCTCTATGCTCTGCGATAACAGAGGTTGTGTCGTTCTGAGCGAGAACCGGCAAGTAACGAGCTCCTTCAAGACGGGAGCATAGAAGGGGACAACGGAGGTAGACGACACCGGGTGAGTGACACCGTATGTCCATAGTCGTATACGTTCGAGCCTACTCATCTGCCACTGTTCTCTTCCATTGCAGAATATCTCCCACATTGTACTGGGCATCTCCACGTCCAGCGAGACGATCTTCTCCGAGAACTGCTCCAGTACGTCGAATAGGCGCGTTCTCATCTCGCTATCTGATCCATCTGCCGGTCGTATGGCAAGGCGCACGGATGGCTTGAAGGCCCTCCCCAGAAATAATGCGGTCACGTCGGGATTGACGGTCACGATCTCATTCCAGAGACCCTTGTTATTCTTCAGTACCTCGTACCATTGCTGACACACGTGCCCAATCTTCATCCATGAGAAGGAGGAAAGCCCACGGGCAGCGGCGGTCGTTCTCTCTGTGTCAACAGCAAGTACGAGAATGCTGTCCAGGATCTCAAGGGGAAGGATGTTGATAGAGGCAGATGCGCGATTGATGTAGGTGACCATGATATCTTGCGAAAGTAGGTGCGGTTAGATTGGTGTGGATAGGAGGAATAAGCACGAAGCGAACATAGGCGGCAGCCGGTGGCATGCGCCACGGCGACGTGATCCAAGTCAAAATGCTTACCTTGAGTAAGTATGGCAGATATTGACTGAGTTACTTGAAGACTTGAGTGTATCGTTGAGACAAAGCACTTTTGATCAAAAAACCGTTCGCTTTCTCTGGTGGTAGGGATCAGTTGAACTCATGTTGGTGACCACAAAGGGAAAAGGTGACAGACGTACGGTTTGTGTTTCGGGCTTGAGCGATGACCTATTACTCTTCTATGGGTAGCAAAGTAGTCGGTATAAGAGCAGATGCAGAATAAAGTGTTCGAGTGAGGTACTCTGACTGTGTAGAGGACGAAATGGGCACTTGCGAGAAAACCGTGTAATTTGTTTGGCCTGTGGCACGATTCCCACGCCGCTCCTTGCTGTGTAACCCTGCTCTGCCGTACTTTTCTGCAATTTATTTCCTTCTCAGTCTGGCAGACGAACCAAAACCAGTGATGCATCTTTTACTGTCAACAGGATCTACAGTAATTTATCATGTCTTCCTGCTTTTTATAGCTAAATTGACTTCATTGCGTAATTCTTCTACAGCCCTTTCGATCGCAATATTTTGCATTATCTATTGTCGTGTATCATTGTGAAATGCTACCTCTCAAGTCTACTTGTGGTAGCAGTGGAATATTATCCTGCACTTATAATGCCTCATTGATCCGCCCATTCTTGATCAAAATGTGCACTTCTGCCTTCACACTCTCCAATGCATCATTGGTCGTCTTGTCTAGCTTCCATCCGATGGCACTGGACCACTAAGTCTTGCAAGCAGAGTTTGTATCGATTAATGGCACTCGATCCACAATCTTACATCAATACTACTCACACTAGCATCGGAATTGCAAGCAGAAGAACGCACCCCAGTGAAGTACTTGTCCAGATCCTTCGCAAAAGACGTGGTCTTCTTATGACTGTCCTCGATGCAATACCTTCCAGTCGCATCTGCGAGATAGTCCTGCGCGAAGCTCCCGTTTTCTCCGAAGTAGAAACCTGGCTGGCATTGGAGGCCTTGTGGACAGGTGGGCTACCTTAAATAGGAATATTTCCGTGCACCTCTAACTTCTAAGTGCTCAACTTGTTGGACGTCGACACTAGAGGCTGTATTATAGTAGATGAGTGGCTTAAGATATAAATTTGTCAAGAAGGGCGTGGCGAAGCGGGTGGTCTGGTGCCTGTCACATCGTACGTTAAGAGCTCAAGCCTTTCTTGTCTGTTCGTCTGTCATTTCTCTCCGTCACATAGTCTCTCCTGCATTGCACTCGGCATCCTCATGTCTAACGAGACGACTTTATTTGCAAAGTCGTGGAGGTCACGAAAGATGCGACTGTTGCCCTCTCGTGATGACTGAATTCGACCCGACGGAAGGAGAATGACATGATCAGATTTATCCAAGTAAGAAATAAGGGCATAATATAAAATATTTTGAAAGGCGGAAAGGCACGAGATCCGAAGACCCCACATAAAGCTGCATTACTTGTGATGAGGATAGGCCGACCATGGGTCAGGTAACTGTGGCGTGAGCATTTCTCGCCGCAAATATCTATAAGCAAACCGGCGCAGGACGTCTATTCTGCCACAACGTCCACCTATAGCCCTAACTTAGCCTTCACGCAATCTAAGCTGCTTGGTTACATCATTGAATCACACTAGCTTGTATTAGGCGAACCAGTACGCTGCACCGACTCACATCCCTTGAGTGCCACCTGCCACAACAGCGAGCGACTCCTACCACAATGGCCGTACCACGACAATACGACTTCCCGGCCGAGTTGATCGGCGAAATCGCATCTTACATGGGCCAAGAGGCGATAGACGGAAGGGCAAAGGACAACGGTATTGCACCTTACGCGTGGAATTCAGCGGGTTTGGTCTGCAGAAAATGGGCCGCTGCCATCTTCGAAAGTGCGACGCGCTGGACCGACGTGATTATCACGAGCGCGGATGCACTCAAGAATGTATTATCCCGTTCCCTGCGTTGTCCATTGACGATCCGCGGATCACTGGTGGGCGAGCAGAGCTGGTCGGCCAAGACAGAGTTGGATGCTCTCGATGAGGGGATGTGGTACGAGGACAAGTTCCTATACAGTGCTCAGGGATGGGAAATATTGGGTCTACGATTCGACGTGGGCCAGGAAGAGAGAAAACGGATCATCGAGCGAGCTAGAGCAAGCGACTTACGAAAGTGGTCACTAATTCGACGGGAATTACCTCGCATAAGCAAGATCCAGCTGACAATGTCATCCCTGATGCTAGAGCGAATCGGCGGGCCCAACAGGACTAGAGCGACGATCTTAGAAGAGCTCGTCATAGAGCGCATCGGTGAAGCAGGACAGGCAGACTTATCCCTCTTTGCGTCACCAGTTTTGAGACATGTGCGCTTGGGTGGCGATGGCTTCACCTTCTGTGAATTCAGCATGCTGATGAGCCAAACGCTGACGGAACTCTACATCTCTGGCACCGGTACGATACTCAAAACGGGTGAAGTGATCCATTTACTTTCGTGCACGCCCAAGCTACGGTCTTTCCGACTCGCCGTAGTGGTCTCCCCAACTTTTGAGGCATCTGCTCTGGTGAAGCTTGTAACATTGCGAGAGCTACGTCGGCTGGAAGTCAATCCTTGCGGCGCAGGTAGAACGGAGCTACTTGCCTTCATCGATGCCCCAAACATTGAGTTTGCGCGGCTGGAGATAGTGCCTATGGGTCTGCATGACTTGAAGAAGCTCCTTGACCGAGGCATCGACCGTCTCACCTCAACAGAACTTCTCGGGTGTACTATCCACACCCTGAGCCCTTCATGCATTCGTCTGACACTTACACCGGAGGCTGTGTCCACAGATGTTTCCACGCAGGCGATGGGGATCTCTGCTACTTTCAACTTCGGCTACGACGAGGAGTACCTGATCCTTGACCTCATCAAGAAGTACTTTCGTCTCGTCCTCTGCCCAGTCGAGTATCTGAGCATCCAGGATGGGCGAACATATACAGAGCATGTGATCATGTCCTGGAGGGAACTGTACCTCTCAATGCCAAATGTCAAGAGACTGCATTTGTCTGGCTCAAGCACATCGACGCTTCCGACAGGGCTCGTATTTCCCGACAAAGTGGGTCGATCGTGGTACTGGCCTACTCTCTTTCCAATCTTGGAATCCCTGGAGTTGGAGTCCATCTGGTTCCGAGAATCATCGCACCCCCTCCACCCCGATGAGGGCAACTTCCTGGACCGCATCTTGATACCCTTCCTGCGCAGAAGCGAGTTTGAGGGTAATATGAGCGACGCAGTCGAGGCGCCGATAAGCCCTTATCAGCGTCGCATTGACTACAAAATAAAGGATCTTACAATCACGAAGGGAATCAACATCTGGAAAGATGACATCGAGTTCCTCAGAAAGCTGTTTCTCGTCATCATATGGGATGAGTCCGAGCTGGAAAAGCACCAGGAGAGTGCATGCTATGAGTACGACGACGAAGAGTACGACAGCTTAGATGAGGACGATAACTATCTTGATGGATATTCCGGCTCAGACGCTGACGATGAAGAGTCCCCGGATGAGCAAGACGAATCCAGTCAAGATTGAATCAGATCCTGGGATTACGCGTGGAAGTTGCATTGATTGTAATTGATGACCTGCTCCTGTATATATTGATCGACATTAGGAACAATACAAATTTCTCGTCACCTTGGACGCAGTGGGACGACGATGTGTGTGACACCTCTGCTTCCTTCCTTCGACACTCCTTTCTCGTGCATGTCACCTCCACCAGCATCGTTACCCACTTGATAAAACTATGACGACAGGCTTCTAACAGCGAGGACGACAAAGTCGAGCGGCAAGGACGATTTACATCACGATTGTTGAGACAACTTGAATGTTTCAAAATCACGCTGTGCGACCTGCAGCTGGGATTACAGACGGTGGATCGCATCCATTCATTTGAAGGTCGTTTGGCGTCACCGTTAAGAAAGCTAAATCGAGTTGTCAAAGACATAGATGCGAGCGGCCGAATGTAAGCCCTGTTCTCGGCTAATTACGGCATACAGCGACCTCTATCTCAAGCTCGAATCTCCTTAAGCTTTAAATCCAATCTCAATGGCAATGGGCCATGGGAAGACACGACAGTCCTGCCCAAGTATTGACTCGTTATCCAGGCTTTAGTTTAGCCAGACTGGCGATTTCATGCATGCGCGCGCTCGCTGCGTATCCGGACCATAGGATCTAGAGCGCTAGCTTTAATTTGGCGTCTAGGAGTTGACGCTGAAGTACAACGTTACGGTACTCTTATGGACAATCCGAACAAATATTGACAGGATAGTTGCAAGTTTGTTCCACACGTACATGGGAGGGTACAACAATCCATCATACTATACACAAGATCATCTATCTGGACGAATATTTCGCCGCTGAATACACGGCATATCTACAGTGACAGCATAACATATCAGTAGCAAAGCATCCAGTCAGTCCCAACCCAGATTTATACATCACCAACTAATTCGAGTCAATCGTCGACGCCGTCGACCGAACCAGCGCTGCCTTCTCCGGGGAGCGCACAGCAAACTGGCACTTGAACGTCTGGCCGGCACTGAGGCTGAAGTTCTCGGGAAGCGGTGACTTCTCGTCGGGCATGAGCGTGAACGCGGAGACGAGGTTCGCAGCCATGATGAAGACGGAGCGGTACGCAAGGTGGCGGCCAGGGCACATCCGCCGATTGAACCCGAAGGCGTAAAGACGGGAGTCACGAGCTTGGGGGAAGCGGCCGTCCCATCGCTCAGGCCAGAATTTCATCGGCTCGGGATACATGCTCTCGTCATGGAGGATAGCCCTACACACCAGATTAGGATTAACATTGCTACCCAATCATGGATAGTTGTCAGTAAAGGACGCACCACTGGTTGGCGACGATGATCGAACCCTTAGGAATGAACATGCCCTCGTAGATATCGTCCTGAGTAGAAGCATGTGACAAACCGAGGGGGACGACGGGCATCCAGCGGAGCGTCTCGAGCACACAATAACGAACGTACGGGAGCCGGTCCTCGTCAGCAAAGGTCGGGAGCCGGTCTTTGCCAACAACGGAGTCGATCTCTACCTGGAGTTTCTTTTGGCATTCGGGGTACAGGAGCATAGCGAGGACGAAGGAAGCCATGGTGCCGAGAGTCGTGTCGACAGCGGCACTGTACAAAATACCAGCAGAGGCTATGATGCGGATGTCAAATCAGGGACGAGGCGTGATGGGGCGAAAGGAGGAAACGTACCCTTGATGATGTACTCCTCGTCGTCCGAACCTGTGATCTGACCCTTCATTTCTAGAAGTCTGCTAGCGTAGCAGGGCTTGATGGCACCTTTGGCCATGCGCTCCTTGAGCTCGACCCAGGGTGTGTTCCGGTTACGCATGTGACCGTCCAGCACCTCCTTGACGAAGGGCCGGTAGCCGGTACCAGGGAACCAGTCGGGCATGTATTGTACTGGGCAAAAAATGAGAGATGAAATGCTTCTAGCGTGACTAAAGGTCCATTATCACATACACCAGGGGACAAAGTTGACGACAAAGGCTGTGGGGGTGACAGAACGGAGGTTGTTGAGGACGGCGGCTTCGTTAATCTCGACCAGGCGGTCATCGTTAGAGGTGACCTTGTGGTCGTAAGTTACACGGAGGATAATCGAACCAGCAGCCCGGCGCATGTGGAAGAACCACTGGTCGGGAGACTCCAGAAGGTGCTCGAGGCACTCGTAGGTCTCCTGCTCCTGGATGTCGTGGTAGTCCTTAACAGCGGTAGGGTTGAATGCGGCGTTGACGACTTTGCGGTAGGTGCGGAACTCCTCGTTGTAGTCCATGCTTGGGAAGTGGTGGTCGGTGGATCTGAGCATTTAGCACAACTATCAAGTTATCAGCCCCTGGTCAAAAGTATGGACTACGAACAGTCTCCGGATGACGCCGGGGTTGCGATCAGAGTAGATATTGCCACGTTTCTCGAGGAGTTCATTAGTAGCATGGGCAGTGTTGAGGACCACGACACGGGTGCCAAAAGATTCAATTGAGAAGACGTCACCTGCGAGTCGTCAACGATTTGTACTCGCCAGAAACTGTACACCGAAGTACAGACCATAGATCTTCGACCATTTCTTGTATGTGATGTGTACGGGTTCCTTCTTGCCATCGGGAAGCTGACGAAGGTTTCCAATGATAGGATCGCCCTTGGGTCCTGTCGACAGGATTAGTGAATCTCAACGAAAAACACCTTTGAACAGCGCTCACCTGGAGGGTAAGGCAGACCGCCTGCACGTCTCCGGTGACTCGCCCAACGATACACCAGGAGGCCAAACACAAATACTAGAAAAATGAGTGCCTGTTCTTGGAAGGCCATCGTGGCGAGCAATGGAAGGAAAGACACATCTAGAGGAGAGCTGAGAACCGTGCAGTGGAAGAAGTAGTCGTGAGATAAGTCCTGGCGGCTGCGTATAAATAGACAGGCGTTCAGAGGGTTATATCCAGGTGTCGAAAGTCTAGGTCTCCAATTGAGTGTGTGATTTCCGGATCCTCTGCTACGCCAAAAGATGGTGACCCGCCAGACTAGAATCTATATTCCGAGACGGATTTGCGTCAAAGAGGGACCGTCATCGTATTTTGCGTTTAGAGGACTGATCGGAGTCTGATCCTTCCGTCAACGCTTGTGCGGCCTGTCCAACGCATGGCCGTATAACGGTGTTGATTTCATGGGTGCTTGGGGCCGTGCAGTGTAGAAGAAGAAAGTCCACCGTGGGAAACTCTTGATGGGACGCGTCTTGCTCTCAGCTACTTACGGGGTATGAATAATGCGTCAACTATGTATCATTTCTCTATGCAACCTCTTTGCTACGATGCGGCAATCTACTCATAGAGAAAGAAATTGTTACTAGGAATCAATGTCCGAGATATGGACTCTCGGGCCTGGCAGACAAGGGTCGAATTCGAATATCGTTTAATTTCAAAGCATGGTACCAATCCTCCGCAGATCTGGCATTTATGCAGTCAACCTGGATCCGAGCTCGTAGTCTGGCTGCGTGGATCTGATTGAGGTGCTGAAGTCCTATTGATCCTGCTCCCAGCTCAAGTCCCAAACGCGGGGCATTCCCAAGAGCAAGCCAAAAATTTATATGCCTCAGGAACATGCTTCATTATTACCGGTGCAGGACAGTACCTACTCATATCATTTATAGCCGGTACAAGATAAAACAACA
This sequence comes from Neolentinus lepideus HHB14362 ss-1, assembly GCA_001632425.1. Classification (NCBI taxonomy): domain Eukaryota; kingdom Fungi; phylum Basidiomycota; class Agaricomycetes; order Gloeophyllales; family Gloeophyllaceae; genus Neolentinus; species Neolentinus lepideus. The sequence goes on along the minus strand of KV425586.1, from coordinate 240,091 downwards.
ATATCCTGAAGAAAGCATGACAAGTCCTGATATTCCATCTCAGAGGCTTCCCAACATGACGCCCTTCGACCACGCCGCCTGCTGAATTAGTGCGCGCGAGTTCTCGCGTCTAGGCTTGATCCTGCATCTGAACGGCTTAGGGTGCCTGCAAAGCGATCAGAATCTAGGAAACGTCACTTGATACCAAGCACTTACCGGATAGAGTGCTCTGCGAATGCACTATCAATCGGGATCTCCTTTCCATTCTTGTCCACTGCGGGGGAGACCTTGAAGGCATAGAAGAGCGACGCGATGGAGATCCAAATATTGTTCTCCGCAATATCCTTGCCAGGGCAGACTCTACACTGGATAGTCAAGACAAGGAACTCAGAAGGTGCAATAAGCTCGTACCTTCTTCCGAAACCGAATGCAGGTCCGCGAGGGTCAGGCTGGGGTGTCCGGCCCTCGCCTGCCAGGAACCGATTGGGGTCGAAATGCTCAGGATTGGGTTAAACCTTAGGGTCGTACAGCATCGCGTACGCATTTGCGATGATCATGCTGTCCTTGGGGAGGTGGAACCCACCATACACGTCGTCCTCACAGAGCCTGTGCGCGACGCCCACGGGCGTCGTAGCGCCCCACCGGAGCGCCTCCATGACGATACACTGCAGGTACGTGAGGTGCACGCGGTCCTCGAACGTTGGCAGGCGGTCCTTCCCGACGACCAGGTCCATCTCTGCTTGCGCGCGCGCCTGGATGACGGGGTTGCGTACCATGGCGATGAGCGCGGTCATGAGCGCGGAGTACGTCGTGTCGAAGCCGGCAGCGAAGGTGATGGCGGCGGTGTCCCGCACGCCGTCGTTGTCCTCGCCCTTGGTGTCCTCTAGGAGAGCCGTGCAATAACAGGGGGTTTCGGTTCCCTCGGCCTACTTCGGGTGTCAGCTGCATATGCATTGCAAGGTTAGACTGACCATTTTTTTCAGGACTTCCTCGAAGGGCCGGTTGACGAACGCGTGCATGTCCTCACTTGTCCCAGGCGGGAGGCGCTTGAAACCTGCACCAGGCATCCAGTCGGGGACATGTCTCACTGAATCCACGAATTAGAGCAAGCTCGCTCGTAATGATAAGACGGTGCGTACGCCAAGGGAAGAAGTCGACAATGTGCGCGCCGACAGCACCCGCTGCATCGATAGTAGCAACCCCCTTCTCCGCAATCTGGATGAACTCGTCGTCCTTCGATTTGACTTCGTGACCATAGGACATCATCATGGTAATTCCACCCGCCAATCTACAAGTACGAGCAATAAAGTTCCACGAAATTAAGGTCTCCTCATACGAGACGTACCGTTTGAAGTGGATCTGGTAGTTTTCAGGGTCCTCCAACATGTCGTACAGAGTCCGGTGTACTTCGCGCATCTGAGTTGCGTGATAATCGGGAAGACGGCGCTTGCGGAAGTACTCCTCGAGATACCTCCGATGACGTTTGAATTTCTCTCCGTAATCCATAATCGGAAGTGCCCACTCCTTCAATCGAGCGTCAATATCATCAGATACAACGTTTCAAAGTCTTCAGCTTACCCAACCGATACTGCGTCGAGAGGAAGAGGTGAGTGTTCTGCAGTTCGAGATTGGGACAGAATACTTACACGTCGTGTGTCATGGCGAAATACGGTCTGTGGGAGTAGATCGAACTCTTCTTGTCGAGTAAGTCATGTGCAGCTCTCGCAGAGTTAAGAACAACAATCGATCTCCCGAATGTGTGGAAATACAGCATATCTCCTAGCGTATCCTCAGCAATATGACGAGCATCCTACCCTTGCAGAGCGCCTCACCGTACTTTTCTCTCATCTTATTAAATTCTATCCATGCCGCGTGCTGGGGGATATAGTGCACGTTTCCCATAACAGGGAGAGACGGCGGCCCAGGAGGTGTGGGCAAGTTATCAGGACTCTTCTTCCGCCTGTATAAGACGAGCAGGAGGACCGCGAGTGCGACGAGGATGGCGTACAACATGGCTCAAGGACAGATGGCACGACGACAAGAACGGATGCTCCAGCACTCTACCCATCTCCGTCATATAAGATAAATACTGAATCCTAATACGGTGGCACTACCCCCGCGTATGATTTGCGGAAGCAAAGCACCGCAGTTCATTCGATGCCACATTTCCGAACAACATCACATCAATCCTCGACCGTGACGCCCTTGACTCGATGATTCGGCGCTTAATTCCCTTTTCAAGGCGGTCTACGTCCGAGCGAAAGTGGCAGCGGCGAGTAATGAACTACGCTGGAACGATTCTCTATTGAGATGAATTCCAACACTTTGCTTCGTTGGTAATCTCTTAAAAGCTGCATGTTTGGGCATATGATGCAGAGCTGCCGTGAATCGTATAAAGAACGAAAAAATAAGCTTACGAGCGGCAGACAACGGCTCTCGCAGATCTGTTACACACATTTAACCGTGATTTTCAGCTCTTAACAGCGATCGAGGTACTGGACCAGCCATAGAAATACGTTGGAACCGACGGTCGAATATGCGCTATCAGTGATTGTAGATGTACTGCTGCGTCGCGTATTCGTGGTACAGGGGTCGATGGCCGTCATATTTGACGAAATACTTCCCGAAGACTATGCAGCACCTAGAGTGGGGCTTTGATTTCTCTCGTCTCTCATCATGTTCTTGACAGCGTCGAACAATATCCGCTTGAAAAGCGGACAGTGAGTCGGACGACATTACGAGGTAGTGTCGCTGCAGAGCCAGGGTGACTGGACAGTCCAGAGTAAGGGGTGGATCAACGGAAAGGTCACCAAGTCCCCTCCACTGCCCGCAATACATATCGGGTGAGACCCCCGATCCAATATCTTCATCCGACGATCGGCCACGTCGATCAAGATGTGGCGGTGCTGCTGCAGGAAGAGTCCCTGAGGCTGTACTACTGTAAGATCGCGGGCTGGGCGGGCGTCCCGTCCTACCATCCGCTTGCGACCGCGACGATGGAGGCGTGCTTCGCCGAATCGCGTCGTATACCAGGTGAGAATGTTGTCGTTGGCGATCAACAAGGTCTACAACAGCTTCCAGAAGTGGAACCTCGATAATTTGGTGAACTCGCAGTATGGGTATGGGTTCAATTGGATGTCGGGAGGCGCGAATATGACGGCGCCGAGCTCGTGATTGATGCCGCGCAGCCTCACGGGGACGTGGAATGCGGAGATGATGGGGAAGGTCTTAGCGGATATCAGCGTCGCTGTGCCTTAGTACGTCCCCCGCACCTCGTTACTTGCACGCGCTCACACTGTACCACGTAATAGCATGGTCGGCGGCGGCGCCGTCGCATCCGTCCACCCCGACGACACCGCCATCACCCCCGCCTGGCGCACCTCAATCTCGGACCTGACCGTCCTCCTCCCATCTCCTTTCACCTCTCTCACCCGCCTCCACCCTCTCCTCGCTGTACCAATCCGCGTATGACGCGGTTCGGCCCCTCAAGGAATTTGCGCCACGGCCCTTGGGTGACCAGCCCCTCAACTAGCCGGACATACTCGAGGCGGAATGGCAGGCGGCGTACTAGGGGTGGGAGCATTGTGCAAAGCTGGTGAGGATTAAGAGGGAGGGGGACCCGCGGGATTTTTTGGCGATGAGAAAGGGGGTGAACTCGGAGGTGTTGTGTAAGACGATGGCGGAGTGAGGTGCTGTGCAAAATGACGGAGTGAGGTGACAATGGGAGCTGGAGGCGTGCACGTTGAGGAATTGTTATCTATACGCATGCGGACAGAATAGAGTAGGATTCGTTTTAAGTGTTTGAATTATCGAGCACACCCTCGTTTTTAATTTTCTCTTCTGGTGTGATCTTCGAGGTGTCGGGGCGCATTTAGGTGCGGGGCGTAGAAGGGGTGCTTGAAAGGTTGTCCGTGAGTCATTGCATTTGACACGGCTTTTGACCTTGACGTAAGGCGCGCCGCCCAACATGCGGAGAAGTAACGAGAAATCCTGTTACTCATCACTCGTCTTCAATATCGCACAGGTGCAGGTTGACTAATCGTGACGCTTCGAAGTTGTTATACTCACCATTCAGACAACCTCGAGTTGGGTCGATAGTTTGGCTTGATATGCTGTTGTATGGTTATACTAACGAAGCTAAGTGTTAGAGTTGAGAATGGTACGCGCTGATGCTAGCAAATTTTCAGATGCAGTTTAACTAATAATGACGCTCTAACAGTTGTTATACTCACCATTCAGACGACGACAGTCTACACGTATAGGATTGGTTAGAACTAAGCTTTTTCATGGTTTTACAAACGAAGCTAAGTGTCAGAATTGAGTTCAATAGAGAATGGTACCTAGTGCCGGTGCGAGCAAAGTTTAGTACCAGCCACAGCCACCCAAAGCTCTTGTCCTGGACTTCGATCTCGCTAGCCGCGAAACCCGTAAAGCCGTGTTACCCGAATGTGCAATTTGCGTGTGTGCCAGAGAATATTGTGTGACCGGAATATTGGATTCTGTCAATCGAACTGAGATGCCTCCCATAAAGTTGAAACCAATAACAGACATTACATACCTCAGCTCCTGCAACGCAGTCCGTGGCCGTGAGCAACTGGAGGCTGAAAACACTCGCACGTGATTGATTGATTCGTCACGCAAAACTTCAATCAGGATCGACGACACAGCCTCTGCGCCTTTCACTGATACGGGCCTGTTCGGAAAACCCCATGGGCTTGGGGTGGGGTTGCCTTTTAGGGGAATTTGTGGCGTTTCGGGCCCATTGTCGCGGCCCGAGCCCAGCCAGCCCGGCTCAGCGTTCGGTGATGCACCGGGTTGGGCTCGCACGAGTCAAAGCCGTGACGACCGCACTCAGTACGACTTCCGTTGTGTGCTGGTGCATGGCTCGCATATACCAGGCTATTCCTGGCTTCTGTAGCCAACACGTATATAATTATGGGATTAAAAATTAGCTTGATGATTTTTCTGAGACGTATGGACTGCCATAGGACTGTATTTGTGGTGCTCAAGAGAAAATTTATTAGGTGTGACAGGATGTGACTACTCGTGAGAATCTCGCGCCAACGGGCCTCGCGAACAAGCCCAGCCCAGCCCAACCCGCGTTGCCGAACAGGCCTTAATTTATTGCGATCTCGGAAAATGCATCAGCATCCCTTACTCTCAGCTCGTTCTGCGACTAGTAGCAGTTTCCGCGGCCGCTTGGTACTCTCTGCTGTGATAAGACGCGATGCGGAGGCGCCTACAAATCGATTAGCGGTCGGACAGAGTGGCCTTCCGGATGGTAAAGTCGGGCTTGGCTACCGACAGATCTCCAAAGTAAAAGATAAAAAGACAAATTCCTGCAGGAGACATGCGATGGACGAATAAACGGCCCGCGTGGTTCGCAATAATTACCTGTCCTTTCGGTGAATGTGGTAGGACGCAGAGAAACTCGGTCGGTGTGGATGCAGCTGCAGTGAACTCCTCGCAAAGTTATCGACAGGGGACGGTATCTATGACACCGAGTAGATCTAGCAATCATACTGACTCCGCCCGGCCATGTACGTGGTTCCGATATCCCCATTTTGATAGCACATTGGTGCCCTCCTCGCGTGAGCTATCGCAACGGCGGTATTTGGGAAATCATTAATGGGAGAAAATACGCATTTTGCGCACCCAGTAGAAAAGGTAGACCGATCCCGCTCAAGACTCTAGTTTTCCATTGACATATCCTGTCTGAACATCCTCTCCTCACCACACTACGCTACACTTCCACCCTCCCATCCACCACTATACGCAGCCTACCATGTCGTCGGAGACCGTCAAGATGTTGTACCTCCCTGAGACGATGTCCAATTGGCCTTGGCCACGAGCGATAAACCCCCGCTATGAAGAGGTCAGCGCGCAGTCGAACGCGTGGTTCCACAGCTTCAAGGCCTTCACCCAACGATCACAAGATGCGTTCGATAAGTGCGACTTTGGCCGCCTCGCATCCCTCGCCTACCCCACCGCGGCCAAGGGTTAGTCTCCTGTTAATACCATTTCGCAACGAGTCGTTACTGTTTCGCCAGAGCACCTCCGCACGGGGTGCGATCTAATGAACTTGTTCTTCGTGGTCGACGAGTACACGGACGTCGAGCCCGCACCCGTTGTGCGCGAGATGGTCGACGTCGTCATCGATGCCCTCAATAACCCCCACAAGCCCCGACCCGAGGGCGAGATCCTCCTCGGCCAAGTCGCAAAGGAGTAAGTGCGCTTCTCTACCCAATTCCCGCCTTTCCTGACAAACCAATAATTAGGTTCTGGGAGCTCGCCATCAAGACAGCCTCCCCAGCCTCGCAGAAGCACTTCGTCGAGGCGTTCACGGACTACCTCAACTCAGTCGTCATCCAGGCCAAGGACCGCGACACCGACACGATCCGGACGATCGACAGCTACCTCAAGATGCGCCGGGAGAACATCGGTGCGCGGCCATCGTACGTCCCCGGCGAGCTCCACCTCAACCTCCCCGACGAGGCGTTCTACCACCCGGTCATCAAGGAGCTGGAGTACCACATCGCCGACCTTATCATTCTCGACAACGTGAGCACACTTATTCGATTATATTATGAAACTTTAATCACCTTGACTTAACGCCATGTCATTCCCAGGACATCGCGTCCTACAACAAGGAACAAGCCAACGGCGACGACAGGCACAATATCCTCACGATCGTGATGCACCAGCTCAACACCGACTTCGCGGGCGCGATGAAGTGGGTGTGCGAGTACCACGAGGAGGTCGAGGCCAAGTTCCTCGACGGGCTCAAGCGCGTGCCGTCCTTCGGCCCCGCGGTCGACAAAGAGCTCGGCGAGTACATCCTCCACCTCGCGAACTGGCCGCGCTGCAATGACTGCTGGAACTTTGAGTCCGGGCGGTACTTTGGCAAGAAGGGGCTGGAGATACAGAAGAGCCGCGTCGTGCCGCTCATGCCAAAAGTTCAGCTGGACCCTACGCTCAAGACGAACCAGGTTGTCGTGCCTCTCGTTGATCTCTAAGCTCTCATTTCTCGTTCTTGGTTGTGTCTTTCCCTCTCTACAGGATGTTGTACAGCTATAGACCGCAGGAATTTAGATGTCGTATTCCATTAGATATTGTCGTGTTTTATAGATCACAGTATTTTATCGCACATGTCGCTTCAAAATCATAGTACTCTCCTGGCATTGCTCTGTCTCACTATTTATTAAACGCGATCTTTCTATTATCACGCGTCCATGGTCAGCGCTAGCGCAGCAATGATAAGAACGTTTGTTGTAACATGAAAACGAAAGGTGTGGCTTCTGGGTTGCGACAACTTCAAAGACGCAGCAGATCCGAGGCCTTTGATAGTGGGACCCACAATTTCGGTCCATATTGGGTAAGAGAACAGTATGAGGAATTAGCGCTGCGGGAGTCTACTGTGGTAACAACGAGTCGAGGCAGTGTGTGATAGCTCTAAACACTAGTGCATGAGAGTGAACCCAGAAAGCCAGAGGGAGAAGACCAATGAAAGAGTCCCTCCCTCCTGACTCCCGGAGCGATGGATATATGATGCAGCACTCCGAGACGGATGGTGGATCAACAGACGAAGTCGACCAGGCAGACCTCTCAATTTGATCCCACATCGCCAGCATATCCACACGAAAACGATCCAGATGCTCCTTGGTCCTTTGCAACGAAATAGTTTATCATCTAATAAACAGTCAGCACACAAAGCGAGGGGACTGGACGGTGTGAACTCCGAGACAGACGTCAATCTCGAAATGCAAGCCTGATAGCCGGCACCAAGGGCACTCTATCAAAGTGGCCGACCGTCATCATCGCCATCATATTCGCCGAGCCATTTCCCTACGAACCACAATCGCCAGCTACCACCTCCGCCCCAATAAGAAAACGTGGACGCACAATAATATTACCAGGGAATCCGGATGAGAGATGCAAAATTAGGGTGCGTGAGATGGGGATGCACTTTGGTTGCGATGACGAGTTGGTCATGGATGCCGCACTCCTGTGCCCACTCGCCGATGAACATTTATGGCGTCTCGTCTTCGTTAGATACACCGTAAAGTGCGCGCGATGCTTTGGAACGGCGTACTAGTTATCTGCGGTGTCAATGAAGTTCCCTCCAGCGTCGAAGTACGTATCAAGCAGCTTGAAACACGATTCCTGTTCAGAGCTCAGTCAGCCTACGATCGCAGAAGGTGACAGATCTGACCTTGTTCAGCCATAGCCGTAGTCTCCCCATTTATCGCCTATGCTCATACCGCCGAGGCAGAGAGGGAGACGGTGACAAGTGCGAGAGGAGAAAGATTGCGCCAGCGGCCGAGTTTCGTGGGAGGGAGCGGAGCGAGGTAGAAGAGAGGTTTGTTATTGCGTTGTTTGGTGGAGATGTGGCGGGTTTGCGAGAAGACGGACGTAGACTAGCGGGAGACAAGTTTCGACCAAGCAGTGAAACGGTACATCTACACCCAAATGTCAGAGCAAGTAGACGCAGGTAAAATGGATACGCACTCTGATTGAAGAAACGCGGTACGGAAGTAGACGGAAGAATTAGTGTGTATTCGAAGCATGGCAGACTGCTCTCCGACCAGAATGAACTCGATGCGTGCACATAACGGTTGCATTTGTGCGTAGCCGGCCACTGTCAACGAATGATGTTGGCACGAGACGAGGCATTGCTATCACGGCAAGCCCGCCACCGCAGAGGATTTGCGTCCACAAACGGCAGTGACGAAACGGGAAGTTCGTGTTTGCGTCTGTTTGTGCCTATATTGTATCGTGGCCACCTTGCAGTGTAGTCAGGCACTTGGATCGTCTTCATGATTTCGATTTTGTGAGCCCTCCTGATTATTCATTTTGGAACTGTGTAAGAGATTAAGCAAGTACGTGGACAGACATGCATTTAGTGCTGCACTACATTAATGATTTAGAGCCTCCAGACTGATGTTTCGAATTGTCACGGCAGATTCAGAGCCAATCTTGTTTTGAAGGCAATGGGAGTGTCTTCGCGACAGGCAGAAAGCATCTCCTTCAGCACTGATGTCTAGGGTCCTCTGCAGTGGACGCTGTTAGCCTCTGACAGCGCATTCCGAACATATGCCGGGACCTCTGCTTTCATCGTCATGTGTTCAGATGACCTCGCCCCTCGGTTCATCTGACAATGTTGACTGTTGCGAAGAACATCATTTATCAGACATGATAAAGTCCTGGGACCGCTCGAAGGCTCGACGGTCTCTCTCCAAAGCATCCGGTAACGGCCTCCCTCCCCGGTGTTGCACGACATAGAACGCTGGAATCATGACCGCGACTAACCAACAGATCAAGTCCTACGGCCTACGAGGCAAACCTCTTCTTTATATCATCACCTTCTGCTGTTCCCTCGGTTTCCTCCTTTTTGGTTACGACAACGGCGTCTTCTCGGGCCTGACGACAGACCCCCTCTTCCTTGCACAGCTCAACCACCCCTCCGCCACGCTCCTCGGCTTCATCGTCGCTGTGTACGAGCTCGGGTGCCTGTTCGGTGCCCTCGGGTGCGCCTTCTGGGGCGAGCGCTTCGGGCGGAAGACTATTTGCGCGTGGGGCGCCGCCGTCCTCGTAGTGGGCACAGTCATCCAGTCCGCGAGCTACGGGCGCCCAGAGATGATTGCGGGCCGGATAGTCACGGGCTTGGGCATGGGCCTGATCACCAGCGTCGTGCCTATATACCAATCGGAGACGACCCCCGCTGCTTCGCGAGGCAGGATGATAGCGGTGCAGTTGAGCATGCTCATCGTGGGCATTGTCATCGCGTACTGGATCGACTATGGGATGTCGCTAAAGAATTCATCCGTCCAGTGGCGCTTCCCTATCGCGTTCCAGGTCATCTTCGCCTTCCTCCTCATCGCGATGTGCGCAGTTCTGCCAGGTACGCACTTATATCTATGTTCGCAGTCACTCACCGCCCCTCTCACGTAGAGTCCCCGCGGTGGCTTGCATCACACGGCTTCACGGATGAGGCACTAAGCGTCCTCTGCTCCCTTCGCTACGCGCCCGCCGAGTCGCCCAACGTTCGCGCCGAGTTCGCCGACATCCAGCACGCGATTGCCCTCGAATCGTCCGAGTCAGGTTCGTGGAAAGACGTCTTCACCGACGGGGGCATCATGGGCTGGCAGCGCACCGCCATCGCCTGCGCAGTGCAGGCCATGCAGCAGTTCACCGGCACGAATATCATCACGTACTATGCGCCGTACGTGATGGAGAACTCCGTCGGCCTGAACAGGCACCAGTCGCTGCTCCTCTCTGGAGGTCTGCAGTTGTTCTTCTTGGTCATGTCGTTCATTCCTTGGTTTATCCTTGACCGGGTCGGAAGAAGACGCCTGTTCATTTTCGGTTCCTGGGGAATGGGCAGCTGCATGCTCGTCTCCGGTATTCTCATCAAGATTGGCGGGAGATACAACGGTACTGGTGCAGTCGTGATGCTGTACTTGTTCCAAGGCTTCTTCACCATTGGCTGGATGTCAAACATGTGGTGCTACCCTAGCGAGTGCGTTCCATAATTAGATTATGCACGACTGTCAAAGGACTTGCACTGATGCAATCTTGAATATTACAGGATCCTACCGCTCCGCAACCGCCAACGCGGTGGCGCCCTCTCCGTCGTCTTTCAATGGCTCACTACCTTCCTCGTCGTCGAGATCACTCCCCCTGCGCTCTCCGACATCGGCTGGAAGACGTACGTCATCTTTGCCGTCTTCAACTGGGTCTCCATCGGCGTCGCCTGGCGGTGGTTCCCTGAGACCGCGGGTCGTACGCTCGAGAGCATCGACTTCCTGTTCGCTGGTGCGAAGAATATGCGCGAGGTGGTGGAGAGGTCGAAGGAGCGCGAAGGGGCACAGGAGGGCTTTGCTGGGGCACCAGAAGAGAAGACCCCTGGCGTGGAGGCGAAGAAGACGATTGAGCAGGTTGAATGAAAGCATTATCATCGGCGGTTGGCATCGTCGACTGTCGGCTCTAGTGTATTTTATATCACCTGCTAATGTAAGCACAGTGTATATTGTGTGCCTGGAAGGACGTGTTCGGCAAACCGAGAAGATGCAATTTCAAAAAAACCTGTCGAGAACTGGTGAAGACAGTGTAAGATGGTACGGAGGAGCATTGTGGAGGGTTTAGACGAATGTGAATCAAAGAAAAGTAATTATACTGGACGGATAGATTAGCGTCAGGAGATATTGATATATACAAGCAGTACAGCCTGCCTCGACAGAAGACCGGTCGTCAAACTGTATCTAATCAAGTTATCAGCGATGCCTCCAAAAGAAACAATTTCCCTATCAGTCACTAATTGCAGAATAAGTCACGATGGCGTACTTGGACTCTCCCAGTGCGTCCGAGCGGCGCTCCCAGAGTTGACAACACGAGATAACCGACATACCAACGTCACCGACGAGACAACATGCATTCGCGGTCTCCAAGATCGCCGTAGCGGTCAGATTGGTGATCCCGGTGTGCATACCTGGGATGCAGAACAGTGGCGCAGGTTGGACAAAGCTACGCGATCGTCAGAACTTGAGTCAAAGCAGACAGGATAATTCGGCCAGCACTTACCTTCTGATGGTCCAAGCCGTACAATAAGGTATAATACACATATTGGAAGACGCCTGGAGATCGACTCGCATAAAGAGAGAACTGAAGAGCGATAATCAATCATCAAGAACGCGTACTTCAAGACTAGAACTCATCGAATGCAGTTACGATCGGCAAAAACTATGGATGAAGGTCAGCACTTAATCAAAGCGCGAAAGGATCTCGTTGTATACCAAGATGAAGGTCCACCTCCTTTCGCTGGCTATAGCCATTCGATTCAAATGAGTCATGCGAAGGAGAGGGCTAACAATACACATCTCCACAATCGAATGGCAAAGAAACTGCATTATAAAATAAGGAAACCATATTGAATGAGGACAAAGGCCGTACCACTGGACCGTTAAAGTCAGGATTACCTGGAAGAAATGGATCAGGATGGACTAGATTAAATAGATACAACACGTACAGATGGAATGGCTTGTGCCTGAAGTCCCGTCGCACATAAGAAGAACGATATACCAGAAAAGCGCCTACCTGGAGACTCCTGGTCACGTAATTGGAATTGAACTCCTGGGTATGAGACAAGAAGCAAATTACTTACCAATTACTATTATAGCGGTCTTCACTACCCCCTCCGCCCCAACGAACGAGGTAGAACCAGAGTGCATGGATTATCAGACACTGCTGGAGAGTATCCATCTAAGAGACATGAGACAGTCGAGCGACGTCTCAGAAATGACACCGCACTAGCCATGTGAAATGTGAATATGACCTGGGATACCAGACGTCTTCGTTAGTTAGGCTCGGAGACTTAACGATAGTTATAATGCTCACCAGACAATTAATCGTCATCCCGGTCTTGTCGATCTTCCGGAAAAACATCATGAACTGTCCCAAGGCGATTCCGTATAATATGTACGATATCGTTCTTAGTTTCAACGGGATAATTCTCTAGAATCGACACCAACCAATAAGAAACAGTAGCACCGATATACATGACCCCATACGACTCTTCTAATAAGGTCATGCCACTTTTCTACGACTGCTTCGCTGAACGGTGGCTGGGCTGAGATTAGCTGAGGGTACGGAATCTAAGAACATCTCACAATTTAATGGCCTACCCCTGCGCCCACGCAGGTACAGTCCTGTGAAACGCAAGGTGCATCAGAGGGGGATGAGAAAGCGTGATATAGAACGCACCACAAGAGACTGCAGAGTCTTCGGAACTGTCCCAACGGCTTTACTTACCTGCTCATTGGTACAATGTCTGAAAACCTGTGCTGCCATGTGGATCATGATGGAAGCCCCGCATCTCTTTGTCCGAGACGTCCAAGTCTAGTTATACTTACAATAATAGTCACTGTTGCACGTGCTGTATGCACGATGCAAGTGCGATCAGTACTGTCGCGAACACGGCTGCCAGCCAAGGAGATCATCGCGAGGACCATGCATCACCTTTCCAATATTGGGATACGAGATGAAATGCAGTGAAAAAAGTAAGAGATTTCTCGAGCAAGGAAATGCGAAGGGCTCCGGAAGTGAGAATCCCGAACACATAGAGCGGTAGGTCAGCTCTTAAAATGGTTTGGCGAGCAAGGGGATCAGATGGAGTCCATGATAATGGAAGCGATTTGGAGCTCACAAGGACGAATGGTGATGAGACAGGGAGCGCGGATGGCTCGGAAAAGGAAGTAGTTCGGATCTTTGTGCCCGGAGAAAGTCATATGCAAACCTGAAGGCATATATGGAAGTTGATAGCATGCGACCGTATGCCATATGGGTAGGCCGTGCAAATGTAAATAGAGTGTCGTTGAAGTCCCGTGAAGGTAAAGGAGAAAACAGAATCGTGTACTTTGGAGGAGCCGTCGTAGGATAGTAGAATAAACGTCTCGAGATTCGATGCGATGACCTGCAGCGGGTCGTCCTGGCACCGTCTCCATGAGAGTGGAAGACATCGATGCTGGACAGTGGAGCTCTTCGACCCTACAAAGTATTGCGAACACATACTTCCTAACATCCAACATCAACAGGTGTCGGCAATCGGTCGGTCGGTCGCACCATAGATGGAACTCGTGAGGTGCTGGATCCGATCCGAACCCTCCACCGTACAGCCGAATCTGTATGGTTCGACAGCATCGGATATGTATCGTGAAGCGAACCGCCAACCTCTGTGGAAGGGGCAATCCTGTCCAGCACTCGGGTAGTATATCTGCGAACATCGGAGGTATTGACGAACGTCCTGATATCTGCGGAGACAACGCAGGAAGACACGCAGATGGAATGCAATAATAGACTGGCAGATGATGTATATAATCGCTCCTCTCTGCTCGGTACTCTGAATAACTAAACGTCCACACCAGGGCAGATTTCGGATTTTGGAATAACAAATTTGACCCGTACCTATGATTGCAGTAAATTTCAGACGTTTAATCTAGTGGCACCAAACTTGGTTGCACTTGCTATCCAATGCAACCTGGAATACTCTTAACGCGTTCGGCGGTATCGCAGGCTTAGGGCTTAAAGAGGAATCGTTCAGAGTGTCGTCCATAGTTGTTCGAGGGAGCGTCACGTAGGCATCGGATGTCCAGCTGAATAGCATCGTATGCCTGTGTCGGGTCATTCGATTCCGCAAGAATTGAGGACAGGTGTCTCATGACGGGCGCGAACTTGGGGTTTTGTGGCTTTATTTGTGGCTATTTGTCGCGTGAAGCAATTTGGCAGCAGTCGTTTGTGACGTTGAACGTGCTGCACATTCGTCGTGGACTATATCTACGTCTTGAGACGGTAGACGACAAGCATGTCCTTCATCTCACCTGGTTCAGCCTCATCTGGAAGGATTTGTGGAAGCTTCCTGCAGCCGACCTTTATCTTCTGAGATCGCTCCTATCCTTGCATCCAGTATGTGCAGACGAACCAGGGTTGAGCAAATGGTGGATATCAAACTCCCAATCTAAACATGGCTTCTGGGTCAGGTGTAAGCTCGGTGCATATCCTGGCGATAGGAGAAGGTCACAGAGAGTCAGCGGCGCTAAGAGCAGAGCATTCACTCAACCCTTCACCCGTTGAGGTGTACCTTTCTTTGCGGATATCTTTGTCCGATTCAGAGTTGTGTCGGATGAGAATCTCCACAAGGAATGAAGCCCTTGATTCATAGCGCGCTGCCTCGCTAGGCTTGGCAGTGAGTATCGATTCGCTTATATGGCCGCTGACATGATGATTTTTTCAAAGCCAAATTGGCCTCCCACGTCAAGGCACGCGATGGACTCTGATGTTCATGATCTCTGCACGAATTATACTTGCAAATAACTTCAAGTCAGATGCCTCCAGTCGATAGTAAGCTTGAGATGCGTCTTCTTGAACGTCTTGTGACTAGTATGGTCCTCCGATGGTGGAAGATGTGTCTCCGATCGATAGATTGCAAAGTTCTCAGCGAAAAATACAATATGGGCAAGGAAGATATCATGTTTGGTTTGGCATACCAGACTCTGACATTAATTACTCATCCTCACTCTCGGCATCGCCCCAGTACCCAGCTTCTTCCCCGTCCTTCTCGATCTCTATACCAACGGGATCACCTTCCAGCTCAGCCCTATCCTCCTCAAGTTCTTCATCCTCATCAGCATTGCTCTCCTGATCATCGTCGCCCTCCCCGTCATCATAGTATTCCAACTCCGGATCCGGCTCGTCATCCCACACCTCCTTTCCGTCCCAAGAAATGGAGTGGAAAATTTGCTTCAGGAATTTAATGTCTTCTTGGCAGACATTGATCCCATCCATCACAGTAAGTTTTATTATGTGTTTCGTTGTGTGACGACGCTGATAAGGCTTTACTAGCCGCTGTATGAAATCATTATCTTCACGATCGGCGACCTCCGACGTAGCCCGGAATCTCAGAGAGTGCAACTCAACGAATTGCAATGTTGGGAAGTACGGCTGCCACGTATTGTTTGGCGTGCCACGGAACTTCAAGCCCGCAGGGAAGTATGAACTGTGCCTCCCTGAGAGATGTAGGGTGTCGACACCTGGCATGAGCATAAATAGCTGCTTCCACTGCCTGACCGCAATGTCGGTGTATGCTCTGCCGTCTAGGATACTGACGCGCTTGACGGCCGACAGACGAGGTCCAAGACTCTCGCGCAGCTCACGCAGAATATAACCCTCATCCTCGTAGTTGAATTCATTGAAGACGAGGCAGATTCCGCTATCTTGGGCTGTCCAATTCGTCGTCGTCGGCTGAGGTGCTAACATAAAGTATAGGGCCCCGACATTAGGGCAGTATATGGTGCAGCCTTCGAACCCGTGAAGTGGCCCGAATGAGCGAATGGGCTCCTCGATGAGCTGCATTATTGGATGTACGTGGATCATGGCCATGATCTCAATTCTTGCAAAAATCAGCTGAGGAGCACGGATGTGTGCTAGGAATTCTGCTGCCCCAATACCACAGATGCAGAAGACCAACTTCCTCAGAGACCGGAGTGTAACTGGTGATTCCGGGATAGGAGGTGGCCCTGCTTGTCCTTGAATGTATGCCTGGGTAAACATCTAAACTGCGTCAGAGGGTGAGAAGTTCAGAAGGAGATTCAGTGACTCAAGGTCGGGCATGCCCTGCAGGACTTGAGCCATCTCTGACGGCGATGCTGAACCAGGCCCCGTTAGGGTAAGTGTTGTCAATGTGGAACACAGAAGAGGCTGGACGTCGTCGAACTGGAAATGGGTCAGACGGAGGCTGCGCAGGACAGGGGACTGGAAGCGGGATAAGATGTCCGTGTTGGGCATCCCGTCCTCAAGCGTCTCGATGGGGATTTGGGTGATGTCCAGGGCTTCGAGCTTGTTCATCTCACTGATATGAGGAACTTCCGTCAAGTCCTTCAAGGCTCCTGGTGAGACAGTGATGCAAAGAGACCGTATTCGCGATGAATGGCTCATGATTAACCGAAGCTTCTTGCAGTTTGTCTGGTCGTCGTCAGAGCAGAGACTCCCGTGAATCGTCAGCGGTAACTTCTTCGATCGCACAAGCATTTCCTGTAAGTAGTCAATCCCCTTTATCGTCACGTTCGTCCAAAGGGCTGCACTGTCGCAGAGCACGTCGCGCCATCGCCTGCAAGTCTGAGTGATGGACCACCATCTGTCCGACGCCACTTTGTCGCCATGCTCTGCTCTCATCTCTTTCACGATGTGCTCTCCGATGACTGCTATAGTCTCGGTCGGTATTCTTCCGAATGTGGGTGCTGTAGCGATGAGGTCGGACATAATCGCTTATAGGCACCCTTTGTTAGACAGGTGGCACGAAACATCAATGCATCTGACTTACAGTAGGTAGCAGAGGGATGTGATGTTTCTTTAGTCTTGCGTAATTTGAAAATGAGTACGAGATTGGGCGTGAAGGATGCTGTTTATATATCCTGGAACGTCGTAGGTCAGATCTATGATCTTACTTAAGCAGAAGAGAGGCGTGCGATGCAGCGAGGTGGTTATGGTGACTGCTGGGATGATGTATATCTTCCAAAGGTCTTCTCGGAGGTTGGTTCGACCTGTGAGCGGTATGTGGCGAGCAGAGAGTTTTAGGCGATAGCTGCAAGAACAATGGTCACTTGGATGTCACGTGACCATGTTTGTCCCTGTTTACTCTTATTTATTTATGACATATTTCGTCCATTATCAATCGTGGTATTCTACAGATGCATGAGTCCTATGATTGCTGTTGTGTCTGTTCACGTTATGTAGTTGATGAACAGTCTTTATATCCCGAGCTCTATTGTCCATGTCGAGTTGAGCAAACAGCCTGATCGAATCTCCCACGCCGCAATGGCCATGGTAAATAACCGTCAACAACACGTCAACTCTGCCACCAACATTTGCAATATCGCGTGCAGCTAGGGTCATCTCACATAATCAATTCATTATACATTCTCTAATATTCGTTTGTTATACATGTATTTAGAGTGAGTCGACCTACCATATCACGCCGTGCCACGACTCTCATCGCATTACAAGGATAAACGAATTTTCCATGTGTCATGGTTCGCGAAGTTACCTCCTACATGAGCCAGTAACTCGAGGGGACAACAGGGCAATTCCGCCTTAAGACAGATCGAATGTCTTCGGGTTGGTCTCCAAGACATAGCAGAGTACTCTTTTCTACGGCGCAAAATTATGGAATGACATCGTCATCAGCGCAGAGTCATTGCGAAACGTTCTGATGCGATCTGGATGCTGTACACGGTATCATCACTGGTGAAAGTGGCATGTCAGTGAGCACAGAGCTGAAGAAAAATTACCGACGGATGAATGTGACAATCTTGGATGCTGATGGACTGTGCCTACCGCGCTCGTCTTTCCAGAGCATGTAGGTCTATCCTGGGGATACCCCGGCTTAAGGCCGTTCCTGAATTCCGCTGAGCTGGGATCCATCTGGTTCCGATAGTCGTTGCAACCAGCTGACAGAGATGAAGGCGACTTCTTGAACAGTCTAGTACTTAAGCTCTTGTCAGCGACGCGGTGACAATCACATCCAAGAAGCGCTTACATCATAACACAGCAAATGATATTCGAGCCTTGAGAAGAATCTTCAACAGCAAAATCGGGACGGATTCAGGAGAGTCAAGAATGATATTCGCGAGGAGGGTGTGGACTGTGAAGATGGTGGGGGAGATGAGGATGAGCGTAATGGTTTTACGGAGGGTGGGATCAAGCACGAAGGACTGAGGTTGTGAAGGAGCAGGCAATCTCGAGGTGAGGGAAGAGTGCGAGCGTATGTCATGAAACTTGGTAAAATTTGCTACATATTGACGACTGTGAATTGGATCGCAGAAATTATCTATGTCATCTGAGTGAAGCGACGACTCATGATATAAACAGTCCAGCATCTGAACGATAACAACCGGAAAATTCGTCTGAACACTTGCTTTACCCACTCCCAAAGCTATCTTCCTTTTCAAGGGGTTGAGACGACTTCGAGAACAGATGCGCTCGACGACGAATCTGGAGAAGCCATCCTGGATCTTTGATGCAAGACAGGAACAAGTCGATACAGAAGGCGATAAATATTTGACGAGCGTGGCTGAGAACTTAGAAACGAGACCTCCGGAGCGCCGGAATGGTGGCCCTACAAACAGCAACACATTTCGGAAGCCACATGTGGGGCCACTCATAGCCCGCTTCAAGGATACACCGTCTCAAGGATCATGAAGAATTCAATTCTCCATGAAACTAGATCTGCTTGCATTGATTGATGATACTTGTCAATCTACTGACCTTGGCCGATACGTCGGGCCATTTCAGTCAATGACATGAAGTAAGCATCTCGAGACGCTCTGGAGTCCGAAACGCCCCTTGGCTCTCTATTACCTATCTCCATGGTGTTTTCTCACTCTGACAGAATCTGATACGGTGCCGTTGATTCCGACTCCCGGGTTTTGCTGCGCCTACTCTCTCCTGGCCTTTGTAACGAACTTGGACGATTCAAGGGCTGCTTACTGGCAGTGATAGTGTTCTGTTCATCCTATAGACAGAAGAAAGTATTGTCCACAGATTCAATATATTACGATTTGACTTATAAGACAGGTCTAAAAACCATATCGAATGACGACCCTTGGAAGGCGAAGTTTCTGAACGTTCTCCGAGTTTTTGCGCAAAATAAGCAGTTTATGGTGAGCACATAGTTGAAGATCTAGAGCTTGCTAGGGGAAGAGCTTCCCTGCGGAGAAGGCGATGGCAGCTAATCACATCCTTCCGCTTCCGGTCTCCGACAGATTTTGAATCTGTAATTGTGCTTCAAATCTTTCACAAAGGAGTTCTATGGGAATATGACTGAGGCCATCGACTTTCGGGCCTTCTGCCATCATTGTCATGGCAAAGATTATCAATGTCTCCGACTTGTGCCGATCCTCTTCCATCTGGCCATCCATCGTACTTCGTGAAGGAGAACATCCCGACCAAATAGGCGCCAGGAACAGCTGCGAGCGAGCTGTGTGCGTGGATACTGATGACTAGGAGCTTGTCCTTAGGAGTGATGAGCCGCAAGTGGCGCATTCTTGGGTTTCTTCTGTTCGGAACTTTTCTCCATAGCATCGCCATAACGGGTGAAGTGTATGGAGGCGTCACCAGTCAAGATTTCGGAGGCTGCGATACGGCGCGTTTAGTATACATGTCTCTGGACTGAATCCAATTCAAGATAAGCATCTGACTCATCAACCAACCTGACAGCGGTCCCGAACACGTTCGGGATGATCATTAGCCATAATTTGTATATTGGACCTGTTTGGAAGTCATCAGCAATCTTCTGTGCAGTGCAAGCAGTCTCCACACCATACTCCTTGCTCCATTCAGCGGATTTATTCTCTGAGAAGCCGTTACCCAAGGAGGGATGCCTAGTCGACAGCAGGACTATTGACTGTATATAACAGTGGCTGGGGGTGACCAGGGTCCTGCCACAGCCCGCTGGCAAGTCGTCGCTTCGAGCGGCAGGCATATCAACGGCCAATTCCTTCCATGTCCAATCCGTGCGTGAATATTCTGTCCCTCTCGCTGTCTTTCGCCACAGCAGTAACTCTCTGCTCTACGGTTGGCCTAACATTTCATACTCTGCGCATCGTTCCGCGAAATCACAGCGACGACAACCTGAGAAATAAACTTATGAACCATCAACAACATCCCAAACATCCGGCCGCACCTCGCTATGTAAACATTCGGCTTATTTCAACGCTGGCACTAAGCCAAGCGACATCTGAGATTTACGTTTCGCGCACTCCAAAGAAGAACTGACGAATCGGACTCCGATGATGCATCGAGGCCACAGAGAAGTCCGCAAAAGCGCATCACATATCGCGTCTCGTTCGTCCGCACTGACCGACCAATAGCAATGCGTCTTCGCGGGGCTGTCAACCATTACATATACCCTCGTCTACGGTCTGCATGCGAGAATCTCCGTCCTTCTTCTCAAGGACATAGTCCTCTATCTATCCTCTGTCTCTTCGGTCTTTCTCTTTCCTCTTTCCACTTAGACCTAGGCACAGGAACCTAGAGCCTTTCTTTCGTCTATCGTCCTGATTTAATTTTCGTTTCCGTCCATATGTAAGTGATCGGTCCTGAATATGCCCCACCCGTCGCTGCGCCCTTACGGTATATATTCCTTGCAGATAGCCAAGTCCACAATTCTACCTTAGCACAAACACAATGGGAGCCCCTCGCCGGAAGGTTTTGATGTTGCATGGGTGAGTCCTCACCATCTCTTTTGCTATCTTGAACACCGTTCAACCGCTCCAAAAATCAGGCATTCGCAGAACGCCAACATGTTTAGAAGTCGGGTAAGTTGACTGCGTTGTCTAGTCCTCATCCAGCAGTGTGTGTGCTGACTGGCCAACTGTAGACTGCACACATACGCAAGGCGTGCCCCGACATCGAGTTCGGTAAGCTTACTCCCCGATGTCCAGTATGCTTTACGCCCTAACTTTATTGCGATTAACAGTTTATCTAAATGCTCCTCACATTCTCTGGCCGACGGACCTCCAACCAGCGCGCTCTTCTGTTGGAGAAGCAAGGGAGAACGAGACAGTATCGTACGAGTCCGACACTGACAGCGCTCCCCGGGCATGGTGGCACATCACAGAGATGCGCACGAAGTGCCCTGGTATTGAAGAGGGCCTTCGTGCAGTTCGGGACGTCTTGGAGAACAATGAGTTCGAGGTAGGTCAAGCTATCATACTCTTTGCCTGTCATCGGGCTGACTGAACTCACGATAGGGTGTCTTTGGATTCAGTCAAGGGGCGTCGATGGCAGCAACAGTCTCTGCGATTGTGAGTATATTGTGATCATATCAGTGATCCCTGATGCTAACAACAGCGTAGCTTGAGCGACCATATCTTTACCCCGAATTCACAAGGAACGGCGCGGCCATCCACCCACCTCTGTAAGTGCCAAAGCGCATCTTTGTTCACCCTGACTTATCCGCCCCCTCTCCGACAGCCGATTCTGCGTCGCTGTCTCAGGCTTTGTTCCGCCATGCGCCATCGGTGACGTTATCTTCGGAGCGTCTTACACAACTCCGAGCCTCCACATCCTCGGCCGCAATGATGTCGTAATCCGTGAGGAGGACACTATTCCTCTACTTAAGAAGAGCGCATCACAAGCTGTGGAGTACCACATTGGAGGTGCGTGTTTACCTTTGCTGCTGACCATAATAGTTGCTGATCGGTTGTGATAGGTCACTTTGTTCCGAACAAACGTCAATGGCCGAAGATCTTCGCAGACTTCATTCATGATCCCGACGCGTTTGCCGTCTCCCCCGCCCTCTCCTCTCCCACCAGCTCCGTCACTGCCTGCGATAGCGGTGCCTCCAGTCCGACAAACTCGGTCCTAGATCTGGAACCACCGTCGGAGGAGATCCGACACAAGGCTGTCGAGGTCGAAGAGCTCAAAGTGGGTCCGGCGGATTTGCGCTCTCGGAGCTTCGGAGAGATGAAGATGCCAACCGCTGCTGCGCTTGCACAGCTTATGCGCCCCGTCCCTCCCGCGCCACAGTCGCACCTCCATTATCCGTATTATGTGTTTGCGCCTACACCACGGCAGTCCGCACAGGCGGTCGCGGACCTGCAGCGGCAGGTGTCCGAGCTGCAGATCTTCACGTCGTATTATTGGCACGTCATTTTCTTCGCGTCGTTCTTTTGGTCTTACCAATGGCGTCTATTGTTTGTGTTACCTGTATTGTTCTGGGTCTATGGGCGAAAGTTCTGGAACTCACGTTGGTTATCTCGGGTGAGGGCAGGTTGATTTATTTAACGGACTGCGATTTAATTCGTTCTTACCTACACTCATTACCTCTAACACATTAGACGGTGAAGTATTACTGGCACAGCAGGCCTTGTGTGTATCTTTTAGACGTACCGAGCATATATTTATTACAGCGTTGTGTCGAATAGTGTGATATACATTCATTAGGTCAACTGTCCAACTGAGGTGTGACTCTGGCTGCGAGTGAATTTTAACTGGACCGAGAGGAACGGCAGAGTGTATCGTCAAGACGGGCGTACGCCTCCCGTATCAGATGCCATTAAACGTGGCAGCGCTCGAAGTCTGCCACTGAGATAGTACAACAGCGTGAGCGTCCGTCAAATGCGCAGGACAACCCGTACATCATTCTGCGACGTATACACCGGTGTTCATGACTGTGGGAACTACAAAATTGATGGTTCCTAGAGCGCCCGCTTCCGCTCCGCCATCTCACTAAGTCGCCGTGGGAGTACCAGGGGACACACGCCCATCTCGATACCGGAATTTAAAATGAACTGCGGTGCTGTGCTGCCGCACATCATGTAGTGCCACCGCATCAGTATCTATCTATGCATATTATGGTCGAGATGAGTGAAGTGCTGGAGCACTCGTCTTGTCATCGTGCCTTCAGCCATGTTGTACGCCATCCTTGTCGCACTCGCGGTCCTTGTCTTTTACAGGCGGAAGAAGAGAATGACTTGCCCACACCTCCTGGGCAGCCGTCTCTCCCTGTTATCGACAACGTGCACCATATCCCCCAGCATGCGGCATGGATGGAATTTAACAAGATGGGAGAGAAGTACGGTGAGGCGCCCGGTGAGGGTAGGATGCTGGTCATCTTGCTGACGATATGCTGTACTTCCACACATTTGGATGATGGATCATTGTCCTTAACTCTGCGAAGGCTGCACATGACTTGCTTGACAAGAGGAGTTCGATCTACTCGCACAGACCGCATTTCGCCATGACACACGATGTGTAAGTGTTCTGTCCTAATCTCGAACTGCTGAGTCCTTATCTTTCCCTCTCGATTCAGCATTGGTTGGGTAAAATTAATACTTTGGAATGTTGTATCTAGTGATATTGAAGCTCGACTGAAGGACTGTGCACTTCCGATCATGGATTACGGAGAGAAATTTAAGCGTCACCGCAGGTATCTCGAAGAGTATTTCCGCAAGCGCCGTCTTCCCAACTACTACCCAACTACTACCCAACTTAGACGCGAGAAGTACACCGGACTCTGTATGACATACTGGAGGACCCTGAAAACTACCAGATCCACTTCAAGCGGTACGTCTCGTATCAGTAGATCTTAATTTCTCGGAGGTGGTTGCATCTCTCGGACTTATAGATTGGCGGGTGGCATTACTATGATGATGTCCTATGGTCATGAAGTCAAATCGAAGGATGACGAATTCATCCAGATTGCGGAGAAGGGGGTGGCTAGTATCGATGCAGCGGGTGATGTCGGCGCGCACATTGTTGACTTCTTCCCTTGGCGTACGCACCGTCTCATCATTACGCGAACTTGCTCTAATTCTGGATTTCAGTGAGACATGTCCCGGACTGGATGCCTGGTGCAGGTTTCAAGCGCGTTCCTCCTGGGACCAAGGAGGACATGCACACGTTCGTCAACCAGCCCTTCGAAGAGGTCCTGAAAAGAATGGTCAGTCTAACATTGCCATGCATATGCAGCTGAGACCCGAAACAGGCCGAAGGAACTGCTATTGCACGGCTCTCCTGGAGGAAACCAAGGGCAAGGACAACGAAGGCGTGCGGGACACTGCCGCCATCACCTTCTCTGCTGGCTTCGACACGACGTTCTCCGCGCTCCTGACCACGCTCATCGCAATGGTGATCAACCCCGTCATCCAGGCGCGCGCACAAGCAGAGATGGACTTGTTCATCGGGAAGGACCGCCTGCCGACGTTCTAGGATTGCGAGCACCTCCTGTACCTGCAGTGTATTGTAACGGAGGCGCTCTGGTGGGGCGCGACGACGCCCGTTGGCCTCCCGCACAGGCTCTGCCAGGAAGGCATGTACAATGGGTGTCACCTTCCCAAGGACAGCATGATTATCGCAAACACGTACGCGATGCTGTACGACCCTAAGGTTTACCCCAATCCTGAGCAGTTCGACACCGATCGGTTTATGACAGGCGAGGGCCGGAAACCCAAGCCTGACCCTCGTGGATCTGCCTTCGGTTTCGGAAGGAGGTATGAGCTTCTTGCATTATTCCAGTTCTCTTGTATTAACTATCCGGTGTAGAGTCTGCCCTGGCAAGGATATTGCGACTGGTTCCCTGGTACCGGCTACGAGCCATTCGTCAAGGAGGTGCTGGACGGTCATGTACGTATCCAGAACACGCCCTTGGTCGAGCTCAAAGGTGAATGGCTAGAGGTGCCATCAAGCGCAGCTACGCTAGCAGACTTCTAGATATGAAGGGTCAGATCACAGGTTAGGACGACGAGGAGTACATCATCAAGGGTACGTTTCCTCTTTTCACCCCATCACGCCTCGTTCCTGATTTGACATCCGCATCATAGCCTTTGCTAGTATTTTGTACAGTGCCGCTGTCGACACGACTCTCGGCGCCATGGCTTCCTTCGGCCTCGCTATGCTCCTTGACCCCGAATGCCAAAAGATACTACAGGTCGAGCTCGAATCCATTGTTGGCAAGGACAGGCTCCCGACCTTTGTTGACGAGAACCGGCTCCCGTACCTTCGTTATTGTGTGCTCGAGACGCTCCACTGGATGCCCGTCGCTCCCCATGGTTTGTCGCACGCTTCTACCCAGGTCGATTTCTACGAGGACATGTTCATTCCTAAGGGTTCGATCATGGTCGCTAACCAATGGTGCGTATCTTACCGATAACCATCCATGACTGGGTAGTAATGTTAATCCTAATCTGGCGTGTAGGGCTATCCTCCACGACGAGAACATGTATCCCGAGCCGATGAAATTCTGGCCTGAGCGATGGGACGGCCGCTTCCCCCAGGCTCGTGACTCTCGTCTCTACGCCTTCGGCTTCAACCGGCGGATGTGCCCTGGCCGCCACCTCGCGTACCGCTCCGTCTTCATCATGGCTGCGAACCTCGTCTCCGCGTTCACGCTCATGCCCGACGAGAAGTCACCGCTGCCCGATAACGTCAGCCTCGGTACCGGCCAGACGTTCAAGTGCAAGTTTGCTGTGCGCTCCCCGGAGAAGGCAGCACTGGTTCGGTCGACGGCGTCGACGATCGACTCGAATTAGCTGGTGCTGTATAAATCTGGGTTGGGACTGACTGGATGCTTTGCTATTGATATGTTATGCTGTCACTGTAGATATGCCGTGTATTCAACGGGGAAATATTCGTCCAGATAGATGATTCTGTATATTTACTGTGATAACTCGTGATCTTGCTGGATAGTATGATGGATTGTTGTACCCTCCCATGTACGTGTGGAACAAACTTACAACTATCCTGTCAATATTTGTTCAGATTGTCCATAAGAGTACCGTGACGTTGTACTTCAACGTCAACTCCTAGGTGCCAAATTAAAGCTAGCGCTCTGGATCCTATGGTCCGGATACGCAGCGAGCGCAAGCATGAAATCGCCAGTCTGGCTAAACTAAAGCCTGGATAACGAGTCAATACTTGGGGCAGGACTGTCGTGTCTTCCCATGGCCCATTACCATTGAGATGGGATTTAAGGCTTAAGGAGATTCGAGCTTGAGAGAGAGGTAGCTGTATGCCGTAATTAGCCGAGAACAGTTCGGCCGCTCGCATCTATGTCTTTGACAACTCGATTTGGCTTTCTTGACGGTGACGCCAAACGACCTTCAAATAAATGGATGCGATCCACCGTCTGTAATCCCAGCTGCAGGTCGCACAACTTGATATTGAAACATTCAAGTTGTCTCAACAATCGTGTTGTAAACTGTCCTTGTCGCTCGACTTTGTCGTCCTCGCTATCTGAAGCCTGTCGTCATAGTTTTATCAAGTGGGTAACGATGCTGGTGGAGGTGACATGCACGAGAAAGGAGTGTCGAAGGAAGGAAGCAGAGGTGTCACACATCGTCGTCCCACTGCGTCCAAGGTGACGAGAAATTTGTATTGTTCCTAATGTCCTCAGTCGATCAATATATACAGGAGCAGGTCATCAATTACAATCAATGCAACTTCCACGCGTAATCCCAGGATCTGATTCAATCTTGACTGGATTCGTCTTGCTCATCCGGGGACTCTTCGTCGTCAGCGTCTGAGCCGGAATATCCATCAAGATAGCCATCATCCTCATCCAAGCTGTTGTACTCTTCGTCGTCGTACTCATAACATACACCCTCCTCCTGGTGCTTTTCCAGCTCAAACTCGTCCCAAATGACGACAGGAAACAGCTTTCTGAGGAAATCGACGTCATTTTTCCAGATGTTGATTCCCTTTGTGATTGTAAGGCTCTTTATCATGTAGTCAATACGACGCTGATAAGGTCTTATCAGCGGCTCAACTTCTTCGCTCATATTACCTTCAAACTCGCTTCTGCGCAGGAGGGGTATCAAGAGGCGGTCCAGGAAGTCGCCCTCATCGGGGTTGAGGGGATGCGATGATTCTCGGAACCAGATGGACTCCAACTCCAGGGATTCTAAGATTGGGAAGAGAGTTGGCCAGTACCACGATCGACCCAATTTCTCTGGAAATACGAGCCCTGTTGGAAGCGTCGACGTGCTTGAGCCAGACAGATGCAGTCTTTTGACATTTGGCATTGAGAGGTACAGTTCCCTCCAGGACACGATCGCATGCTCTGTATATGCTCGCCCATCCTGGATGCTCAGATACTCGACTGGGCAGAGGACGAGACGAAGGTGCTTCTTGATGAGCTCAAGAATCAGATACTCCTCGTCGTAACCGAAGTTGAAGGTAGCATAGATCCCCTTTGCCTGCGTGCGAACATCTGTGGACACAGCCTCCGGTGTAAGTGTCAGACGAATGCATGAAGGGCTCAGGGTGTGGATAGTACACCCGAGAAGTTCTGTTGAGATGAGACGGTCGATACCTCGGTCAAGGAGCTTCTTCAAGTCATGCAGACCTATAGGCACTATCTCCAGCCGCGCAAACTCAATGTTTGGGGCATCGATGAAGGCAAGTAGCTCCGTTCCACCTGCGCCGCAAGGATTGACTTCCAGCCGACGTAGCTCTTGCAATGTTACAAGCTTCACCAGAGCAGATGCCTCAAAAGTCGGGGAGACCACTACGGCGAGTCTGAAAGACCGTAGCTGGGGCGTGGACGAAAGTAAATGGATCACTTCACCCGTTGTGAGTATCGTACCGGTGCCAGAGATGTCGAGCTCCGTCAGCGTTTGGCTCATCAGCATGCTGAATTCACAGAAGGTGAAGCCATCGCCACCCAAGCGCACATGTCTCAAAACTGGTGACGCAAAGAGGGATAAGTCTGCCTGTCCTGCTTCACCGATGCGCTCTATGGTGAGCTCTTCTAAGATCGTCGCTCTAGTCCTGTTGGGCCCGCCGATTCGCTCTAGCATCAGGGATGACATCGTCAGCTGGATCTTGCTTATGCGAGGTAATTCCCGTCGAATTAGTGTCCACTTTCGTAAGTCGCTTGCTCTAGCTCGCTCGATGATCCGTTTTCTCTCTTCCTGGCCCAGGTCCAATCGTAGACCCAGTGATTCCCATCCCTGAGCACTGTATGCGAACTTGTCTTCGTACCACATCCGCTCGTCGTGAGCATCCAACTCTGTCTTGGCCGACCGGCCCTCCTCGCCCACCAGCGATCCGCGGATCGTCAATGGACAACGCAGAGAACGGGCTAACACGTTTTTGAGTGCATCCGCACTCGTGATCATCACCTCCGTCCAGAGAGTCGCGTTGTTGAAGATGGCGGCGGCCCATTTTCTGCAGACCAAACCTGCTGAATTCCACGTGTAAGGTGCAATACCGTTGTCCTTCACCCTGCTATCCATCGCCTCTTGACCCATGTAAGATGCGATCTCGCCGATCAACTCGGTTGGGAAGTCGTATTGTCGTGGTACGGCCATGTTAATCTTCCTGTGGTAGGAGTCGCTCGCTGTTGTGGCAAGTGGCACTTAAGGGTGTGACACGGTGCAGCGTACTGGTACGACTGATTATAATGGAAGCTAGTGTGATTCGATGATGCAGCTCAGATTGCGTGAAGGCTAAGCTAGGGCTGTAGGTGGACGTTGTGGCAGAATGGACAATGGTTCTGCGCCGATTTGCTTATAGATATTTGCGGCGAGAAATGCCCACGCCACAGTTACCTTCATCTCTATCTCTCGTCACAAGTAAATTATAATGCAGCTTTACATGGGGTCTTCGGATCTCGTGCCTTTCTGCCTTTCGATATATATTATATTATGCCCTTATTTCTTGCCTGGATAAATCTGACCATGTCATTCTCCTCCCGTCGGGTCGAATTCAGTCGTCACAAGAGGGCAACAGTCGCCTCTTTAGTGATCTCCACGACTTTGCAAATAAAGTCGTCTCGTTGGACATGAGGATGCTGAGTGCAATGCCGGAGAGGCTATGTGACGGAGAGAAATGACAGACAAACAGACAAGAAAGGCTTGAGCTCTCAACGTACGATGTGACAGACACCATACCACCCGCTTCGCAACGCCCTTCTTAACAAAGTTATATCTTAATCCACTGATCTACCATAATATATAGCCTCTCGTGTCGACGTCTAAAAATTTGAGGTGTACGGAAATATTCCTATCTAAGGTAGCCCACCTGTTCACAAGGACCCGAGAACCCCCAGTGCCGGCCAGGTTTCTACTTCGGCGAGGACGGGAGCTTCGCACAGTACGATCTCGCGGATGCAATTTGCGGGTGTTGCTTTGAGGAGAGTCGTTCGAAGACCGGGTCCTTTGCGAAGAATCTGGACAAGTACTTCAGTAGGGTGCGTTCTTCCGTTTTCGATTCCGATACTAGTGTGATTAGGATTGATGTAGGGTCGTGAACCAGGTGCCATTTATCGGTACGAGCTCTGCTTGAAAGACTGAGTAGTCCCGTGCTATCGGATGGAAGCCAGCCAAGACGACCAATGATGCACTGGCGAGCGTGAAGGCAGAAGTGGACATTTTGATCAATAATAAGCGGATCAATGAGGCATTATATAAGTTGAGGATTCCAGCACTACCAAAATTAGGCATGGGAGGTATAATTTCACAATGATACCACGGCAATAGATAATGCAAAATATTGCGATTGAAAGGGCTGTAGAAGAATTACGCGTTGAAGTCAATTTAGCTATAAAAAGCCGGAAGACATGATGAATTGCTGTAGATCACGTTGACCGTAAAAGATGCATCACTCATTTCTGTTCGTCTGTCAGACTGAGAAGGAAATAAATTGCAGAAAAGTACGGCAGAGCAGGGTTACACAGCAAGGAGCGGCGTGGGAATCGTGCCACAGGCCAAACAAATCACGCGGTTTTCTCGCAAGTGCCCATTTCGTCCTCTACACAGTCAGAGTACCTCACTCGGACACTTTATTCTGCATCTGCTCTTATACCGACTACTTTGCTACCCATAGAAGAGTAATAGGTCATCGCTCAAGCCCGAAACACATCCCGTACGTCTATCACCTTTTCCCTTTGTGGTCACCAACATGAGATCAACCGATCCCTACCACCAGAGAAATCGAACGGTTTTTTGCTTTATCTCAACGATACACTGAAGTATTCAAGTGACTCTCAGCCAATATCAGCCATACTTACTCAAGGTAAGCATTTTGACTTGGTTGATGTCGCCGTGGCAGATGCCGTTGTGCCACCTATGTTCACTTCGTGCTCATTCTTCCTACCTGCACCAATCTGACCACATCTACCTTCGAAAGACATAATGGCCATCTACACCAATCGCGCATCTGCCTCTATCAAGATCCTTCCCCTAGAGATCCTAGACAGCATTCTCGTACTTGCTGTCGACGCAGAGAAACCAACCGCCGCCGCCCATGGGCTTTCCTCTCTCTCTTGGATAAAGATTTGGCACGTGTGTCAGCAATGGTACGAAGTGCTGAAGAAGAACAAGAGTCTCTGGAATGAAATCGTGGCCGTCAATCCTAACACGACCGCACTATTCTTGGAGAGGGCTTTCAAGCCATCCGTGCGCATTGCCATACGACCGGCAGATGACTCAGATAGCGAGGAAAGGGGAGCACGCCTATTCGACGTGCTGGAGCAGTTTACAGAGAAGATTGTTTCGCTGGACATGGAGATGCCAGGTGCGATGTGGGGGACGTTCTGCAACGGAAGGAAGCAGTGGCAGATGAGTAGGCTCGAACATATGCGACTATGGACGTACGGCGTCGCTCACTCAGTGCCGGCTATGTCCGTTGTCCCCTTCTCCGCTCCCGCCTTGAAGGAGCTTGTTACTTGCCGGTTCTCCCTCAGTACAATACAGCCTCTGATGTCGCAGAGCATAGAGCGACTGGAGGTGCTCGGGAATGTTCAAATTTCCACCGGGGATATTTGGACAGCATTAGGAATGATGGGAGCAAGGCCCAAGCTCACAGACTTGACGATCTGCGCCACCGTCATGGACGACGGCACGAGGCAAGACATTGACCTCCCGCACGTACAGAGATTCGTACTGCCTATCAGGAGCAGTGTTTCGGCAGAGGTGTTCGCACACCTTACTCTCCCTTCCGACGTGTCCATAACTCTCGAGGTCGAGTGCGACGAGATCGGTTTGGACGAGGTCAGGCGCATAATCAATATCATCGGCCCAAAAGTCAATGAAATCGCGAGCTGCAATGGATTCACGAAGTACGACTTGTACCACGTGAATACATCACACACGTGTATACTCTTTTCTCCAACTACTAATGAATTTGGGGCTGAAGCGATTAGAGCGCATGCGGAAAGCACTGGCAAGCAGGAGTTCAGCTCAAAGTCAGAACTCGAGCTGATCCTGAGTTCGTACCTGGAAGAGGAGGAAGCTCAGGTCTACGATGCTTTGGCAGAGGGCTTCAAAACAACGCTGAAGCAGATCACAGTCCTCAAGATCGAGGATATGAGAGCATATAACGCTCCTGGCTTACCCCCGGCTCGAACCTTCATAGGTCCATTCCCTTCACGCCTAGTGTGTACACTCAAAAGGGACTTTAGCGCAGTCGGCAATACTTGGCGCTCCGAACTTGTGTGTTCTAGGCTGCGGACGATGGAGCTGCATTACGTACGATTCCGGAAGACATACCACGACAACGGCGTGGATGACTTTGTGGACCTCCTACTAAGGTCCCGTCAGTGTCTCCAGTCGGAAACAAAACTAAGAAACCTGACTATTCGCTATGCTGTTAACTTGGAGGAGAAAGACGCTAAGGATCTGAAGGAGGCGATCCCTTGGGTCGACTGGACCGGTCCACTTGGGGCTGAGGATGGCGGCAATGACGAAGACGACGACGTTGAAGATATATTCGGCGAGACCGTGACTGAACCAGACGAGGACGAAGACAACGTGGGTGAGGAAGAAGAGGTGGTGACAGGTGATGTCGACATTGCTGCGACCGCAGGCAATGATGCCGCTGTAGTGAGAGAGGGGGTGGATGACAAGTCAGAGGAGTGAACAGTCAGTGCGCGCTGGAGGAAATTCGCAGATTAACTACTTGTGGCTCAATACAACCTAGAGTTTCCGCGAAGCCTGTGTCTCGAAGTGAGGATGGCGAGCGTTGATGCAACTTTACAGCCGAACGGCATTTCCCGATGCCACGATGGTAATCTTTGTAGCCACAAATAGCCACAATCTCAAGCCAGTTGGCGCAATGCAGTGTTGTTCTTGCTATCAGTGGCGTAGATTCTTGCAAATTACTCAAGGAACTAGATGTGGTGGAAGCTAGAAATCAGGCAAATGCGAGGCAGCGTTCTCGAGAACCAAGATGTCGCTCAAGCCATGACCACGCAGCTCCCTGCTTCTTATGGCTAGCAGAATTCTTCGAGATGCGTCATTTTTGGTCCTAGCTATCATGCGCGCGCTCTCCATTCACCACGAGTGCTCTTTGTTCTACGAGATTTGCGGTCAAGAGCAGCTCACAATCTCAGATTTATCAGACCGCGTGCCGTTTCCCAGCATCCCACCTCAGAAGTATCTTCTCCTTCACAAATGTCGCCGTATCAGGTAGGAGTGATCACACCATGCCATTGTTCTACCCTTCATCCCTCTTTGCGTAAATGAAGATTCGAAAGCACGGCATGCCACTATCACGGCCATCTTCTCTTCACGCCTTGCTTCCGCATGGTTCTTGCCTCTCATGAGACACGAGGTGAATACGAAATCATCGTCCTTTGTCCTCCCTTCGCTCGCCAACCTCCTGGAACATGCTGACATTCGCACAATTAGAGAACCATCCGTTTGGATAACCGAAGCGTGCTAATTTGATATTGCTATTTCCACTAAGCAGGCACGCTGGTCAAGAGATCTCGATCGCAATGCATCTTCATGCATCATGATCATAACTGGTGTCTGCACTGTCTCAAAGACCCATTCCTCCGGAAACACTCTTTCTGTCATAGATCCTCTCGCATTGTGACCCAAACCTCCGCCCACGTGTCGGTGTTCTCGCCGGACGGTGGCTTGCCCGGTAAGACCGGAAAATTCTCAGTTGATGGACGATTTATCCTTCAACCATCCAGCGCAGGCTGCCAACTCGTAAGGTTTGGGAGGAGCTCTGTGGACAGCCCTCCATAATGTACGTCAAACGCCGAAAGACATATGTTGTCTCCGAATACCTTACACTTTAGAGCCTCACGCAAGACATCACTTCGAAGAATAAGGTGCAGTCTCATGCGATCTGCTATATTCTTGTGTAGTGGATATCCTACGACTCTCTGCAGAGGATTTTGACAAGTGCGTTCTTCCGTTGGTTGTACTTGATTGGACTGATCTAAGCGCGTGGATAGACATCATTGCTCGGTATGAACTATGTTTGTACAGTCTGCCTATCGGGTGGAAATGAAACGTAAGGCCAAAAGCAGAAACACTCGCCAAAGAGCGATCAATATTTGAGGACCATGTTCGAGCGCTTACTCGGAAAGGCAATGTTCGCCTGATCACTGACGTATGCGATGCCGTTGGAGCTAGCGCTCCCAGGTTCAGGTCTTCAGTGGGTGTGGGAGATCCATTCTGCGACCTGAATGGTATCTGCAATGCCCATCGAGGATTCTGACGTGGACGAACTACCAAGTGAATTCGGCAGCAAAAGTCGTAACGCTCCTAGAGAAAACCGACATATTTATCCTGGATGCTGGCTGGACATCGACCTTCCTCATCCCCCTCTGCAACGAGTAGCAAATCTTCTATGGAGAGGGTACCGTATCGTTTGTCTTCGACCCTTGGTCTGGCGATGCAGCCCCGTTCTCTTCACCATGCGACGTAAATAGAATATTAGCTGTACTCCTTATCCTAGTGAGCCGTGGGTCGGAGAGGTTTGTGAAGCATTTCCAGCAGATGCATGTGGAGACGAGGCAGGATTTGTGCAGCTTGGTCGACCGGAATACGGAATGTGCGTACTTATCTCATTCTTTCCGTCTCTTCGTCATAATCATGAACAGAACGACCCCACCCCAAAGTCTAAGAGGAAACAGGCATCGGATGGTTGGTTCGGATATGGCGCGGTGCGACAAAAATCCAGAAATCGACCTTCGTGAAGATGTGGTGAATGAGCTACTGGCCTTGTGTCCCGACACACTCACTACAGTTGTCAGCTTGTGCATCGTCTGGGACGGCGGTAGAAGAGAAAGGAACTGGATGAGTAGGATAACTTCAACCAAGGAAGCTTTAAAGTGAAGGTATGAGCCTACATCCCCTTACCCGCCGCATTTTCCCGTAAACGTTCCATACCATAGGGAAGCCTACACTTGATTCACGGCATCGGCGTCGTCCGTGCAGTTTTGCAGTCCACGCTTAGTTCGACTGACCAACGGTGGCTTCTCACCGACCAGCGCGTCTACGACTGGTGAGACGTCGCCTCTGCGTGGGGCTCGGCTGGTGAGAGACCAAATCCCGAAGTGTCAGATCTGCGGGAGTTCATGGAAGAGCATGGAACCTGGATGGACATGCGCTGAATAGTAGAGAGTTTTGGACCTTTGGACTGTCGCCTACCAGAGCAACGCTGGAGAATTGGAGTAGTTCTGTAATGTACGGTTTCTCACCTATAGGCTGTAGCAGACGGACAGAGCTGACGATTTTACTCTACTGTCGCAGACATTTGTTGACGATAAAAATATATCGCTCCTCTTTCACCCATGGCATCTGAGATAATCCGGGTGCATTCATTAGACCGAAAAAAATTCATCTGTCTAACGTCCTAGCAACTACGCGTCATTCTAGCCGAGTAAGGCCATAGCAGAAGTTTTTCAAGGAAGTCAACGTACTTAGTCCATCTCATCTTTTCGTCCTGCGTACGGTCTAACAGAGATCTTAGAGACCCCAACAGAGACTGTGACTTTTGGTTCCTGCTCAAACTAAATGTAACTGCAAGTTATTTATCACTCGGAGTGGATCGCGCAAAGAAATGTCTAACAGGGACATCTAATGTCATCGAAACGTTGAGGGGATGCCACAGCTACTACGCATGACTAAACAAACTATACTGACCGCCAGACAAGTTGCCTCGTGCCGCCTTCACGAATAGAAACTACTTTTCCAGGGTCTTGTCTCAAGATCAACATACCTATTCCTCTTACTGCACTCGCAAAATAGGTTGTGCGCACACAGCCTTTTACTCTTTTGTTTGTCTCGGTTGCGTACGTGCAATTCTGACAGTTTCCCTCTCTTTAGATCGCGATGTGTCTCAACTACCTCTCTTATCCCCCCAAGACTCTCCACGACATGCTCGTTCAGCTTCTCGACGAAACCCTAGTTAACACCATCTAGGAGGAGAGAGCAGAAGCAACAGCGAGGTAGGAGAACCAGGACGATGCGACGGCGTGGCTAAAGTCGTTGGTATGAAGGAGGCT
Source organism: Neolentinus lepideus HHB14362 ss-1 (assembly GCA_001632425.1). Lineage (NCBI taxonomy): Eukaryota > Fungi > Basidiomycota > Agaricomycetes > Gloeophyllales > Gloeophyllaceae > Neolentinus > Neolentinus lepideus. The sequence goes on along the minus strand of KV425586.1, from coordinate 204,813 downwards.
TTCGTCTCTAGTTTTTAACTCGATTCATCAAGAAAAATCTCTGTCATTTCTTTACCGCAAGTGTATTGAACGCTGCTACGCTACATTGTGGCTTCTCTCTCACGACCTCTAGAGGTCTGGGACGATCTGACTTAACTGTGTTGTTTCAGGGACTTGTCATGCGCGTTTCACCAAGTGCGCACTGAGTCGGTGGGATCGATTCGCCTCCACAACAGCGTTGTGGGATGACTGCGGTGCTAAGTACTAAGTAACATCCAGGCATGAAATACTCAGCAGGACTGACACTATATGGTACCGAATAAAGAATTCACCTGGTTTGTCATAAAAATCATCCAGAATGTTTGCAGAATTTATACAATAATACTCGTGCAACAAGCTGAGATTGGGTAGAGGCGTGCGAATGTGGCTCAAACCAAATTAGACGAAATAACTACATCAAATGTGCATTGGCCTGTTTCTGCTCTACGATGCAGGATTAATCATCATCTTTGAGTTCTGGAACTCAAACCATCCCATTCACCATAGAGAACAGCTGCTTCGTGGTCAACACCGGCCTGATGCAAAATCCTACCGTAGGAAATTCGAGGAACTCCCACGTGCTCTCGCTTAGCAGACTTCAACTCGTCCTCTTCGGTCTTCCACTTACTCGAGACGACTATCCATCCTTACCTGTGTAGCCAAGGCAAACAATTGTGAGACGGAGGAATTATCTGCGCGTCAAACTAATTTATCCAATTCAGGTCATTGGTCGTGCCACATGCCACATTTACTCTACTGATCTTCAAGCCAGAAATAGCTGACTTGCACAAACAAGCGAAGTCATGAGCACCTCTACCACCGTATCTCCGATTCACAGACTCCCTGTTGAGCTATTGGATGCGATTTTGGTGTTGGCCGAGGAGAACGCGAGGGAGATGGCGGAGGAAGGGGAGCATCCTCCGTTGTCGTGGATGAAGATCGGCCACGTCTGCTGCCTCTGGCGACAGGTTGTGGACAGTAATACTACTATTTGGAATGACATCGTTGCCGTCAATCCAGAGGCAACCCGCTTCCTGCTGAAGAAGGCAAAGAGGCCCACCGTGCGGCTTGAGATAGCGGAGGATTACAACGAAAAGAAGAAAGATGAGCTTTTTGCTATGCTCCAGGAGAGGTCACAGAATGTGGTTTCCCTAGATGTCATGCTGCCTGTTGATCTCTGGATGGTCCTCTGGGACGAAGAAGCAACATCGTCGACGATCAAGTTGGACAGTGTCGAAACACTCGTTCTCCGGAGCCCTATGTCAATCAATAGGATAATTCTCGAGGGTGGAAGATGTCCATTCGTTGTGCCATTGCTCAAAACTCTCTCCATCGTCGGCATACCACTCCCCTCTATCCGAACCATCCTGTCACCTCGTCTTGAGAACTTACACGCATATGGAGGTCCACTCGTGTTCCCTAAAAATGTGCAAGAGTCCTTAGAAGTGACTCCGAGTCTCGAGTACCTGGTACTTGACATACCGGTGTGGGGAAATCCGGTGGCAAAAAACGTACACCTCCCGAATTTGCAACATCTGGAGCTGTACATCAGTAGCAGCGTCGGCGCTGCACTCTTCGATTGGCTAAACATACCTGTGGTCCAGTCGCTGGAGCTCAAGATACGATGTACTACCGTCGACGAGGTAGAGGACATCTTCATGGCTATTAGTCCCAGCTTGAACAGATGGGCGGCCTTAGGCGAGTTCACGCGGTGCGCTGTGTACCAGGAGAGCTTGAAGTCCATCCGCATCACCCTGGATGATAGCACGAGCTCCACTTGTTCAGGACGGCAGCTTCAACTGGTGCTGAAAGAGTACCGCGTCGGCAAAGAAGGCGGATTTCTCGAGACTGTAGCAGATGCACTGGGGCCCATGCTGATGCCAATCAATCATCTGGAGATTCGAGAGATGGCGCCTAGCACTCCTGAAAGTGTGGGGTTGAAGCGGAGCCTCACCGGTTTGACCTTTTGGAAAATGACCTACGGATCAGAGGGACCACGGTTTTCCTTGCTGAAGAGTGTCACCTTAAACAACTTGAGGTTCCGAAGTGTACGGCTCGACAGCTCCAAAGAAGACTTCCTTAGCATCCTGCTAAGGTTTTGTCAGCATCTCCAATCGGAGAAAAACATCAAAACCCTCACTGTTCGCAGCGCGGCGGATTAGCGCAAAGCATCCACTTCTTCGTGGCATTAATTCACGAATCAAGTCGTTTGCAACGACTTGGTTGTATCTGAGGACGACAGGAGTAACGCGAACGCTAGAAGCATCGAAAGTGACCTGGAGATTGTCATCAAGGCAGTCTATAGCAGCGCACAATTCCGTCGATAGCAATCCAAGCTACTATACATCACCCCGGTCATCATGGTAGAAGCAGGGGTGGTGGGCGTGCAGACGAGTGCCGGCGAGATTGTCCGAGGAGCAGAGGAAGAGAGAAAGAGAGAAAGAGACAGTTGGGGGGAGGGGAGGAAATAGGAAATATCGAGATTATTGATGGATAAGACTAGGCTACTGGGGTTGACTATGGCATACGTATAGGTTCCTGAAGTGTGTTCTATCATATTGTAATCAGATTGAAAGTTTGAGTTCACATGCCCGAACTTCATTCACCTTTTGTCGCAGGTCCAAAAGTTCTCTCAGCGTACGTCGCCCTGCCTCCACATCGAGCCTCCTCTTATAGTCGTGTGCGCAACATGCTTTGCAAGACACTCGTGGTGCTGCAGGGTGATGGACATGGGTGGCGGGCGCTATCGTCTATGATCGTCAGGACTAGAGAAGGTTTGCAGAGTTGCGGCGTCTGCCGATACATTGTGGCGGATCATGTTACCGTTTCTCGTCGTCACGAAATGTCGTGCGCGGCTAGGCTCTTCGTCCACAACGACTGTTCGCTATGCCGCGAGGGACATAGACAGAGCGAGGTCACTTTCAAAGCACCGCTCGAAATCTATATCCTGTTTTTAATGCGTTCTTCACCAGCCAGAGCCTCCAACCGGTCATGCTGGCTGCCGAGGAAGTATATTCCTGAAAAATTATATCACTGACATAATGATCCCTAGAGTGTATATATACATTTCCACATCAGAGGGTATGGGTCATGTGTGTCAACCATGGACACCTGGGCCATGGTACGAAATTGATTTGACCTCTTCAACGACTCGGGCAACGAGATCTAACTGTCCGTGAAACGAACAGCTCGCCTGTTGCGGGATACCGTTGTACTCGTAGGTACCGCTCCATACTTCGTGGCTAATGCCATTAATACGCGTTGTTTCTTCAGTCCGACCGATCCAATCAGTACAAATGGTCTGGTCTAGATAAGCATTCTCGGAAGCAGGAATAAAGCCACCCAACTCAAGACTGATTCGTAAAAGTAACGTCGATGAGACATCGGAGCGTGGTATGGGCTTGAGAAGCAGTGTAAGACTTCGCTTTATATATTGCTACTGAGGGGCGTCACAGATCTTTATCGCGACAATTATATTCGCTTAAGCCGGGCAATCCGCTACAAACTGCACAGAAAAAGCGTAGCGACTCTATAGATGTGTATTTTCCCATGTGGCTTGTGGACGAAGGAGTGGCGCATGAAACCAAATAAAGCCGAAGAGACCGCTTCTCCAGCGGATGCTCACCTACAAGTCCACATCTACCCATCGTCCGGAGGACGAAGATAAGACGACGACGACCTTTGTCTATGCGTCCAAGTACAAGTAAGACATAAGACAGCACAGTCCATCTGCCCCAGTGTTAAATCGTTCCTCAAAAAAAAAGTACAAGTAAGACTGCATTGCCGTTATTTTGACTCTGATATTTTTATGAGAGGCCATTTGGTTAACCGTCTACTGAAGATTTTCTGAACAAGGCAAAGAGTGTCTGGTGACACCAATATCATCCTGGAATCCGTCTCATCTGCACTGTGGTCCATTCACTCACTTGGTGCTAGCCTGTCAGAGTCGGGGATAATTCACCGCCTAGCGCCGGCGCGATCAACTTGTGAGGACCATATTTCCGACGATCAGGTGCATGTTTCGGATCAGACCTTGAGCTATACCAAAACATTGACCAGCTAGCTATAGAGTAATACTCGCATACCGAACTTCGTATGCCAGGCTCTCCGCGTCCCATGATGAATTTCGTGACCTGAAGATGATTAGATTCTGTTATTAATTTGAATGACGCTATCTAATCTATGCGCTCCCTCATGCCATCCCGCCGGCCATGGGAACAAACTATCTTTACCAGAACGTCCCTATAGCCGGAATTGGTACATTACAATCTAGGAATAGGAACTGTCCCGTGCAAGGTTTCCAATTCCAGTTCCACTACTACTCCTCGCACTCCACTGGTATTAATAAGACTATGTCCCGGACGAGGCATGTTCTTTCTGCAAACCCGAACAGGCAGGATGTTCATTTTTTGATTAGTTCTCTGACTTTGTTTGTACCAGATTCATTCGTCATCTATTACGTTCGTATTGACGACATGGTCTCGTCAACTTTGTCTTCATATCCACTTCGACGCTGTGCATTGCTTTCCACTTGAAGGTTCATGCCGTTGAGCTTGGGAGCTGAGGTCGCCGCTTGACTGTCTTTGTCGCTTATTTCTTGAATGGTCGGAGGCTAGCATCCAATATTCTTGCAATTCCTGATTTGATTTAGTGGTCCCCCCCTTCACGTACAAAAGTCGCCCTAGTTCGTGCTGCCCTAGTTTGTGCCTCCTCAAATCTTCCGCCATATACCTTTTACCAGAATGTCGCTTCTAATCTCAGCTCTCCTGTGCGCCGTAGCTGGCATAGCGCTGATTCTGACCAAGGCATACTTACAACGCAAACGGGTCCAGTCTTTCCCTCCAGGTCCTAGGCCTTTCCCCGTCATCGGAAATTTGTTGGATGTCCCAAAGAAAACGGCATGGAAGGCATATGCTTCCTGGAGCAAACAATTTGGTATCAAATTTTGACGCTTTATGTTCATTTTGTATGACTGAATTTGTGTTTAATAGGTGACATCATCCATCTGAACATCTTAGGCCAACACATTGTTATCATCAATTCTGTCAAGGTTGCGAACGACTTGTTTGAGAAACGCGCCAATATTTACTCTGACAAACCCATTGTGCCAATGCTGGAACTGTAAGAATATTCCCTTTTGTGGTTGGTGCGCAGATGAGCCCGTTGTGTAATTCAGGACAGGCTGGAAACATGCTTTCGGAGTGATGCCATATAACGAATCTTGGAAGAAGCACAGGCGGATGTTCCAACAGATGTTCTCCCGAGAACAAGTGTCACGCTACAATAACAGCATGGTTAGGAAGGCTCATGCACTCGTACAGAGAGTTCTCGACAACCCAGGGAATTTCTATGATCATGCTTTCTAGTGTGTATGATTCTTAGCGACCCGAGATACTGTGGATCTGACGAGGAATACAGCTGGTCCACTGACAGTATTATGGCCACTGTGTACAACTACGACGTAACATCTAAGGACGATCACTACGTGGTCATTGCAGAACATGCACTTGGATTCCTTGCCAAATGCCTGCTGCCGGGCGCATTTCTGGTGAATTATTTACCCTTCCGTGAGCACGCGCAATGATTTCCATGCTTTATGTCCTATTTTACTTAAGACTCGTATGTTTCGACATCCATCAGTACAACATCTCCCCGATTGGCTGCCCGGGATGGGGTTCAAGAGGTTTGCAACCGCTTGCCACAAGTATACGGTTGAAATGCGCAATGTTCCGTATGAGTTGACAAAGAAACAGATGACAGAAGGAATCCCGGAGGCCTGCGTTACCTCTGACCTTATTGATAATGCAGTGTCGAAGGGAGAGTTGAACGATGAAGAGGAAGAGTTCATCAAGAGAGTTTCATGGCAAGCATATTCCGGTAGGATTGGTTTCACCGTCCCATGTTACATGTATCTGATCTTGTTTATGGCCCAGCTGGGTATGACACCGTAAGCATCCGGTTCCGCGTATTCTATTTGGTGATTGATCGAATATGCATGTGCGCCTAGACCGCGGGTTCAGTTCTCTGTGGCGTACTTGCTCTTCTGCTCTTCCCGGAGGCGCAGCGCAAAGCGCAGGCAGAGATAGACTCAGTCGTCGGGAGCGACCGCCTTCCTGACTTTCGAGACCATGACGCGTTGCCTTACACAGAGGCTCTGCTAAGAGAAGTTCTCAGGTGGGGTCCAGTGACGCCTATGGGTACGTACAATATTTCTCAAAAGAATCCCTGTACGTATCACACTGACTGCCCATCGTTACTCAGCTTCGCCACACCGTGCTGCAGAAGACGACGTCTATAACGGTTACTACATCCCGAAAGGTTACTACTATGTTTCACTTCGGTTGGTATCCATGCTGACTCTGCGTTCGTAGGTGCCATCGTCTTTGGAAATGCTTGGTGACTTATCACCTCTCTTGGACGTGGATATGGCGACAAGCCTGAGACTGAGCATTTCATTAGGGGTATGTTGCATAACGCAGATACATTCGAAGATCCAGAACGGCTCATGCCGGAACGATGGCTTAAGAGCGACGGGACCTTGAAGGAAGACTTTCCTATCCAGGCCTTTGGGTTCAGACGCCGGTACGAGACCACTCTTTGCACCTTGTAATACCTGCTTAGTTGTGATGATGCAGACTTTGCGCTGGACGCCACATGGCCCCCGAGAACATTTGGATGACCCTGGTGATGATCTTGTCTGTCTTCAATATAAGCAAGGCCAAGAACGAGGCTGGAGATGAGATTTCCGTCGCTGCCGAGTTTAGCGATGGCTGGCTCTGGTACAAAATGTTTTCCCTTGTATGCGAGCACGACTCATGCGTATCCTTTCAGCCATCCAGTTCCGTTCAAGTGCGCCATCACTCCTCGCAGTCCTGATACGGCCAGATTGGCTCGAGACTTCAGCCTGTGAGAGTAAATATTCGGCGCGGTGCATAAGGTGTAAGCTCAATCAGATCAGTTGTGTGTCATATCATAAGGATGTTGTTCGACTTGGTAATGCAGACGTTGATGTTTCTGACGAGAACCACAATATTAACGCTGTCCGTCGCCATATAAGACAGTTGCTTGTCTACTTGGCTGTGATCCGAGTCGCTCCTATGGTTCGTATTGTACACAGGGTGCTCGTTCAAGTCGCATCGCGTGACCGATCCGTGCCAATCGACTTCTGTTCCTCGGTCGCGAATACTCTTTTGAGAATTTCAGTATCTTCATGGAAGATATTGACACCTTCTCGAATAGTAAGTCTTATAAGTTCTGGCGAATTCTCGCCGTGCTGATAGGGCTACAGGAACCTCTTGATGAAGCCGCTTCCTTCAGCCGTGTAGTCCAACCTTGACGTCCGTCGAAATCAAAGGCGTTGTAGTATCACTGCCTGGAGCGCAGGCAACAAGGTCATTCAGATCGTCTGTAGCGTATCGAGGACGTGGAGCCCTGTCCGGAAGGGTGCATTACGATCCCCGACAGCTCAAGGCACTCGATGGTGGATAGATCATTCCCAATCCAGAGTGACCTGTCTTGTATCATCTCTCCCGTCGTGAATGGCCAAGTGCTTGATGTCAGGTGTATACGGCGCAACGTATAAACGGAGTGCGTTTAGGACGAGATCCTCCTCCTCCTGAGTGAAACCCTCAAAGAACAGCTGCACACCCTTGCTGTGTGTAAGGCACATCATTCTGTGTGTATCGGGCGTCAGCATGCAGTGAATGGTTCCGGTAGCTTGCGTGTAGACCTTCCAGGCCAGGAGTGCGTTGTTTCCATTCATGTAATTGATTATGTCCTTCAGTACATCGAGTTTGTACTCGATGTAGTGACACGGCGTTATCTTCACCGCAATGTATTCTAGAGTTTCCTCGCTGAAGAGGCCAAGCCAGTCCACTTTGTTTTAACAGAAGGTCGACAGAGTCAGTGAGCGCAGAGCCGGTAGAGCGATCATCGAGCCACGATGATCCACCCAGTCACAGCCTTCGATGTGGATACCCAGTGCCAAGATTTTCAAGTTCTTCATCTGCCGTAAAATGTTCATCAGCTCGGGAACAGTTGGGCACCACTTAATGGTGACCAGTGACAGCACTGTCAGCTGTAATCGCGACGGATGCACAATAAGGTTGATCTTGAATGTGAGCTCCAGAGATCCATAGTCGCCGCATTTTATTGGAGGTGAACCGCGGCAAAACTAAAATAGATCATAATTAATGCCGGGATGATGCAGCCCGTACCATCTTGTGGGCTATCGACTCTAGACGTCGGAGGAGGAGCCTTCCGACGAGAGCCGGTACTGGGTTGGGCGAAGAAGTAGGGATCGTTTCAGCTGATGTTAGAACTCCAGAGGTTTCAGACTGTTCCAGTAGAAGCTCGACCTAAATGGCCGTCAGCGGACGATAGTGATGAACAGTAATTCAAGATACGACATACGAGGCAATAGAGAGGGCTCCGAGAAAGTACTTGAAAGCCATAACTCTTTCCCAGTCCAAAGGGAAGCTCACAAAGCTGTTTATTTGACATTCAGAGTCGGGAGCAGCTTGGGCTGTGTATGCATCCACCTGGGTGGCAGACGGTGTAGAATGTGGCGGACGCAGGGGTTGAGAATGTTTGACAAAGTTACAGTGTGGCAGATCCCACGCCATCATCTGCGCGCAAGCCGTGGCAGATCTCGGTCCGAGGCAATATGAACGACACAAACGGGAGGTGAGATTCGATGGCTACCAAGAAGGACGAGGGCTCTATATATATTATTGCTAAATTTCTAAGTGCAAACGGTAATCTGAGTAGATGCAGTGAAAGATACGAAAGAATAGCGAGTCCAAATAATGATACATCCATTGTCGATATTATGCTAGGGATCACAATGCGGATAAGAAGTGCATAGACTGAAGGAGACTGAAGATGAAGAACGAGACAAACAACTTTCGAAGAGGGAGACGAGAAAGACCTTCGCATACGAGACCAAGGTGGCACGTCCATTGCAAGACTCGCGTTGCCGGAGCGACAGGTTATCATTGAACTCATCCAGTGATATCAATTCGGAGACTATGACAGTGGATCGGAGGTTTATTCTCAAAACCCATCTCCTGAGCATGAATCTGAGCCGCTCAGCATGATCGTATGAAATTTGATCACAACTCAAAGGGATTTTGTTCCGACATGTCATTGGATATCTTGCTCCACGCTGCAACTGACATAGGAATGGAAATTCATCTCCACAGAGCAGAACAATCATACAAGGGACATAAAATCAAACACATAGAAACCAGCACGAACCTATCACACAGCTCCTCATTCGCCCTTCTTCCTCCTTTCTCCAAACACGCTGCTCCCCACCCTAACCATCCCACTCCCCATCCTGATCGCCGCCTCGAAATCCGCTGACATCCCCATACTCAGTACAAGCCTTCCGTCTCTGTCGCCCCACTTCCCTCCCTCTCCTTCTCTAAGTTTTTCTTCCAATTCATCCCTCATTCTTACAAGCCTCTCAAAATCTATATTCTCCCGGCCTCATTGGCATGCAACGACTCAGCTAGCGAACCAATGGTCATCAGCCCAAGGAGTTTGAGGCGGGGGCATGCCGTGACGACGTGATTCGCAAGATCCAGGAGCTCCGAAGGAGGGAAGAGGGAGGGCGCGAGGCCAGATTTGTTGTCCTCGCTGGAAGTGTTCACTTGGATGAAGACGTTCAGCGGGTCGGTGCGCGTTTCTGGCAGATACTTGTTGAGAGAGGAAGCCGTCTTCTAGGACGTTAGCGTGTGGATGGAATAGAGGTTCGGGATGGCTGTGGCGGTGAAGTAAGTTAATAATTAGGCTGAGACCATAAGGGTGTGATTGTTTCGAAACGGAGCGATCAGGACAGGGAAGACGATGAAGTTGGAACGTACTAGCAAGCATTTTCGCCTTATTACTCTGTAACGTGCCAATGAAGTGCCATCTTATATCTTGTGGCAGCTATTGTCGAGAGTCAAAGAACATAGAAGTAGATTTCATGATGATTATAGTAACTCAAAGTTATGCTCAGACTTTCCATTTGACATGTCGGCCGATTCGACGAAACTCACCTGCGTGGCCTTATCTACCAATTCATGTACATAGTTCTCGCCATAATCTCGTTGACCATCCTGATAGCATCCTACAATGTCCGAAGCAGGCTTATATTTGGACACTGCTACGAGCGTAGGTTCTCTGCTATACGATGTACTCCTCGGCACAGAACCGTAGGCTCGCTTGATTCGGTCGCGAATTTCGGATACGTTAGCACGAAGTTCGGCAGCTCGCTCAGAGGTGCGATTCAGGGCAGAAGTGGGCATTGCACGAGAGATCCTGAAAGTAAACACGGGTAGAACTAGGCTTGATACGGCGCCTCCTAAATGCGACTTAGTAGACAAGCAACTGTCTTATATGGAGGGTAGAACGACGAGGCGACTGACGATCATTATTTAATATTCCGCTTTAATTTCCCCATTCGACGTATGCAGCCGGCATTCGCCGCAACCTCTCGTATCCACGCGCTGCTGCTCAGGTCGATTTTACTAGTGACACTACTAGTGACGCCTATACCACCACCCATCATGCTCACCTTTTGAACTCTTGGAAGGAATCGTTCGACTAGTCCCCATCGATGGCAGTGGGGCCCTCTGCGCTCCGTGTCTAGATCCAAATCTGGGGTAGTCGAACGAAGTGTTGGGAGTCTCGATAACTCAAAGACGTGGCCTAACAAACAAGAAATGACTGCCGCCACCCTATAATGTCCGGTGTTACATGGCAACCTTGTGTTGAACGATGAAGTGAGATAACGAGCGAGTTTGCTAGGGACTGTTATTGGAAGCCAGAGTTGGTTCTGGGCGGCTAGTTCTCTGGTGAGTGAGAAAAGCTGCATTATCTGGCTCGCCTGACTAAATTTCTCAATCCTATCCATTTTGATAACGCAGGATATGGTGCCCAAGTAATTTATGCTGTACCGACAAAAATAGCTACATGGTTTGTTCCAGGTACATGGCGAGTTTATACCGTGTTAATGTGACGTGGGCTTCGACCCAAGACGAGCATATATCCGCCTTTCTAGATTAGCTAGAATATGATATGATAATGTTCAACGTCAAACTCATCGAACGCGTCGATGCGGAAAACGTCAAACTGGTCACACTCCGCTTCTACGATACGGTCACGGTGAAATACCCTACATCACGTACTGCATTCCCCCAAACCCGACTACTGGCCCTGAAGGCAATGCCTTTATGTTCGAGATGAGAGAGGAGGTCCAGAACCCGATTGTCGTGGCCGAATTGCGAGAAGGCGGTAGGCAGACGCGTGCGAACCACGATCATTGCATGACCACCCGCGTCGCGCACGAGCGTGAACATAACGTAGCGAAGATTGTTTTCTGCGTGGTGCCAGTTTGAGAAGGTCCTCATATGCCGGATGCACCAGAAATATCTCGCCAATTTCCGCCCAGTTTGCTTGGTAAGCCTCCTGCTCCGTGCGGTTGTATCCTTGCTAGCGGTACGTATCATATTCAGTCGCAGGATTTGTGAACGTTCTTATATCCTGACAGCGCGGCCGTGTCAAACGTCCGCTACTGACTGCCACCAGAATGCTTGGTAAGACATTCTTCGTCTTCCTCCACGATTGCTTTTCTCATTCACTCCAGTGTTCTACTTGGCAATTCAGAAGCTACGGAGATATACCCAGTCAATTCAACGTTGAGCGTCAAGCTAGCCGCATCGGGGTGTTTGACGGCAAGCAGTTCACGTTCTACAGTGCTACAGCGAGGATCTTACCATTTCTAGTCCGTAAATCTGAGCGTCCTGACGATGAGAGGATCTCGAGCTGACGTACGAGACCACTTACGTGTATCTTGGGCTGGCGAACAGAAGGAGCCGAAATTTCTGGAACTTCACCCGAACGGACGTATCTCAGCCATTGCCGAGCACTTGTAAGCCGTTTTTCTTTTGGTTCCCACATATGAAAGGATGGGACGTCGACGATGATTGCACAGCAACGGCTTCGTCTTGTGGGAGTCTTGCGCAATTCTGTTGTATATCATGGACAAATACGACAAGGAAGGGAACCTGGAATTCAGAGACCCTAGTGGCTATGTACGTGACGGCGGTATCCACCTGTGATTCGTCGCTAATAAGAAATGTCCAGTATCGTCAATTACAGTAGCTGCTATTTCAGGCGTCAGGACAGGGGCCATACTTTGGAGAGGTGAGCATCTCTTTGCTAGCAGGCGGAAAGCATCTTACAGTTTCTATGTTCAGGCTGCTCGTGTTTTGATCGCACATCCTATCAAGTACGGCTTCCATCAGCCCAAACGTTCATCCCAGAATACTGTGGTCATCTACGTCCCTCGCGCATCTGCCTCTGACCTTCCCCGTGGATACATTGGGCAACGTTCTCGTCCTTGCAGTCAGCATGGAGAAGGCGACATCCGACGAGCTGCCGCTGTTTCGAGCTTGTCGAAGTCAGAAGTCGAGACGATGATGGTCTACACGGCGAAAGACTCAAGCAATTTCGCTTTCTCTGCATTTCGCACGAGCACCGTGATGTCGAAAGAGCTGGCCTCAGGGTGGGCAAGCAAGCGCTACAACACGGAACCGCCGATGTAGTCACAAGTCACGGATCGAATTGTTGGCTTGCCAACTATTACGTCTGATTGCATTGAGCTTCGTACCCGCGACTGCAATGAGGAAGATCTTTATTTTCATAGCCACTAAGTATAGTCTACTTGATACAGCGAAAAGAGTCATTGTACCTCTTCTCCTGGCGGATGCATTTTGTACTGGTATCGCAGTTGAATTCGTGAATTATCCCCTTTGTAACCTAACAGATGAGCGAGCCCAAAGCCATGTTTCCCGTACGAATCCGGCCTACATACAGAAAAGGTTCAATTGATCCTAAATAGCAGTGATGGCCTGAGAGGTTAGGGTAAAATCCTGCCACATCAAGCCGGTGTGTCAGCCGATCAACCCAGAAGTATTGTAATTACAGCATGTCTTCGGTGTTCACCCTAGCGGTCTAAGCACTTGTTTACGGGAAGGGAGTCATCCCATCCTCCAAGAATCTGAACATCTTTAGGGCACCTTGAATATTTGTAACACAAGCTGTATCACGAGTGCACGAGCCTTCATTCAGAGAAAGTATGTTGTATATGCCCACTACGACAGAATTTGTCTAACCTCATGATAAAGGCCTATTGCTTTGAAGCTTCCTCAAGGCTCTTGTGGGCAAGCGATACCTTTTCAATCACCTGAAACGCCGTGACACTTTCTTCACGCTCAGCCCAGCATTTTTTAATGGAAGGCCGTTCCTTCAATCGCTCATACCATGCACGGACGTGCGGGGCCTCCTTCGCCGTGTCATATGTTCCTGATGGAAAGATTGTACGCTCTGCGATATCATGCCATGGGAATAACGCCTTTGGAACCCCACGATCAGATCATGACACGGTAATTTTCAGAGATCGTGATACTTACTATCTCCGCGAGACCAAACTTTCCTCCGACGATCCATTCTTCCTTGCTCAGGACGGACTCCAGGACGCTGATTACTCGTTTCGTCTCGTCTTGGTATCGCTCTACAGCGGTTGGAACTCTGCAACATGAGAGTTATCAGGATTGTTTTCCGTCACGCGTGCCCAGGGGGTTCCTCACCTCACAGGATGGTGGGAAATAAAATGCGTGGCCTGATGCGAAGTAAGTCATTGCATCTTCGCTTCGGGCCATGGTACGTACCTGGCCATAGTAAGGACCTTGACCAGAAGCTTGGAAGAATAGCCATTGTAATTGCAGGTACTGTGTGGATATTGAAGATTCAATGTGGTATTTAAAGCGGAAATAGATATCCGTACTTCATCATTCGGGTTGGATAGTCTGAGTTTTCCATCCTTGTCGTACTTGTCGACTAGATAGAGGAGAATAGCATTCGACTCCCAAAGGACGAAGTCATTGTTGCTATCGTACATGAGCCTAAGGTGAGTAGTACTATTCATGCAGTTTGAACTGCGAGGACGTACTAGTGATCGATTATAGTAGGTATGCGTCCGTTGGGATTTAGATCAATATGCGGCGATTGTTTCTGCTGGTTCTTGTCGAACTCAAGCCACACCGTCTCGTAAGTCAAACCAAGCTCTTCAAACAGAAACGCAACCTTCCACCCGTTCGGGCCAATCTAGGACCGGTTTAGTCACTTGATCCGTACACGCGAACGAAAACTTACCTTGTGGCTGTATAGCGTGAACTGCTTTCCATGAGACATGTTGAGGGGAAGTTGCGCTCACAGTTGAGTTCTGCAGCTTTTTATACTGCGAGGTCATGGGATTACGTATTTTCTTCCAAATCGTCTGATGCTGGCTTGTAAGTTTATAAGCACCCATTAAATCCGGACATGCGGTCATTACTAAGACTTGACCAGGGAAATGCATATTTTCTTGGCGCGCTGCATGTGAGCACATATACGCGCCTGATCTTGTCCAATACGACCCCCAAGATGGACAGTCCCACGAAAAAGCTGACTAAGCACGCGGCTGATTGGCTGCATGAGAAGAGCTGTCGCCGCTAAGTCCAGTTGCACCCACATGTAGGTTTGAGCTGTTTGTATTTCGACATTAGACACATGTCATACCTTTAAGCTAGTGAAACTCGAGAAACCCAAAGTAACAACCATCACCCAATTAAAATATATTTGCTTTGATTTTACCCCAGATGTCAATGAAGCGGAGGAGGGGGGGGGTTCCCGGCCACCACCCTTTGTAGATAAACCGTAAAGCTCATATAAAACTCTTTTACCCAACTCAAGACCCAATGGAAACATACCCATCTGGCGGGCAGGAGTGGCGCAATAGTTACAAGCACAAAAAGAAAGAAAAATATGCATACCTTCGGAGTCGAACCTCCTGCATCGCTAAAACCAAACGAGTTAACCACTACACTATATGGAACTCTCGAAGTAGACGGAATCAATAGAATATGATGCCCACTTGCACTCTGCTTAGTCAGCTTTTTCGTGGGATTGTCTTTCTTAGGGGTCGTATTGGTAGAGACACGCGCCTGAGGGGGTAATGTGACAAAGATTGTCAGAAATTTCTTGCATCAAGAGACTCTACTGTTTACGAATTGGTATAGACATTCCGTAGATGATTGCCCGTCACAGCGCCAAAGCCTTGGATAACTCGCCAAAAGACGTGTAACTCAACAGAACTAACACTATATGGTGCCGGTAAAGAATTAACTTGGTTTGTCATAAAATTCATCCAGAATATTTGCAACGTTTATACACATTGAGCGATAATAATATTCATGCAACAAGATTAGGACAAAGGAGAGGCGTGCGAATGTGGCTGCAACCAAATAACCACATCAAACCAACGTGAAATGTCCCGTTTCTGCTCTGCGACACCGACGTATCGTCGTTTTCTAGTTTTGGAGCTCAATTCGTCCTATTCGACGTAAAGGTCAACTGCTTTCTGCGGTCAACACCCGTCTTGTACAAGACCTTACCGTGGCATATTCGACGAACACCTCGTCCTTTTGTCTTCCACTTACTCAAGACCCGCTATCCTCCCTTATCTATTGCTGTTGAGCCAAGGTGAAAAATTTTGAGACAGAGAAACTACCTGCGTCAAGGTGGGTTATCCAATTCAGCTCACTGGTCGTGCCACCTGCCACATTTACTCTTGACTGATCTTCCTGCCGGACATAGCTGACTGGCACAAACAAGCGACATCATGAGCATCTCTACTACCATAGCCACGATTTTCAAACTCCCTTTCAAATTATTGAATGAGATTTTGGTGTTGGCCATGAAGAACGCATGGGCGGAAGGTGAATGTCATCCGTTGTCGTGGATGAAGATCGGCCATGTCTGCAGCCTATGGCAACAGATCATGGATAATAATACCGCTATCTGGAATGACATCGTGCCTGTCAACCCGGAAGCGACTGATTTCCTACTGAAGAAGGCAAAGAGGCCTACCACGCGACTTGAGCTAGCACGAAAATACAGCGTAAATAACGAGCTACTCACCATCCTCCGGAAGAGGTCTCAAAATATCATGTTGTCTGCCGATCTATGGATGGATCTGTGGGACGAAGAAGTAACACCGTGGATGATCGCGTTGGATAGCGTCGACTCCCTCGTTCTCCGGAGCCCTATGGCGATTGATAGGATAATACTCGAGGGTGGAAGATGTCCATTCATTGTACCATTGCTCATAACCCTCTCCATCATCGACATACAACACCCCTCTATCTGATCCATCTTGTCACCTCGTCTTGAGAATTTACACATGTATGGAGGCCCGCTCGTGTTCCCTAAAGATGTGCAATAGTCCCTAGAAGCGACTCCGAGTCTCGAGTACCTGGTACTTGACATACCGGTGTGGGGAAATCCGGTGGCCAGAAACGTAGGCCTCCCGAATTTGCAACATCTGGAGCTGTACATCATTAGCGGCGTCGGCGCTGCACTCTTCTATTGGCTAAACATACCTGTGGTCAAGTCGCTGGAGCTCAAGATACGATGCACTACCGTCGACGAGGTAGGGGACATCTTCATGGCTATTAGTCCCAGCTTGAACAGATGGGCGGCCTTAGGCGAGTTCACGCAGTGCGCTGTGTACCAGGAGAGCTTGAAGTCCATCCGCATCATTGTGGATGATAGCACGAGCTCCACTTGTTCAGAACGGCAGCTTCAACTGGTGCTGCAAGACTACCGCGTCGGCAAAGAAGGCGGCTTTCTCGAGACTGTAGCAGATAAACTGGGGACCATGCTAATGCCGATCGATCATCTGGAGATTCGAGAGATTGCCTAGCACTCCTGAGAGTGTGTGATCGAATCGGAGCCTCGCCGGCTTAATCCATTGGAGCATGACCTATTCATTAGCGGGACCGCGGTTTTCTCTGATGAAGAGGCTCACCTTAAACGACTTGAGGCTCCAAATAAAACGGCTTGACAGCTCCGAGGAAGACTTCCTTAGCGTCCTGCTAAGGTTTTGTCAGCATCTCCAGTCGGAAAAACACATCAAAAGCTTACTGTTCACAGCGCGGCGGATCTGCGCAAAGCATCCATTGATCTGTAGAATTAATTCATGAATGAAGTCATTTGCAATGACTTGGTGGTCTTGAAGATGACAGGAACAACGGGAAAATTGGAAGCATCGAAAGTGATCCGGTGAGTGCCACTAAGCCAGACTATGGCGGCGCCCAGTTCCATCGACAGAAGATATCAGCCCAATCATCGCGATATAAACCCTATCAGTGGTGGTAGGCTTGCAGACGAGACGGTCATTGAGATTGTGCGAGGAGCAGAGGATGAGGGATAAAGAGATGGCGGGGTAAAGAGGACAGATCGAAATGTTTCAGATTGATGGATAAGATATGGGTATTGGGTTTGACTATGGCGAACGTATAGATTCCTGCAGTGCGTTCTATCAGATTAGAATCACATTGAGGGTTTGAGCCTGAGTTGTCCTTCACCTTTCGTCGCACTCCCAAACGTACGCTGCCCTGCCTCCACATTCAACCTCCTCCGATAGTCGTGTGCCCAACATGCTTCACTCATGGGGCTGCAGGGTAATGGACATGGGTGGCGGGTTCAGGACTGCAGTATGCAGAGTTGCGGCGTCTGCCGACGCATTGTAATGTCCAAGGCCATACATGCTTACGTAACGTAGTCTAGTTCGTCGTCACACTGTAGTTAGTAGCTCTTTGTCTTGCCAAACGCCAGTAATCGACGCCTTTCTTGCTCTCTCAGTCCGTTGCGAGTCTCTTTCAGTCTCGTTATGTTCTATTAGGTGCCGGGCTCGGTCTCGCAACAACCGTGCCCGTTACACGCATTGTAGCAGATCTTCCTACTACTCGTCGCCATAAATCGCTCGACATTCATATTCTGTTTATAAGCCATTCATGTGCCCTTCACCAGCCTGAGGCTTCTCCGTTCATGCTAGCTATCCAGAAAATATATCTCTGCAAAATTATATCCCTGACATGATGATTTTGAGAGCATCTGCGGGAATGAGCTGTGCGTACGAAATCGACTCGACTCGGGCAACAAGATGTAACTTGTGAATCAGACTTCTCTACTCGTACTGTTCCGTACTTCATAGCTAGTGCCATTAATACACATCGTTTCTTCAGTGCGTCCGTTGCAACCAAGACAAATGGTCTGGTATTCCCGGAAGCAGCAATCAACCAACCCAACTCAAAATTGATTCGCATAAGTAATGTCGATGAGGCATCCACCGTGCAGAGTGACATGGACTTGCGAAACACTTCGCTTTAGATATTGCTACCAAGCTGGTCAATTGAGGGGTGCCTATCACGGCAATTATACTGGCAGGCAGTCCCCTCCAAGCGAAGAAAGTTCTTTGTCCATGTGACTTGTGGCAAAGGACAAAGGACAATGGAGATGAAACCAAATAGAGCCGGAGCCACCGAACTTCAACACGTGATCTCCTTATTATATTGCCCTTACAGCCACTTGGACTTGCCCAAAGCACTTCTTCCCCCAAAGCGAACATCGTACATTCTCAGAAGAGTCCGTTTCCTTCTCGACATCAAGCACATCTTGTAAGAGTTCTCCCCGTGTTACGTTTGTGGCAATAAACTAACTATGTGGCACATGAACCACCTCCAGCCGTACTAACCCTCCCACCCGTACATGTCGACAACTATGGCAACCATTAGCAGTATTCCAGCCGAAACGCTGTCCGAAATCTTTCTCTATCATGTCGCTGTCAACACCATCGATCCCCTTCGTCGTGGCTGGTCTTACAAGTGGGCACAACTCAGACTTGTGTGCCATGCGTGGAACGAGGTTCTGAACTATGCTATGTTCTGGAAAAACGTTCCAGTTACGAGCCCCAGGGCGATGGAGCTTGTTCTGGCTCACAGTGTGCAGACGGACTTGTACATGAGGGGGCTAGTGACGAGCGCTGTAGAACAAGCTGACCGACGGAAGTTGGCCTTGATGCTGGGGTCCGCTGGTAGGATTAAAGAACTGGATCTATGGGTTTCTGAAGAAGTTATCCGCGCCTTTAATGCACCGACCCTGGAGATAAAGAGATTAGCGCTGAAGAAAGTGCCGGGAAGTAATGTCGCACCGGGGCAGGACCCGTCAACTCTCCTTATACGGTTCCAGTCGCCTGCGCTGAAGACGCTCACGCTGGAGAACTTCATCTGGAAAGAGATCAAGCCAATGTTCAACGACGTTATCGAGGACCTCACACTCGATGAACTCCGAGGGATACGGCTCCAGGAGTTCATAACCACTATGCAAGGGATGAAGAACCTGCGCAGGCTGGACACGAACAGGGACAACTGGAGCGCACTGCAATATGCCTTGCCCGGCGGGATTGAGGAGCTCAGTATACGCGGACAGAGAAGGATCGATGGGGATTCATTCCTCGAAGCTCTAGACACCTTACCGAACCTCGTTCGTCTCAACCTCGAGTCAGGTCTCACACCGCCATTCGATGATCCACCGACACACACTCTGGCTGGACTGGAATCTATCAGTTGCATGGTTGGCAGGTCCGAGGATGTGAAATGCCTCACATTCATCGCCGCTCCCACACTCCGGCATATCCAGCTCCAAAGTTCTGGCATGTGTCATGAGACCGACGAAGATCATCGCCGGACACTGCGATTGGTTCAGCCACTGCTCGACCAAGTAGTGCGAAACTGCCCCCCACGCACCGCGCAATTCCGTTCATCGCCGCAATACCTGTGCATCGCATTCACCAAAGAGCCGACGGCCCTGGTGCAGCCTGACGAAGGCATTCATCTGAAGCTATCCATGGAGTTTCGGCACGGGATGCTGAACTTCATGACGACGTTCTTCAAAGATATCCTGGAGAGGATCGAGAACGTCTATATCAGCGACGGGGATTATTGCGAGAAGACAAACCTGAAAGCCTGGCACAAGGTCTTCCGCGTCATGCACAACGTCCGGTCTCTCCACCTGGAGCGAAAGGGAGCTAAGGTGATGCCCGAGGGTTTGCATCACTATGAGGAGGACGGCATCTGTCACACCGTCTTTCCCAAGCTGGAGGCTCTTTTCCTGGATGATGTCCAGTTTTGTCCACAGCGCAGAAAGAATCAAGGCGCGCGTTTCAGCACAGCCAAGACGAAGAAGAGGAGTTTCATTGCCGATCTGAAAAGATCGTTTAAGCTCCGCGACGCCGCGCAAAACGAAAACAATCTCACCCAGGAAGACAGAACTTTGTTCCAGCTTGTTATCTCGAATGCAACCAGGTTATATCCCAGTGATGTGGAGGCGTTGAAGAAGCTGGGAGTAGAGGTCGTCTGGGACTCGATAACTCGCAGGAAATAGAAGGGCGGTGGTGTGAGGTAGGATGACGGTATTCCATTTGCTGTGTAGCTGTATCACAAAGGAAGTGGTCGTGAAGCAAAGTTGAACAATTTCCTATATATAGTTGCAAAAATAACACCGAGCAATGCATGTCAGTAGTGACACTGACTAGCATCGGCCTACGTCCCATCATGAACGATGGGCACGAACCATTCGATTGCATCTCTACACGGCGAAAAGAGAGGGTATGAAAGGAGCTAAGATACGGAAAGGGTGAGGATCAGATTCAAGACGAGTAAAAAGCTACGAATGCGCCTTACCTGTGGACGGATTGTTGGGCCTTACGGAACTTGAACTTTACTACGTCGACGAGCTGCGACTTATGCTATTACCTCTAAAGCAAACACTAGCCACGAGTTTACATCTAATCATCATCCCGAGGGAGGAGATATCGTCGCTTCCATTGCGAGACGAGACTGACCTTGGTCTATGGATGAATAAACAGGCAAGGCGCCCGGCCCAGAACGTTGGCACCTCACCTGGAGTCTTCGAGAAATCGGGCATTTGCCATTCATAATGCCGGCGACGACGGCCATGACATGATAAAGCAGCGGAGCACACCGTGCAGACGGCTGCCCGACGTGCGTATCTTGCAGTTTTGTGTTCGAGATGCTTGCGCGCGGCCTCATCTTTCTCCAGTTCTCAGTATCATCAGGTTCCCAGCTCGTGAACAAGGGAAGAATGGAGCTTCCTGGATGGTGTAAGAGGGCTGTTAAAACGGCACGGTAAGGAAGAACAACTTCACAATCTCACCATTCAGTTCTATGAGTGCAAGTGGACGAGCAAGACCAATACGAAGAAGAGAGGTTTTATTGGCAATCTGAAAAGATCAATCAGATCATATCCAAACGGCATGGAGATGCTGGAGGTAAAAGTTAATTGGGATACGACGACTCGCAGGAAATAGAAGCACGGTGGGGCGAGGAGTGGTGGAAAGAAGTGGAGAGATGGTGTTTCGTCAGCCATATACTAGAGCGTACGCCCCCTTAGAAAGGCTGTACAATTTCCTGTTATGGGGAGGGGAGGCATAAAAATGACTACAGGCAACGCTGGTAATCTGAAAGTGACTGCTGCGACTAATATTCAGATGAGCAGAAGGTAGGAATAGCTTATATGGAGAGTGAATATATTACTTTGCTGCACTTGGAGATCACGGCATCGGAGAAGATGGCGACGAACTGCAGAATATCCTACCGCTTCTGCAGCGGATGCTCACCCAATCTACCCATCGCCCGGAGGGGAGGACACATTGAGGGTTCCACTACGAGACGGCATTGATCTTTGCGTATGCGTCGAGGTACAAGCAAGACTGCATTGCCTAGATGCATAACTGTGACTCGATAAATCGATCGATAGTCGATGGAGGATGCATACGAGTAGTAGCCGATAGCCGTATGTGGATTCCGAACTTTGTTGCGGTTTGTACATAGAGCCACAATTCCGGCGTTCCGAAGGTCTTGGACTATTGTTTACTTGTTCTCTCAGCCAGGCTCGCCGAAAAACTTCGTTCTGTGTTCGTTGGACATCGACTAGTTTCTGTCTTGCGTAAATGAGAAAGGATGCCTTCTCCAGATTCGGGGTCCAGCGCATTTGTTCTCGAAGTCGTCGGCTCTCCTTTCCAGTCCCGGTGAAGACGAGGAAGACAGCGGCGGGAATAGTGAATGCAAGTGTCCAGACGGATTTACCGGTCAGATGTTGGGCTGTTTATCCCATAAGTCGTCGATTTGGTCAGATGATATATAAATTAGTACTAGCAAGGCCAGAGCTATCGTCGTGCTCATGACATGAAGACTTTCGGGTTCATGCATGCGCTCTCACCATCATGCATCCAGTCTATGCGAGCCTCGGAGAGATGCCCTCTTCTCCTGCCCCTGCTGCACTTCTACTCTTGTCTTCTGACCGCTCCCCCCGACGTGTTACTGTGACCAGTCGTGTACAATGTCATCCAAGCTAGCGCTTCCAGGACCAAAGTCTTCCGTGGGCGTGAGGGGTCCAGTTCGCGACTCAAATGGCATCTGCAATGCCCGTACGTGGGAGCGGTGTTAGTAGGTCAACCCTCTTCATGTTATTCCTGATTGTTCCCGACTTGAATGAAAAGCAGACGGCAAGAACTACCCAGTTAACTAGGTAGCAAAAGACACAATGTCTTTGGAGAAAGTCGACATCCTCATTCTAGGTGCTGGCTGGTCGTCGACCTTCCTCATCCCTCTGTGCAAAGAACAACAGATCTCCTATGCAGCGACGAGCCGAGACGGTCGGGAAGGCACCATTCCGTTCATCTTCGACCCCGAGTCTGACGACGCGACACAGTTCTCTTCACTGCCCGACGCAAACACGGTATTCTCTATCCGAGTGAGCGGCGGATCGGAGAGGTTAGTGAGGTATTTCCAGAAGACGCACGCGGGAACGTTTTGTGCAGCTGGGTCGATCGGATGATGGAATGTGAGTATCTTGTCTCATTCCCAGTGTTTCCCCGTCATAATTAATTCGTTTCGAAAAGAACAACGCCACTGCAAAGTCTGATACAAAAACAGACATCGGGGCGGTTGGATCGGGCATGGTGTGGTACGACAGACACTCGGAATTCGACACCAAGAACTCTTGTGCAAATACGGAGACCGAGCTGTTGGCCTTGTCTCACAACACGCCCATCACAGTCCTCGATTTTATGCGGTCTCTGAGGCTGCAGTAGAAGAGTGAGGCACCGGGTGGGTACGGTGGCTCCCACCAAGGAAGCTTTAAAAGGTACCAGCGCATATTCTTTTTGCCAGCTACATTTTCCCATTACCCCTCCACATCGTAGGGAGATGTACATATAATCCATGGCATCGACGTCGCCCGCGCGATTCTCGCGGTCCACCTCAGTTTGACAAAGCCACTGGCCAGCGGTGGTTTCTCACCGACCAGCGCATGTACGACTGGTGGGACCTCGCCTCTGCATGGGGCTCAGGCGGTGAGAGTTCCAGAGGGTCGGATCCTACGGGACCGCAGGCTGGATGGGTGCGGGAGCTCATGGACGAGGAGAGAGTTAGAGCGCTGCCAAGGAGTCCAGAGCAGATCGGGCGGGCGCTGGATAGTAGAGAGTTTTTGAGGACCTTTGGGCTATCGCCTGTTAGAGTGAGTTCGGAAGATTGATATAGCAGTTCTGTAAGGTGCGATTTCTCACCTTTAGCATATGGATAGAGCTGACGATATTACCCCACCGTCGTAGATATTTGCGGATCGTACTGACGATGGAAATATATTGCTTTATTGCGCCTGTGGCATCTAAGCGAACCTGATTAATTCTTCGACAGAAATAATTTCTCTGCTGTGTGATATCCCGGTCACTACGTGTCCATCTAGAAGAACAAGGCGATAGACAATGTTTTTCTGGAAACTATCCATCTGATCTTTCGCCGCGCGTACGCTCTAACCGAGATTTTAGAGACTCCAACAAAGACTGGCCTTTGGTTCTTGCACAAAGTAATCGGAACTGCACGTCATCCATCATTCGGAGTGGACCGTGCTAGAGATGCTTATACAGGAGCATCTATGTCACCGAAGATTTGGGACAAAGGAGAGGTGAATACCACGGCTACCAAGCACGACCAAACAAACTATACTGAACGTTCAAGTCGCTCGTTCCGCTTCTACGAATAGCAAACGCCTTGCCAATTTCTTTTCTCGAGTTCAACGCAGCTGTCAGCTTGACTGCATTTTCAAGAAAGGTTCCATATACCTCGTTTACGCTGAGGGTATATACTGTATGTTCTTTTCCTTTATTGTGACCGCTGTTGGTTTTAACTGACCCGCGCGCTCAGAGAATTCGATTCGCGCTCCATTCGAAATCGCCTTATTGCAACAATTCACGTTGTCTCTCAAGATAGTTTGACGTGTATTACTTTGCCGAACCTTCAGGTAAGGCATTTTTTCACCGTGGCATATCCGTGCCACACAGTTTCTCGGTGATTGCGTATATGCAATTCTGACAGTTTCTCCTCTCTCCAGATTGCGATGTTTCTCAACTACCGCTCTCATTCTGCCAAGACTATCCACGACATGCCCGTCGAGCTTCTCGACGAGATCCTAGTCAACACCATCGAGGCGGAGAGAGCAGAAGCAAAAGCAAAGGCGAAATCAGAGAACAAGGGCGATGCGACGACATGGCTAAACTCTCTGGTATGGATGAGACTCCGGGTTGTGTGCAAGCAATGGCACGCTGTGATAAACGGAAGAAGCCATGTTTGGAATGAGATCGTCGCTGTCCACCCGGAACTGACCACGCTGTTCTTGGAACGAGCTAAGCAGCCAAACGTTGTCATTGAATATGATTGGAGAAGAGAACATCCCAGGCTGCCCGGCATAATCTATGCCTTTGCTCCCAAGATCATCTCCCTCGATATGACACTGTCTACCGACGTCTGGGAAGAGGATATTTGCCAGTATGGTGAAAATGCCATGTGGGACTTTGGTAGTCTGCAGTATCTGCAGATCTTCAGTGGCTCTGTCAACGATGCAGTATCACATACTGCTTCCATTCCCTTTATCGCTCCAAACCTGAAGGAGCTTCGGGTCGTCGGGTTCCACTTCAGCACAGTCCAGCGTTTGATGTCACCAAGCTTGGAACAGTTATACGTTCTTGGACCTCCTGCGCTCCGCATCCCACTAAACGATATCTGGACTGCTCTGAATCAGACTCCCAACCTTAGGAAGCTCGGCATTTCGGTCAAGATTGTCGGTAACTCTGCAAGGCGTGATATTCAGCTCGAGCATTTAGAGCAGATCGGCATGACTATTCGGACAAATGCCGCTGCCAAGCTATTTGCTTTACTCGAGTATCCCTCGCATGTCTCGGCGCACCTAGGTGTTTTGTCCGACGACCTCGAGACGGTGAAATCAATAATCAAGACGATCGGTCCGAACTTCAATCGCATTGCAAGTTATTACAAGTACAGGGGATGCGACCTCGGGCACAGCAAGTTCAAAATGACGCACATCACTCGAGTCGCGTTGTGTCGCGAAGACCTGACTGACCCTGACAAGGCACCACTTCAGCTCAGGTTCAACTCTTATCACCCAGGCTGGGATGCCGATGCGGAGGGCCAAATATACGATGTCGTAGCGGATCATATAGGGTCTGCATTAGAACGGATCGAATACCTCTATGTCGAAGATATGAGGTCCTACGACGGGCTGGACCAATGGCCCTCGAGACATCTAATCGGCCCCTTCCCCTCTCGCCTGCTATGCAAGCACGGGACAAGCACTGGCGCACATACCAATGGGACAATCTTTCGTCTTATATGCTCTGGACTGCGAGAACTAGAGTTGGACTGCGTCAGGTTTCGCCGAACGTTCCTGGATGTGGACGAGGACGATTTCGTGGATCTTCTGATAAGGTCCATTCAGCATCTCCAACTGGAGAAACAGATGAATAGCCTTACTATCTATGATGCGGTGAATATCAGTGACCAAGATATTGCCATGTTGACGAGGAGCATTGATCTGGTCGAATTGCATGGAGATATGGATTTCGAGGATGGCGGCAATGTAGAGGATGTTCTCTGAATGCTGCCAACACCGAGGACATGATGAAGATGATCACAAGGCCGAGGGTGGGAGGGATAATGAGTCAGTGAGCTCGACAAAGCTACGGAGTCAGTGGTCGTCGTTTGACAGTTGCGGTAGTGTGTGTAGTGATTGGCGAAAGCTTATATATGTATCCTGTTTCATCCTATGTTACAACGAATGACTAGTACTTACGGCGCTCCCTGCAGCTCGGGGACGTGAGGATACAAGGACAGATGCAAATTGATACGATGATAGCGAGCTTTGCGGCATCTCCCGTCACATCGTGGCAGGTCACGAAATGTCACGAGTGTATCTTCGCTGCTGTGTATGGCAGTTTGTCCTATCTGGAGTCGAAGTATTGGATACGAGGTCCCAACATCATGTTCAGATTTGTACCGTTTTCACCGAAATTGAGGTTCCGTTTGATAAGGTGAGTATTTTGCTCGGCTAGCGTTATTGGTCGAGTAGAGGTTGTGCCTTCGCACCCTTTTTTCTCGCATTTGCATGTGAGGCAAGCACGTTAAGCATTTCTTGTGCAATCCTCCGCCCATACCTTTAATTTATCTCTTTCGCGAGTTGTTGAGAAAAAGCTCTGTCTCTTTTTTTCCCTATCACTCGCACTCTCCCTGTCAAAACCTCCTTCGTCGACATACCACTCACCTCTCTTGTCGCCTCGCCTCGAGACTTTGCAGGCATATGGAAGCCTGCTCATGTTCCCTGGAAATGTGCAGGACAACCTGGGCGACTCCAAGCCTCAACTACCTCGTACTTGACGCACCGGTGCGGGGGACTCCAGTGGCAAGAGACATACGTCACCCGCATCCGCAACATCTGGAGCTGTGCATCCTCAGCAGAGTTGGCGCCACATTCTTCGACTGGATAATCCTTCCCGCTGTCAAAACAATGCAGCTGAAGATAGGATATGTTACCGTTGACGAAGTAGAAAAGATATTCACGGCAGTCGGACGTAGCTTGAACACATCGGCGGCGAAATACGACGCGAGAC
The DNA here is from genome assembly GCA_001632425.1 of Neolentinus lepideus HHB14362 ss-1. Taxonomy (NCBI): domain Eukaryota; kingdom Fungi; phylum Basidiomycota; class Agaricomycetes; order Gloeophyllales; family Gloeophyllaceae; genus Neolentinus; species Neolentinus lepideus. The sequence goes on along the minus strand of KV425586.1, from coordinate 177,881 downwards.
GCTGCGCTGTATACCAAGAGAGCGCGAAATGAGTCCACATCATCTTGGACGGCAGCACAAAGTCTACTTTCTCAAGACGGCAGCTTGCAAATATATTGTGCCAGTAAGGAAAGCTAATTTATTGAGACCGTAGCGGACGCGCTAGGGCTGACACTGATACCCGTTGATCATCCGGGGATGCAGGAAGTGGCAACTAGTTTGTGGGGTCAAAACAGATGTCATTCGGATCAGCAGGACTGCGATTCTCCCAGCAAAGGAAGGTCACCTCAAACAGTTCCAGAGGGTGCGGCCCGACAACTCCGATGAAGAATTTCTTAGGTTCTGTCAGTGTCTCCCGTCGAAAACAAAACAACACACTTACAGTTCACAATGTGGCAGATGTATGTGAAGCATCCATAGTCTGTGGCATTCATTCACGAATGGACAACTTGCTTGCATTTGAGGACGAGAGGAGCAACAGGAAAGCTGGAGGTATCGAAAGTGATCCAGTGAGCGTCATCAATGCAGACGATGACGGATCGAAAATAATCCAAGCTGCTAGATATCAGTGTTGTCGTCGCGGTAGAAGTGCTATCAGAGTCAGCGAGATTATCCGATGAGCAGAGGAGAAAGACAGGAGACGGTGGCGGGGAAGAGAAATATTGTTGGATAAGACATAGTTGTTGGTGTTGATTATAGTTTGGTCGAGAGGTTCTCCACGAAGTATCTCCCGACATAGTTGGCCCGGTGAAAGAGGTTCGACTGAGAAGGTACATTCTCGTAATTCTCGTTTGTGAACGGCGTGAACTTGACATAATCATGACCTGTCGGTAGGGAGAAGCACGATCATGATTAGACAGCTTCACCTTCTCCGCAAGCACTCAAACGGTGAGTAAGTTCTTGCCAGACCACGCTCTTCAACTCGCCATGAACTGCGCGGGAACTCGGAAAACGCTATCATCAGTAAGCTCGTCTTCCGTGCACCTACAGAAACATCAATCAATGTGGTTTCGAGACCCATCTTGTACAGTCATGTCGTGATATATATTGATTTTGTAGACAATACTCTATGGGATGAGCAAAACACCGTCACTGTCAGAGTAAAGAGCCCTTGAATCGTCCAAGTGCATTCCCAAGTCCAGGTCGGAGTAGGCACAGTATAACATGGGTGTGATTCAACGGAAATTCCGCCAGGTTGAGACTCGAGAGAACGCTATAGAGCCAGGAGGTATTTCGGACTCCGAGTGGTTCGGGACGCTGAGTGACATGGCACCTGTAGTCTTGCGCGTTGTACAAGCCTAGTAGATTGAGGAGTATCATCGGTATTCAATGGCAGCATACGAGTAGCCCCACACGATAGCCGTGTGTGGCTTCCGAACTTTGGTGCTGTTTGTAGAGCCACAATTCCGGCGTTCCGAAGGTCTTGTTCTCTCAGCCACGCTCGTCGAAAAACTTCGTTCTGTCCGTTGGACATCGACTTTTTTCTGTCTTGCGTCAATGAGACAGGATTCTTGGGTCCAGCCTATTTTTTCTCGAAATCGTCAGGTCTCCCTCCCATTCTCGGTGAAGAAGAGGAAGATAGCTGCAGGAATAGTGGACGCCAGTGTCCCAGACGGATTTACCGATAATTTTCGATTATCTGTCAGATGTTGGGCTGTCTATCCCATAAGTCGTCACTTCGGTCAGATGATTTGTGCGATCCAATTCACTGTTGTCAATATGTACAAAGCAGATCATCAAGTCTCATGACATACGCTCGCAATCTTCTCTCACTTCGAAATTAACCCTCGCCTTTATCACCTCCATCATTCCTTCTTGCTCCCGTTACCCACTCACCCTCTGTAAAAGTGTCTCATTCATCCTCATTTTCGTCCTCGTCTTCCCAATCCACGCCGTCCTCGTGGACATCGTTCTTGTATTTGATTATCCTGAGACCATCCCAGTTTACGCTGCCGAATAGTCTCTTCAAGGCTCGAATATCCTTCCCGGTGATATTGATGCCTTTTATGATTGTAAGCTCTTGAATGTAATCGTCGCCACGTCGCTGACAAGAGTTTATTAGACGATTTAAGAAATCGCCTTCATCTCTATCAGCAGGTCGCGATGATTGTCGAAACCAGATGGATTCTAGCTTGATGGACTCTAGGAGCGGGAACAGTGCAGGGTATTCCCAGAATCGACCTACACGCTCGGGGAAGACTAGCCCGGTTGGCAGAGTCGATGTACTCCTGCCAGAAATATGCAGTCCTTTGATGTTATCCATCAGCAGGTACACCTCCCTCCATGTCTCGACGGCTTGACCTGTGTATGCCCTGCCATCTTGGACACTGAGGTACTCTGCAGCGCCCAAGTATGAACCCAGATGTTGGCCGATGAGGCCGAGAACCGTATCTTCGTCGCGATCGTCGAACTCAGTGAAGCTTAGGTGAATCCCGCTCGTTTGCGCGGAATAGCTTGCTGCAGATGCCTCGGGGGTGAACATCAGATGAGTGCTTTGAGAATTCGGTGCATAGATTGTACACCCAGAGAGGTGTACCCTGCTAAGTCCTTCGACGCGCCTGCCTAGGAGGTCCATCACGTCTTCCAATTCATCTGTGCAGATGATGTCGAGGGATGCATATGCCAAATTGGGGGTGTTGACAAAGGCAAGCAGCTCCGCTTCGCCAATGCCCCAGATGCTGACCTCCAAACGACGTAGCTCCTGGAGTGTGATGACCTTCACAATAGTGTCCAGGGCAAAGTCCGGGATGATGTCGATTTCGAGCTTTATGGAATGTAATCTCGGCGCCGATGACAACAGGCCAATGATTTCGCCCGTTGTTATAGGGGTCTTGGTCCATGAAAGCGTGAGGTGCGTTAATGCCGGGCACATTAGCATGTGGAGCTCGTGGAAGTCGAAACCGGCACCCGATAGCTTCAAGCGTCGCAGAACAGGGGAAGCGAATAGGGATAAATCCACCTGACCATGCTTATCCGTTCGTCGAAGGTCCAAATCTTCCAACATTGAAGCCCTCGTCCGATCTGGTCCTCCAATTCTCTGTAGCATCAAGGACGACATAGTGAGTTGAAACGCCGTGATGCGGGATAATGCTCTCCGGATATACACCAACTTCCGCAGGTCTTCTTCCTTTGCTCGTTCCAATATCCGTTCTTTCATCTCCTTTTCCATAGCCCACTCCCTCGCAAAGCAAAGCCTCATGTGTGCGCTAATACTGCGCTGTCTCATCCACTTTTCGCACACCTCCATCCGCCGGCAATGTGCCTCCAACTCTGTGCTCACTGACCTGCCACCGTCGCCACTGACAATGCCACGGACAGTGACTGTACAACGACCAGATCGCACTAGAGCATTCCGCAACGCCTCGGCACTGGTGATGACGACCTCTTTCCATAACATTGCGCTGTAGAAAACCGCGTTCCTCCATGTCTTGGAGACCAAACCGAGGACATTCCACCCGTAAGGTGAGACTGTGCTGTTGCTCTTTGAGGCCTCTCTGGCTTCCTGGCCCATGTAGGAGGCAATTTCGCCGATAATTTCAGGTGGGAAGTTCATTTGTTTTTGTAATGCCATCTTGTTTGTCTGGTGAGAGTTGTGGCACGGGGTAATGTGGTAGATCAACTTTAGAATTTTCAATCACTTGTATAGTGAATTCACCTCGAAACGCGTCTAGGAGATTGAGTATATAAGATAAGCAGCTTTGAGTGCGCGGTAGTGACTCTAGCTGCAGTCGATAGAGCGAACGTTGTGTGGCAGAGTGGGAAATGTGTATGGTTATTGACGGTTATTTACCTGGACACTGTGGCGTGGGATATTCAACTAGGCAGTCACTTGTCTGTGGCCCAACGACAGTACTTGCTCCTGAAACTGAAGAGATGCTGGAATTTTAGGTATGAATTAGTGACCAACATGAAGTTAGTCACCCTGCACAGTGAATCTTTAGCATTTTCTTACATCGGTTAATCTGCTCGTTACGCGAAGGAGAGCGAGACTATGGCATTCGGCCCAGCACCTAGGTTACTTTCCCGTGCTAAAGATTGCTATCCTATGCAATCCAACTCTCGTGGTATCTGAACGAGCCTAATTTACCCTCGATATTAGAACTTGAGCACGGCGCCAGCCATACGGCTTGTTTACCCAATTTGGCAGCTAAGCTACCCGTTAGAGGCGAGCGCGCTTTTGTTCGCTCTCGATCTGCAGCAACCACTTCCTTCGCACTTGAGCTTGATGCATCGTACACATGTCAGTTTTGGAATATAAAGCAATGTCTCTACAGAATCCCTCATTCATATCTTTCCCCCCGACCGTCGTCGATCATCTCACGCCAATGTCAAGCGCGAACACCACACATCGACGCTGTTCTCGTCGAGGACCATTGGCAAGTAAGTCACTCCAATATTCGCGCCGTGAAACCAGTGACTTTCGAATGATCGTCCGTCTCCGCAACATTGCCTCTGCTCTCCTTGGTCTTCAGGGTCTGGCCTCAAATCGTAAATCGACATCGCGATTCGACATGCGTCTTCTAGTTGCCTGCACTCTGTCGTAAATGTTTCTCTAGATGTTCGCCGGCATCATCGAAAAAGTCTCACTCACAGTTGTACCTGTGACTGCAGATGCTCCTGGAACCCGCGGCTGCGTTGTCGATCCAGTCTGACAGCCGCCCCGACGTGATGTCATGGTCAGTACGCGGTCAGACATAAAACAGTTCACCAGCAGGCTCGTATTATCCTCGTCTTCTTCTCCTCTGACTGATGCCGGACATATCAGAACAGTCCTATACTGCGCCACCGACTCACCCGACTGTACAAGCTATTGCTCAGCCGGTGACCAACGGAGATGCCCACACCAACCTTGCAGATCCAAACGGTGTAGCTCATGAACCCATCGAGGCACATTCAATCGACGATGCTTACAAGCATGCGCATGGATCGGTTTCGAACAAACCTTTTTCACCAGAACCGTCTGCCAATCCGACCGGAACCACTGATCATCCTTCGACCGTCCCTACCGAACCGTCCTCTACCTCGATCGAGCCTACTGTCATAGATACAACTCATCCTCCTCCCTCTTCCGCAACGATGGAAGGAATCCAGTCGTCGCGACAGGACGATGCATTTCCCCCTGCGAATCCGCGTGCACGAACAGTGTTGAATGGAAAGGTTGTTGGAGAAGAGACCGAGGAAGATAAGGGACTAGTGGATGTAGGATGGGATCGCGCTACCGCAGGTCAACTTGTCAGCGGCCTGGACAATGGGGACTTGTGGGCCTTGATTCGGAGATTTAACAAGGTGATCGACGTTTGACTCGTATTAACGGCTGGGCTGACGCGCCCTGTAGCAATTGTACCATGTCAAAGCGATCGATGGTCCCCTACCGGGCGGACTTGACCTTTGGCCAGCTGAGGAGGAAAAGTTTGCTCCTGAGAAGCTCCGGAGTCGGATTGAACGTGTTTATGTCACAGTGGTATGTCCTTTCTTTCACGGTTGTCTTAGCATGATTTCGACCTGCACGATAGGTCACAGGTCTAGCTGCCTTCGCGAAGCATGTTGCACGCCTTCGTTCCTGGAACGAACGCAACCGGACCATAGCATGGATGGCGGTACGTCAGATCACGGATTATCTCTTGCGCATGTGAGTTAACTTTTTCATGCTACAGGGCTATTACATTGCATGGGCACTGAACGTCCTCTTTCCGACCTTTCTCACCCTTTTATTTACCCTGATAACCTTCCCTCAATCTCGCCCTATCCTCTTCCCGCCTGCACCTCTCGCTGCTGTCTCCGCGTCTACAGGCACTCTGCAGCAACCCCGCTCTGGGCAACTCGATAGCAAGGACTCGCTCACCGGAGCACCTGAGAAGTACAAGGGCGAAGCCGTTGAGCATGAGGCGTCGAACCTCGTCACCAGTCTCGCAGGGCTCGCCGCGGGTACCGCAATTGGCAAAGGTCCTGATGAAACTAGGGCGGACAGGAAAGCGGCAGAAGGAATTGTGGACAATGAGGCCCCAAAAGGCTACAATGATACGATTGGCAAGGCCGTGCCGGACATGGGGGACATGATCGCTGGGGCTGGGGAGGCGAAGGAGGTGGCGAGTGGGAAGAAGCCGAGAGGGGAGATGGATAAGACGAAGGAGCCTATGAATCAGGCTGTGTGGGAGAAGGCACGTCCGGTAATGAGGGGAATGGCGGTTGTTGCCGATACTTGGGAGGTGTTTGGCAAGTAAGTCTAGGTTTCTTTCCTTTTGTCCAGATGATTTGGAACTCGTACTGATGGTGTTCTGCATAGTGCATTGTCACCCACGCCGCCGTTTGGTATTTCTGTGCGACAAAGGCTTGCTGGTATTATTGCACCTTTGATTCTCGTGTCGTTAGTCCTCGACGCGCGGCTGGTGTATAATGCCACTACGTTTATCCTTGGTTTCGTGTTCTTCGGACAGCCTGTCTTGGTTCAGGGCTTCGAAATGCTGGAGCAGCTCGTGCCCAACTGGCGGTGGTATCTTGAGCCACGGAAGTACGTATACTTGATCTGCAATTCACCCACTATTGCTGACGACTATTTCTTCTGTAGTACGATACTCAAGGGTGCTCCGACGAACGCTCAGCTGACGCTTACTCTCCTGCGGATCGGGGAAGCACACAAGGCCCCTCTTCCTCCTCCACCGTCTCGTGGTACTGACGAGCCTCCGCCGGACGGTCCAACTACCCCACTGGCTGCAGATGACATGCCCATGGAGGTCTCGCAAGCCGAGCTGGATTCGATCCAACACCCCGACCCGGCTGCTGAGGTAGAGGCGCAGGCACAGAAAGAGAAAGCCCAGCCCAAGAAACAGCTGCGCTTCTTGAACTTTGTCAAGGCAACGGCGCGCACGGGTGTCAGCACTGTCTTCGGCGCAGACAAAGTGCGCGCGACGTTAACCGGGGACGAGCAGTCGAAACGCCGGCTTGGGGTTTTACATGATGCAAAGGGAGAGGCGTGTAACGGCCCCACGACGTTTAACGCGCGGTATCAGGGCAAGAAGGGAAGGATTATCATTAGCACACAGGCAACTTCGCCATGCGTTGCTTTTATCCATGGCAGTAGTGGGAAAGGGGAGCCGCTGTGGAGTATTGGGACTAGTGAGATTAGGGAGCTGAAGAAGGTCGGGGGCCTTGGTGCGAAGGGACGGTTGTTGGTGGGATATGCGCTTGGGATGGAGATTGTGGATGGATTGGAGATTGTGGACGGAGAGGGAAAGGCGAGGTTGTGTACGGCGATTGAGAAGAGAGATGAGCTGTTCAATAGACTTGTGGCGATGGACGGGCAGAAGTGGGAGAGCTGGTAGAGGTGGAGAGGATATGGGACTTCGTGTGGAATATTTTGTACGGGTGCAATAATATATAATAATAGTAGTGTATAGCGTGTATTGTACGGTATTTCGTTGAATAGTCATCTCGGGAAGGACGCCGATGATGGGTGCTTCGCGCTGTTAGTCATACAGACCTGCAGCGCGATATTCGGCCCTCCCATATACTCGAGCAACGTACACTTGTCTCAGGCCTGATTGTGGATCGAGTGGTGAACTAGCCCTCGACAGATAGGATGGGAACGGTGTTTGGCTACGCAGCTGTCTGAGCATCGTGTTTCCTTACTGTCCATATCAATGAAATATTTTCTAATTGTCTCCGACCTCAACGATATTCTTGGTGTTGAAGTACGTTGTGTACTCATTCACCAGTAAACTATATGAACCTCAAGCGAAGCAAGCGGATTTTATGACTTCCAATCCATACTGCAGCCTTCGTAGTACGTCCACTATTGGCAACCACAGCGTCGGGAAGACGCTGATTATCGTAATATGGCGCACCGTAATTTGCAACTGCCTCACGTCCAACCGTGGCGTCTGGAATGATTGCGCATCTCACTGAAGGGACCTGTAGGATAATGGTTACAAGGATGTCGGTGTTGTATGTTCACCGCCGACGGGCCGATAATGGACGGTCGGCATCCCCGCCATCGGGGGCTTGTATCCTACAACGAAGTCAGCGTAGGCACCTCAGCTCTGCATGGGACTTAGGGCCACGAGGTCCGATGGAGTAGATCCCAACGTTCTAGTGCATGAAGGCGCACTACTGTACTTCTGAAAATATACTTCTCCCCTTGGAGATTAATGTCTGTCGAACAGATGTGTTAGCAGGGATACCCCAGCAAGTTGGCGAGCGCAAGAAGAACAAAGAACGGATGCTGACGTGTCAGAACTGCTGCAGTAATCTTCCACCTTCTGTGAAGGTACAGAACTCGACGGCACTTGTAGCATAATCGATTTCCTTTGTAGTACTCCGAGAATTATGTCCACAGAAGGCTTCAGGGTAGCAATGAATGCCGAACAAGCGCATCGCTAGTCTATCGTGGTTGAGATCCGCAGATCATGGTTGCTTCAGTAGGCGCGTCCGCTCACTGGTAGCGTGAAGATTCCCTAGCGCGATGAGTCCACTCCCGGGTCACTGAAATTGTCTGATAGCATCGCGGCAGCTTAGTACATCCCGAACAGAATTTGTTTCCGTCCACCGTGGATTTTCATTCCTCAAGACGGATGATGGCCACGCGTCTCAGGTGCAGCTCATGCCGATGAGCGTGATAGACACGTTCTGATAGAGAGCGATCCATTTAGATGGTACGCAAGGTGATGCATTGCAATGATGGGCCGAGAGCCAGGAACGTCCTATTGCGTAGGACAAAAGGGTTCGTGGCAGGGAAGCGTCGTGACCAACTTCTGGCAGAAGAGAAGGTGTTTGAAGCGTGGACAGGAGCAATGTAAAGGAGAGTGCGATACAGCTTGAAGAGATTTGTGAGCGTCGCTCCGCTCTTGACTTCTCGGAACGCTTCACCAGAAATGCCAGAACCATGAGCATGAATAATGCAGCACCTCGTATTCCAAGAACAACAGCGCCTGCAAAACCTGGTGAGTCCTACTTACAGGAATCCAAGTCCTCTGCCTGAAGGAGTATAACTGAAAGCGAACTTTGTGGCGGTGGCTATTTGTGGCTGCGAAATTTATCGGGAGATGCCGTGCCGCCGTAAAGCAACCGTAAAGCCACACGCAAATCAACTCTCACGTAGCTCTTGCTTGCGTTTGCCGCTCACCGTTTCACTCGCCATCTCCGATGCTGCTCTGACAAGAAATGATATGGCGTTCCGATAACGTGTCGTCGTTCTCGAGGATGAAAGAGACGCCTTTTTAGATGGAATACAAAGCGAGGTGCGTGAGAGTCTCTTTTATTCAAACCCATCCGTCTCGACGCCCCTCCGGCCTACGAGTAACTTCGTCTCCATCAGCACATTGCCCTGCATCCTGTATGGGAAGAATCGGAGGAAGTGTCCAGAAAATATCTAGAATGAGTTAAGGACCGTCCATCTGACCGTCTGGTGTTTCTATTTTTTGCGTTCAATCATGTCCCACTCGACTGCCAAGTTCAAGCTCGTCAGTGCATCGAAATCCTTCTGGTAGAACTCAAATCCGTTGTAGACGGTAAGATTATTGATTTGACCTGCCATGTCTTGGCGCATCAATGATCTTTTTAGACCGTGCCAGAAACCCCATTTATTCCCCTTCCCGGGAGGTCGGAATCTGACACCATCCAGGAGGACCGACTCTAGCTTGGGAAAGATCAGACCGTAGGTTTTGCCACCTTGATGATAGTCGAGACCGTTACGCAGTGCATTTACGCCGTGACCCTGAAGATGCAGCACACGCACATGCGGCATCTGTCTGCAGAGTGCGCTCCACTCCCGAGCTACATCCTTCTTCTCACCACTGTACCCCTGCGCATCAGGAATGACAAGTTTTTCGACTTTCCTAAGTGTGTGATTCAGGATAGGGGATAGCATCGCCATGGCCCTAGCCTGCTTCTCGACACACAGGCTGAGGTCGATTCCTCGCTGCGCTCGGAAGATCGGTGCGTCTCCCTCTGTGAGGACAACATCGATGCCCTTCGGAGATGGGGCATAGATCCGGGCGTTGCGCAGGTTGCAATTGTCGGCCACAGAGGTGAGCACCTGACGTATATGCAGTAGGATTTGCTGAAGATCGTCGTCGTCCTCAGATGACATAGTGATTGCCAAGTAATGAAGAGATGGAGCACGAACAAACGCGAGGTACTCGACGTCGACTGGGTTGCCGATCAAGCCGCTGACCGACTGAAGATTAGGCAGACTGACGTTGGCTACGCGCTCCCTCCGGATTGACTGCATGTCGCACTGGATGCTCAGTACACGCAGCTTAGGCATCCTATGAAGGGCGCGTAGGAACGCGGCAGTAGGGATTAACGTGTTCCCCTTCAATATGACTTCCTCCAGGTCACCCTTCAAGACAGGCTCGATTGCCTTCCAGCTGAAGCCTCTCAGCTCGAGCTTCCTTAGTTTCGGGGCCTCGAAACGCGCGAGCAAGCGCCCTTCGTCCTCCGTGCGTAGGTGACCACCCTTGACTTGCGTCACCTTCAATACCTCTAGGTTGGCCATGTCTGTCGAGTCGTTCCAAAGCCGGAGAACCGCTCTCGATGTGGCGATGTCTAGTGATCGAATCCGTCCAGAGACATGCTGGAACCTCTGGATATGGTACTGCGTTACTAATTGCCTGGCGTCGGCTAGTGTTCCTGTAACGGAGAGTTGTGCCTTTTGGCTGCGCTCTAGGATGGTATCTGTGGCATCCGGATCTGAAGTAATCACTATGGTGTTCCAGAACCAGCTCGAGTTGTCTCCACCCAAAATATTCGCCCATTGCCGACAGACCAACATCAACTTCGTCCACTCATAAGGCTGAGAAGGGTGTGGTGGTGGTGCGTAGGAGTTGTCGATGGGTAAGCAGGAGGTGATGTATGCTTTGAACATCTGGGAGATTATCTCCTTGGGGAGGGTATTGATGTGAACCATCGTGTGATAGTCTATACGCGGAATATTCGTGGAATTGGCTGGTGGAAGGTCGGGTGGCACGTAAATTAGATGTGGCACAAAGAAACACAGAGGGGATCTCTTACGAGTTGGTAAGTCTGTTGGGTACGGAAGTCACGGGAGCGTTATGTTATTGTCGTGGTGTGCAGACGATGGAAGATGTGATGGGTGGTTGTAGCAGACGAAAAGCCCTGAGCTATGTCGAGCGGATGGTTCTGAAGTCCAGATCTATTTGCTTGATTTCGCTTCCCACGCCATTCCCTGTGATCGCGGCTACAAGTCCAGCTTGCCAATCAGTTTTCAGACTCGCAAGGACATAGGTGCCCACTTAGCTTGATATTTGAATTCACTTACAAGCGTCTGCTGGCTTTAACCCAGGTTCTGTATCCTGAGATCTACATCGTTCGAACTGAGACCGTTAACAGCATCTTCTTCGAGGACATGCTCTACGCAGTTTATGCATCAGTCTCCTGGTATCACGGTCCGCCGAAGGCACTATGAGATCATCGCTATCTTTTGTTTGTAATGACATTAAGCCCTATGTTTCATATCGTATCTAACATACTTTCACTGTTCTAGGGATTGACTCATTGAAGCTGTCGATGTCACTTCTCTCAGAGTGCACCACGCTGGGATTATTAAGGCTCGTTACGTGTTTCTTCGTCTGAAGACACTGATAGGCACTTCACAGAAGATACGATACGTCCCTTCGCGGTCGGCGAGGACATTTTACAGAGCCTCGCGACGTCCAAATCCAACCCGCGCAGCCAAGAGTACATTCTGAGTCGGCGTCATAGATGCGACGGACGTACACGGCACAGATTATCGTCTACAGATGCCTTCCTGAGATATAATTGGTGTATGAACACCTCCACTGACATTTCGCTCCTGATACGCATCTCGAGGCTCTGTAGAATTGGTGCGTTGACCATGTTCTTCCTCGTATCATCATTCATGATGATTGTACAAAGATTCAGATGCTCGAATCTGGGAGTATCATGGGTCGGAATTATGGTATCTTCATGCACTTGTAAGTATTGCAAACGTTCAAATGCAAAAGAATGGTGCGGTGAAGCGCAGAAGGTGCGTGGATGATGCAGAGTTCTTGACGCCATGGGTTGAGTCGCAGTATATCCTGTTGTCCGCCCGCTACCTCGTCACGTTGTAGATTGCCCGTATAGCACTCAACATTTCCGTGGCCAACGCGAAGATCGTTTGAGCACTAACGACTGTCAAGATTACCCTCCTCGTTATACCAAGGCCACGGCTGATAAAGTTCAATCTGCGCAGAGGACTGTTCCAGACACCATGTGCTACTCTGTCGCGACTTACACAGCGCGACTACTTTTCAGCAACAGAGCATTGTGCCTGTGACTCCGATCAACGATAGCTTGAGGTGATGTGCAGCTGTATAGCGTAGAAGGGTGTGACACTTCATTGTTCCTGGTTACAAGGTGTGCCGGAAGCGATGTAAGCGTCGAATACTGCGTAAAACATGACACAGAATAGGAATACACAGCGCGAACCAGGAGGTTCAAGGCGGGCTTTTCCGGAGTCCTTGGTAATTCACGGAAGTACCTGTATTCCTTATCCGTCATATGTGCTGAGGATTACTTTCATCAGATCCGTGACATTGAAATAGTGGTACGGTACCTTCATACACTCTTCTGCAAGCCGGCCTAGTAGCTTGTACAAATGTTGCCCGGTGTTGTGATGATGTGGAAGGAAGGAATCCACAGGTGACAATGAATTACAGTATTTATACAGAGCCTGTGTGGTTCCCATGCCACAGAACGTGAAGCCTATGGTTCTGAACCCAGACAGAGCCACAGTAAGTGTCGGGCGATTCAGGGACAAACAATTGCACCAGCGAATAAAATGTCCAGATCTAGAAGACTATTTCTCTGGAAGAAGAACAAACGATAATTACCGGTCGTCGATACGTTGCAAGCATGATGCTAGTCGAACTCGCACCCATCATCGACTGCAGCTATGTTCCAATCATTGACATCGCAAGCTAGGAAGAGATGGACATATAGGTTCCAAATAGCAATGGCCGCCGATACACAGAAATCGTACTGACAGTTGTCTCATAACCCCATCCTCATCCGAGCCGACCACGGAGACAATGAAGATGATTTCCCGAAGCGTGATGCATCAAGAAGTCGTCATCAAGGTCTCCTGGTTGATCTCCTTCATAATCGCCTAGGACATTCGTTCAAAATCCTCGCAAAGGGACAAACCTAAGATACCCACCAGTGATTCATGGAATGTTAATGGTTTCCTTACCCTCCAGGCTGTGGATGTGGTCACTCATCCTATACATCTGGTTCGACTCATGCGTCGCGCCAGACCATACAGTGAAGTGGCCAGTCGTGATAGTCAAACCTCCGTATTCGTTCTTTTCCACTATCGCGACTTCTGCCTGTTGAACCAGACTGAGACACAGTGGATCCGAGGTGAAGGTCTGGCCTGGTGGCCGTTTTCTCATCCCTGCCTGCATCAATACTGCTTCGATTTCGTGCAAAGCAGCGTGGTGGCGAGGAATCCCAGGGCGAGGCACACAGCAACGACCCACCTGGTCAACTGCGGCAGAAACTGCCATGGCTAGTTTTGCAATATGAGAGAAGGTCCATTCGATATGTGGGGCCTTACTAATAGCGCTAGCGGCCGTGCCGTATCCAGGAATGACGGCTGAGAGAGTCTACGGCATAACATGATGTGTTAGTTATATAGCTAGGTGAGCGTTAGTGTGGAGTACCCACTGCTAATGCTCTGAGGGTATTGACCGCTATCGTCAGCACGCCCAGATTCGTACCATGGGTGACCCACTAGTGATAGGGTGAGGATTATACTCGAGGGAGCATTCGAGGACCTACCACAGTCTTATCGGTATCGTTTATGACTGAGAAGTGCGATCCCATGTCTGTTAAGTATCTAGAACTTGAAGAGCAACGGCGCTATGAGTATGGTGCACACGCCGTATAAGATAGTAGAGGATAGAGTTTGCGTCGGAGCACGAATTGCAGTGCAGATTGTATTGATAACGACCTGCACAGCTGTCTGAGTGCATTCAGCCTGAATCTCAATTGCAGTTTCTCAATTTGTTCGATTACTTATGCGCATAAAAAGATGAAATGCAAGCGAGGATCCTGTAGGAAGTTCCTGGTTGTTCAACGTTCCGAGCATGAGCCGCAAGTTAACTCCGGTAGCTTCGATGGGTATCAACCTCAGATCTATACCCAATCAAACTGAGGATAATACGAGGATCCACTGTGACATTCAAGGTGTGTTTGCTAGTCATCATGCAACGCTGCGATCTGTGCAACTCAGGCAATTAAAGTAGGTGGGCCATTGCTGGCTTTCCAGCAGATAGATCCTAGAGATTTAATTATTACACTTGTGGGTGCTACTCATGTCGCATAACCCGTTGAAATGCGGATTTCGAGAGCGCTGTCTGTCGGCTGGGCCCATGGAAAATCATTAATTCCTCAACGGAGCTGTGCGGACTTAGTACAATACACCCTTCCATTCTCCTTCACGGGATATGTACGGTCCATTTTCGGACTCTGAAGCACTCAGTCATCGGTCGCGAATATTCAGCGAGACCTTTACTTATTTTCTCCCACCCCTTATCTGCGCTCCGCAACCTATTGAGGACCCTTATTAGGGTTCCTTAATCTGAGGGGGCCGCTCCCCATAGGGAGGGTGGCGAAGCCCGTATTAGATGAGTTATTCATTGGATTTATCTTCACTGTGGCACATGACGGCCATTCAGCACAGAGAGAGCACAGGTAGACAGCCGTGCTTTTAGGTCTATTTCGCTCTTCCGCAAGCATGTCTCTGTACCTGCGCCCCGTGTACCTGACCGCGACCGAATCGTGCGCCACCCATTTGCCGGATGAAACAAGAGTTATCCACTCCACTCCCGGACAGAGTACACAGCCGTCCGCCACAAGTGAGATCAGATTTTGTAGACAAGGCTGCGCGTGTCTTGATCTCGAGTGCAGGTTTTTGAAGTTGTGTGGTTGTCCGTCATTTTCTTTCGTCTTCCAAGCCGTCAGCTAAATAGGTCCGCGTTGCTTTCATAAATATTGTATGGCCGTCGCGACTCATTCCTGCGGTGCTGAGGGTACCTGTGACGCACATTAGGATTACACTGTCGCCCCACTCATCGTTAAGCAATTGGAATGCAGTCGAGACAAGAAACTTATAAGTGGCAACCATCCAGATGGCGAGGACGAGACAGACATGCGAGTGAGCAACTTGCACAATTGTCTGCCCACAGAAGTCGATCATCGAATGCTGTCTTGAACGAAGTAATGTAACGTCCAACCTGTTTGCTATTACCGAATAACTATATACTGCAGATGGTGCTATTGTACAACAAATATGACAAGTATAAGACTGCGAGTCACGAACGCCATTGTAAAACAACCAGCTATGCATATGATGTGACAGAGGACAAGAATGGGGGTAAGTATGAGGAGTGCTTATATCGTAAAAAGGTGGATGGATGCGCGTGAGGTGCGGAAGGATGTGATATAGATGCAGCGAGGCGTGAACGAGAATGCGGGGACGAGACCGAGAGCAAAGGAGATGGAACCCGAGAATGCAGAAGGACACTATAAAAACACAATAGCACATAATAGACTAAAAGACCAGACCATCAAACGAGTAAAGAAATCCCGAGAACAGATACCCATCGAAAACGAAATCACCACCCCGAATAGTGGTAATCATCCGCCCAACTGCGATTTCTCGCCATCGCCTGCCTCCTCTTCTCCTCCTTCTCCTCTTCCTTCGTCTTAGGCGGCTGCTGACCGTTGACCTGCTGCGTCTGCTGGCCACTCCCACCTGCCTGAGCCTGACCTTGCGCCGACGCCTGCTGCATGTTTGTACTCGTCAACGGCCGCAAGCCGCTGCCAAGCACGCCATTATTCCTCCGACCTACTATATTCACCTTGCTCACCTGACGCTCCCAAAGCAAATTCCGCCGCAAGCTCTCCGAGAGCTCCGTGGCAAGCATTTGTCGGCGCGTAGTGCGGGGTGTCATCGGCGGTGCGGGAGCAGGAAGGTTGTAAGGGTGATTAAGCGGTATCGGCGCGGTCGCGACCGTGGATAAGACAGGGCGGTCGGGACGACGCGGACTGGGATCTGTATGGACGCGATTGGTTATGGCCGGTGGCTTCTCAGGTAGTTGTCGATTAGCGACATTGGACGGCACCGGTGGACGCGGTGGCTGCTGCTGCTGCTGCTCCTGACCAGTTGAGGTTCGTCGCTGTGGGCCGGCTAAAGCAGCCAGTTTCTGTTGAGCAAGAGACTTTGAGACTTGAATACCATTCTCCCCATCCTCGTCATCACTATCAGTGTCATACTCTAGTTCCTCCGCCTTCGGCATGCCCTTGGGCCGGTATCCACCACCGTCCTGCTGCTGCTTAGATCTGCTTGAACCTGCATGCGGCACCGTAACCTTTGCCTGTACTTGTACAGGAGCTGCCTCTGCGACGCTAGCCGAGCTCTTGCTCGTCTGCAGCTTTGGCGCTCCGACGCCGTTCATCGGCGTCATCCCCATATTCGTCGCACTCAAAACCCTCGCCTTTGCAGCAATATCGTCCGTACTGCGACGGTAAGGATGCTCGGGCGGGAATATGGCGGGATTGGGGTTAAGCAGCTGACTGAGCAGCCCCGACTGCGTGCGCTGTAGATTCGAGTACGAACGTTTCGGTAACTTGGCAAACATTTCGCGTTGTCGCTGAGCTTCGAGCGCCGCTTCCTGTATCCGTATTTGTTCCCGGGTGGCAGCCGAGATGGCAGCAGTGCGCTTGTTCTGATCGACGTATCGATGGTTCTGAGCCTGCGCCTGCGGGCGATCAGACGCTTCGGATTCCCAGCTATCGTCGTCCTCTCCCTCGGTGTCGGTAGTTTCGTACTCCGAGGAGGTGACGATGATCCCGCGCCTCTGCGACGCAGGGTGCTGCTGCTGCTGTTTCGATGACGAAGACTGTTTAGCACTGATCGAAGTTTGGCCTTGCGCGGTGGCCTGCGCCTTTGCCTTGGGCTGAGCAGATGGCTGGCGACGCGGCTGGGTCTGCACAGCTGGCGCAAGCTGACCTGTAGACTTAGATTGCGATGCCGACTGCACCTGAGGCTGCGACAGAGAAAGAGGGTCTCGACGAGGCACCAACGGAGCACCACCAGATTTAGCCGCAGAGTCGGCATCACAAGACTTGCCATCCGATGCAGCACCCTGCTGCACGCCCGAAAGCACATGCAGCTGTTTGACGGGACTCGCGTTCCCATTCACCGAGTCCGTCCCATTCGAGGATGACGATCCGACCTTGAACATCGCTCGGCTCTTCATCGGCGAGTTCCTCACTGCTTCCTCGGCGACCACCGCCCCCTTCTCCTTCCCATCCGCTGCTTCCTCCGATCGCGCTGACGTAGCGCTCGGAGACTTGACCTTCGGTCCCGCACCCGCGCTCTTCGTCCGCTCAACAGCTGCCGGCTTCGCCGCACCGGCCCCCGCACTCTTCGTCCTCTCCATTCCAAACGCATGGTGCACGTTCGCGGTAGACTGGCTCCGCTTCGCCGCCGTGAGGTGGCCCGTACGCGCACCGCCCGCGGTGTGCATCCTATGCAGCGGCGGGCGCTGCTGCGCATGCCTCGCCACCTCCTTCCCCTTCTTGCTCTTCGCATTCGTAGCGGTGCGCTTGGACGTAGCGCTCTCCCTCGCGTTCGACTGTTTGCTGCGGGTAGACAAATCCGAGGTGGCCGAGCTGTGCGACATCACGCTCCCCACGTCAATAACGTCCCCTTCGTCGAGGTCTTCGAAAACTGTCTGCTCCGACGATGGACTAGGTGACGGGCGCTCAGGCGAATCCTTGTCAGGCGACTCCGACTGATGGAGGAAGAACCGACACCGATCCGAGGTCTTGATGTTCTCGTCGCTAGCCTTGAGCTTCGGGGGCTCAGGCGAAGGTGTCACAGCCGGAGACTTTAGCTGAGAAGGATTGACAGGCTTTGCCAGAGGATGCGCCGGCGGAAGTAGCGTCGTAGAAGTAGTGGGTACCAAGAAAGGCGCGCAGTTGGCAGGCATCTGCGGGGTCGCAGGCGGCGTAGGGTGCGGGGTAGGATTTACTATAACCACGCGGGGGAAGAGTCCTGACGGCTGGGGCGTGGACGCGGCCGTAGTGATCGTCGACGGGGGCGAGACCTCGCTAGCGGCAGGCGGCGCAGATGTCTTAATAGCCGGCACAACAGTAGTGCTAATACTAAGCAATGGCGCCGCAGCTGCAGCATTATGTGCTCTTTGCGCATGAGTAGGACGTTGTGTGGTCTTCGATGGTGGCAGTGCATCGTCAACGGAAGGTGTGCGCTGGGGGATGTGTGTATGCGGCACGACAAGTTTCTCCGGGAGGAGGTCGCATATGATCTTGCCTACCGACGACGAGCTCCGTCTCACACGAGTGGGAGGAATGTCGGTGACACTGAGATGGGACGAGGACACGACGGACGAGGGCAGATGTGGCGATGGCGTACGGTGGCGGCCAGTCGGAGATGAAGGCGTTGGAGAGGGTATTGGTGTCAATGACAGGGCTATGAAGGGTAAGGGGATGCATAGAGTTTAGTCTAGGACAAGAAAGTAGAGATGAAGACATTCAGACTTGCCTGCTTGGGGAACGTCCTTCTCATTTACATCCGTAAAAACTGTCAGGTGGGACGAGGTCCGCGAGGACGCAACGGACGAAGGCGTGGATGGCGAGCTTGATTGAGATGTGGCCAGCTCGGCATACCAGAGTCTCCAAGAGATATTTTCAAGTCGGCGGCCATCCTGCAGAGATTCTTTACACTTCGTGAACACTATGAACGCAACCGTGAGCTCTTCGAAACCATAGATAGACGTGCTGAACGAGTGCGCAGTGCATGGGTGCTGTCAAGCGCGCGTGAATAGCTCGTAAGTACCCACATCGGGTCCGAGAAGACAGCCCTGAAGTGCATGTCCCGAGAACAAGTCGGGAGGTACGCTGACAAAATAGGACCAAGACACACGTATGAACACAGAACAAAAAGGCAACAAGAAGGCAAAATATTTTGACATAACGATAGAAGGATGTGACAGAGCATAACAAGAATAAAAAATGACCGAAAAGTATGAAAAACGATGCGTTGCGCGTTTTATGGCACAATCCCAGAACTGATGAGAAACGGGAGTATGACGAAGTATAAGCACAGATCGGACCGCAACGATATTTCGCCGCGACATTCAGTCGCTGAAAGCGTTCGAACCGTGCATAAGGACACACTAGCTCCAAAGACGAGCTGGAAGCGCCATCCTGTCGTCCGCGATGATGTTGACTCCATCATTACACCGATCAAATGCGCAATTACCCTCGCGCCCACAACGCACTCTCACTGCACTGCACACTCGTCAGTGGAGTTTGATGCAATGTACTCACGCGTCCATAAGCCCGAAAGGGCCTCCCTTCCCTCCAAATCCTTCAGAACATCCGGGGCAAGGGCCAAAACTGGTGATGGAAACGGCGCGAGCATTGCATAGATGGTAGTACAGTAGATATAGACCAAGGACAGAAACAAGCCAAAAGAGAGACGATGGCGATGAAAAGTAGGGGTGCGGTGGTGTCGACTGCAGCCCGGGTGAACACGAGACCAAGAACGTGCAGGCTGTCAGCACAACGAGGTCGAGGGTGCTGGTCGGCGTGAGTATTACGTCTCGCTGTCTTGCACGTCGGTCGCAGGTGCGAGAAGAGCGTCGTGGACGACGACAACGGCCACGAAGACGGGCGGGCGCTGTTGTTGGTTGTCCGAGAAAAGGCGACCGAGGGTTTTCAACAAGGAGTTGGCCTAAACATTGAACGAGCTTGCTCCTTCCGGCCGACGGCCCGTACCACAAAATCATCTGCCTCGCTTATGTAATTGCCACGTGAGTTGCCTGATTTGGCTGCTGAGTTCCTGTTGAGAGGCCCAGACTCTCCCAGGCCAGCCAATCACCGGAGCCGTCGCCTCCAGGTCGCCCGCCTCCACCGCACCGGGCGACCATCAACTGCTACGCCTCACTGTTTCAGCGACGAGTCATGTGCGTCGCCCCGTATTCGTGCATTATTTTGCCTGAATTTATGGACACGCATCTACCGTAACAGTCGCGGCGTAGGGCCAGCTGACCTCTTTATTCGCATACATCGTGTCCCGTCTTGTCCAGTTATGCAACTTTACGCCACAGCATCACCCCTGCGACATCCCCGTCACCGATGCACGAAGCTCATTCCAGGAAATCTCCGGGCAAACGTAGAACTGCACCGACCCCGGACACTGCTCACAGGGCTCGCATATGATAGGCTCATCGAAATTAAATAAATGAAATCGAGCGAAGGAAGTAATATTTATTATAAGAGATATTGTTCCTTGACCGCCATATTTAAATCTTGCAGAAACACACTCCTAAAGCGTGCTCTCTTGTTTCTGAAGCATGTATAGCGCGAAGACACTCAGCAAATGGCATTGAAGTGCCACAAGCGTGAGAGTATCATTAAGTTCCGAGTTACTCTACAGATCACTCGTTTATTCTGACTCTTTGTTCCCAGAAAATAGGTTGTATTCAGGCAGATATATATTCCTGTTAACCACAGGTGAGGCTACAATTCTCGTGTGTTTTCGGAAACTCCTGCCCAGATTCCTGAGTACCGCAGATGAAATCATTTTCCATGTCAGGTCTAAAGTCAAGTCTCTTTGTGATTTCTATCTCTGATATGTGTTACAAGTCAACAACAGCTTATTCGAAGTGACTCAGATTCCTCTCCACCGCGCGCCCAGGCACCCTGCGGTCTTCGAGGTCGCATTACCAATTGCGGTTATGTTTCTAGCCGAGGTTCCTCTCCCATGGGCAACCGTGCAATCGTGGGCATGTAGCCATCGTAGCGCGTGTAGCCATCGTAACGCCCTGCGCAAACATGACTCGAGATGACGCAGATGTCGTGCCTTCTCCTCGATTCGATGGGCGTCCGTCGGAACTATCTCAGATCCTGTTCCCTCCGACGAATAGCACTCCTTCCGACCTTCGCGGCCTCGAGGTCTTCGGGATACGTATAAGCTTTCTCTTTCTACCGCCCACGCTAATTTATCAGTTGTACTTAAATAAGAACACTCATACTGGACTGTTCTTTGTGACCAAAATAAGGACTTGCGGATACTCATGCACCTATACAAATTACAAGCCCTCGCACCAATCCCAATTTGTCCAGTTCACACCTAGAGACACCCGTCAAAACAATATCACGTATAGTGCCAGAAACAAGTTCCGTCCGACGACCATATGCTTCCGCGCGATTCCACAAGGCACGGCTATACGGTCAGTACTGCGCTGCGTATCGGCCACTCTCGACATCCCGTGATGCTGAGATTCCCCGGGCTTTCGCGAATTCCCGTATTTTTACCTGCGCGGAGCGAGAGAAGGACCTGATGATAGATGAACACGCCGATCGATTCAGATCAGGATCAATGCCCCTCGTCGACCCCATTGGACGAGAGAAGTCTCTGGTATTCGAAGAGCGTCCGCGATCGTCGATACAGGAACGGATAACGCTGTGGACCACGGGCGTCTGCTTTCCGAAGATCCTCTTCACTTGGACAAAGGAGCGGAGGAGGCAGTAGGAACAAGTCCCAGCGAACGGTACAGCCGTCGGGACGTCCTCCGAGTATCATTATCCCGCATTGAACACTCACCCAGGCCCGCGGGATCAGATGGGAGCTGAAGTATCTATCATTGTATCAATCACATACCCCGCATGGCACTCGGGCGTTCCCGCCTCCGCAATGTTGAACGCCCGTACTCTGAGCAAGGTGCCCGAGTCGGCAAGTCTGCGTCCTATGACCACAGCGGGTGGAACGACTGCGGCGTTAATAGGTGTATAGAACACCTTGGCGGTCCAAGGCACTGAAATATACATTGTCCGGCCATCGAGCGCGTAACGAGGGGCAGTGCTCTTTAATTAACGGCCAGAGCAGTCGACGGATGATAGGCGCCGCTAGTAGCGCTCTGGATGCACAGGCAGGCGTAACAAGCTCTTTGGAGCGCAGACCCGCGGAGGTACTTTCCCTGTATACGAAACAAAAGCTTGAAATCGTACTGAATGGACGCACATGCGAGCTTCCTGGATAGGAATGACGACATTACGCACTTACAAAAAGGTTGTGCGATGTCCAACGAGAGGCAGTGCTCGCCAGGTCAGTCGGGGGGTGATAGACGCCGCTAGATACACAGGCAGGCATAACACGCCCTTTGGAATGCAGAGCTGCCCGTATACGAGACACAGAGCTTGACGTCGCACTGAATGGACGCGTATGTGAGCTTCCTTGATAGGAATGACGACGGTGCGACGTCGGGGTCGGGCGGTTTGAATGTTAACTTTGAGGAACCGCCACTTCATTCGAGCGTCAGACCGGCGGCCAAATGCTCGACTCGACCGGAATACGTGCTCTCGTCAGCACCGTCACCATTGTGAGCTTCCTTGATATCAACGATGACATTACGCACCTACAGAAAGGTTGTGCGACGTCGGGGTCGGGCTAGGTCAGAGTCTGAACGTTAACTTTGAGGAACCGCCATCTCATTTGAACCGGTAGTCAAATGCTCGACTCGAGCGGAACACGCGCTCTCACCAGCACCGTCAACATTCAAACATGGCGACCGCTCTTCCTAAAGAAAACAAGGACCCTGGAGTAATGATAATTCCGGCAGCCAACGGAGATACATACACACATCTGAGAACGTGTCACTTTGACTAGACGAACTACTCACGGCGTAGGTTAAGTGCGATCGGCCGCTTACTAAAATGATACTTAAAGCTTAAGAGTGTGTACATCTGGTACCATACCAGACCTAGGCCGGGGTAGGGCGCAAAAGGCGTCCGGCCGCACGCGACAAGATGGTTAGCGCGAAAATATGATCCCAGCTACCGCTCTGCTCTTGAGGTTGCATCCATACCCTTAAGTTCTGCACCACAGCTTTGATGAAGACAACGTCATCTGGTGAGCAGCTCCATTGCAATGGGATGCAATCCCCTATAACGGAGTGCCATCTCTTCGTTCACCAGAAACACCGTACTTTAGCTTTGTGGAGATCCCTGCAACGTCTTCCCAAATTAATAACTTACCTCGCGAGCGATTCACGAATGTCAATACATCCAGGATAACCGATGAGCCATAAGAAGGAAGAGGCTGGACAACCGGCATGCTGTGTGGAATTATCGACCCCACCAACCACATGCTAGAAAATTACACACCAACAAGCGCGTGTGTTAATTACACTCACGGTTCTCGATACTGGCGAAAGATGACACTGGCTCGCGAACGCGGTAGTCATGCCTGTCGTCGACAACATGGCGCGAATCGAGTCCGCGATGATTCATGAAGAGATGAGATACAAGAAACTTAGACTGGTACTGAGAGCACCTTAAGTGGGTGCGTGGACTGGACCTGGACTTCTTAGACTTTAGTCAGAAGGGCACATCCTGCAGATGCGGAGAGGTCTGAAGGAAACCTAAGGGTGACGATGACGAACCTTGCTTGATCTTCATCTTTCACCGCCAACTTACAGATCCTAAGCATGATGCTGTCAGGATAGGGCTTTGCAATGCGCTCCCGGCCCGGGCCGGATCGAGAACGTTTTGGAGCTGAAGTTGTAGGTTAACGTTACTCACAAGCCTTAGGGAAGCGGTATCGCTGTTACGGCTGCGGACACTACCAAATATCTCATTAGGCTTGGTACGGCGCCTCCTAAATACGACTTAGTAGACAAGCAACTGTCTTATATGGAATCTCTCATACGTGGAGATCAACCTGACAGAGTGGCCACTGCATGCGAGGAGTCTTCACTAGTTTGAGTTCTCAACTTGGAAGTATCGTCTGAGTATCCCTCGCGTGCTTCATCTTTCTACGCTCATAAGTATTTCCACAATTTGCGTTGAGAATACGAGGCTGCGATTGAGATTCCAGGATAAATGCACTCGGACGCGGTGCAGGTCGTTATCAATACAATCTGCACTGCAATGCGCAGTCTGCATTCGTGCTCCGACGCAACTCTATCCTCCACTATACGGTGTGTGCACCGCACCCATAGCGTCGTTGCTCTCCAAGTTCTAGATACTTAGCAGACATGCAATCGCTCTTCTCAGTCCTGAATGATACCGACAAGACCCTCACCCTGTCACTAGTGGGTTAAGGCCTCTGGTCCGAATATTATGGGCGCCTCGACGACAGTACCGGTCGAGTCACTCAGAATCATAGCAGTGGGTACTCCGCATGATTCATGAACGCTTACCTGGCTATTCAACACATCATGATACTTATGGCGTAGGAGGTCGCTACAGCCGTTCGATGTCTCGGTAAGGCCCCACACATCGGCCGAGCCTTCTCTCATACTGAAAACTGGCCACGGGACTTTCCTGCGCGGTTGACCTTGCGGGTCGTTGTGTAGTGTGACAGATATTTCCTTCTGGTACCTCGATTTAGTATTGAGGCAGGCAAGGATGCATAAACAGGCACCAGGACAGACCTTCACTTCGGATTAACTGTCTCTCAGCCTGATCCAACAGGCGGAAGTCGTGATAGTGGAAGAGAACGGACATGGAGGTGTGACTATCACAACTGGCCACTTCACTGTTTGGTCTGGCGCGACGCACAAGTCGAACCAGATGTACAGGATGAGTGACCACATCCACCGCCTGGAGGGTCAGGAAGTCATGGAAATTGCATGAATCACCGGTGGGTATCTCGTGTTGAATAGGTTCATCTCGTTGCGAGGATTTTGAACGAAGCTTCTAGGCGATTCTGAAGGAGATCAACCGAGAGACCTTGATGACGACTTCTTAATGCATCACGCGCGCTTCTGGAAATCATCTTCATTGTCTCTGCGGATGAGGATAGTGTTATGAGACAACTGTCAGTGTATCGGTGGCCTTTGCTATTCGGATAGCCTTTACCTATATGTCCATCTCTTCCTACTTGCAGTGTCAATGATCGGAACATAGCTGCGGTCGATGATGGGTGCTAGCTCGTCTAGAATCATGCTTGCAACGTATCGATGACCGGCAAACATCGTTCGTTTTTTGTCCAGAGAAATAGAGTCTTTTGGATTCATTCACTGGTGCAATTTCTTGCCCCCGAGTCGCTCGGCAATTACTGTACATGGCTTGTGGATTCGAAACTTTAGGCTCCATGTTCTGTGGCATAGGAGCTACGCAGGTTCTGTATGAATACAAGAAGTCGTTGTATCTTGTCGGATCAATCGTCTCTTCCTTCCACCTCATCACAACGGCCGAATTTGCATAAGCTAGCTGGTTTGCAGAAGATTGTATGAAGGTACCGTACCACTATTTTGGGACATTTCGATGTCGCGGATCTGATAAAGTAATTCTCAGCATATATAACGGATGAGGAGTACATACACTTCTCTGTATCATCAGGCACCCCGGAAAAGCCCGCCTTGAACCTCCTAGTTCGCGCTGTGGATTCCTCTTCTTCTTCATGCTTTGCGCGGTATTCGACGCTTACATCGCCTGCCAGGCTGAATCTTTGTACAATCGTCATGAATGATGATACGAGGAAGAACATGGTCAACGCACCAATTTTACAGAGCCTCGAGATGCGTATCAGGAGTGGAATGTCAGTGGAGGTATTCATACACCAATTTCTATCTCCAGAAGGCATCTGTAGACAACAATCTCTTCCGTGTACGTCCGTCTCATCTATGACGCCAACTCAGAATATAGTCTTGACCGCGCGGGTTGGATCTGGCCATCGTGAGGCACTATAAAATGTCCTCGCCTACCGCGAAGGAGACGCATCGGATCTCCTGTTAAGGTCCTATCAGTGTCTTCAATCGAAGAAACACGTAACGGGCCTTAATGATCCCGGCGTGGTGCACTTTGAGAGAAGTGACATCGACAGCTGAGCAGAAACTGCATAGAGCGTCAGGAACCTTGTCCTCGAAGAAGATGCTCTTGACGGTCACAGTCCGAACGATGTAGATCTCAGGACACAGAACCTGGGTTAAAGCCAACAGACGCGTGTAAGTGGACTCAAATATCAAATTAGGTGGGTACCTATGTCCTTGCGAGTCTGAAAACTGATTGGCAAGCTGGACTTGTAGCCGCGATCACAGGGAATGGCGTGGGAAGCGAAATCAAGCAAATAGATCTGGACTTCAGAACCATCCGCTCGACATAGCTCAGGGCTTTTCTTCTGCTACAACCATCCATCACATCTTCCATCGTCTGCACACCACGACAATAACATAACGCTCCCGTGACTTCCGTACCCAACAGACTTACCAACTCGTAAGAGATCCCCTCTGTGTTTCTTTGTGCCACATCTAATTTACGTGCCACCCGACCTTCCACCAGCCAATTCCACGAATATTCCGCGTATAGACTATCACACGATGGTTCACATCAATACCCTCCCCAAGGAGATAATCTCCCAGATGTTCAAAGCATACATCACCTCCTGCTTACCCATCGACAACTCCTACGCACCACCACTACACCCTTCTCGGCCTTATGAGTGGACGAAGTTGATGTTGGTCTGTCGGCAATGGGCGAATATTTTGGGTGGAGACAACTCGAGCTGGTTCTGGAACACCATAGTGATTACTTCAGATCCGGATGCCACAGATACCATCCTAGAGCGCAGCCAAAAGGCACAACTCTCCGTTACAGGAACACTAGCCGACGCACGGCAATTAGTAACGCAGTACCATATCCAGAGATTCCAGCATGTGTCTGGACGGATTCGATCACTAGACATCGCCATATCGAGAGCGGCTCTCCGGCTTTGGAACGACTCGACAGACATGGCCAACCTAGAGGTATTGAAGGTGACACGAGTCAAGGGTGGTCACCTACGCACGGAGGACGAAGGACGCTTGCTCGCGCGCTTCGAGGCCCAAAAACTAAGGCAGCTCGAGCTGAGAGGCTTCAGCTGGAAGGCGATCGAGCCTGTCTTGAAGGGTGACCTGGAGGAAGTCATATTGAAGGGGAACACATTAATCCCTACTGCCGCGTTCCTACGCGCCCTTCGTAGGATGCCTAAGCTGCGTGTACTGAGCATCCAGTGCGACATGCATGCAATCCGGAGGGAGCGCGTAGCCAACGTCAGTCTGCCTAACCTTCAGTCGGTCAGCGGCTTGATCGGCAACCCAGTCGACGTCGAGTACCTCGCGTTTGTCCATGCTCCAGCTCTTCATTACTTGGCAATCACTATGTCATCTGAGGACGATGACGATCTTCAGCAAATCCTACTGCATATACGCCAGGTGCTCACCTCTGTGGCCGACAATTGCAACCTGCGCAACGCCCGGATCTATGCCCCATCTCCAAAGGGCATCGATGTCGTCCTCACAGAAGGAGACACACCGATCATCCGAGCGCAGCGAGGAATCGACCTCAGCCTGTGTGTCGAGAAGCAGGCTAGGGCCATGGCGATGCTATCCCCTATCCTGAATCACACACTTAGGAAAGTCGAAAAACTTGTCATTCCTGATGCGCAGGGGTACAGTGGTGAGAAGAAGGATGTAGCTCGGGAGTGGAGCGCACTCTGCAGACAGATGCCACATGTGCGTGTGCTGCATCTTCAGGGTCACGGCGCAAATGCGCTGCGTAACGGTCTCGACTATCATCAAGGTGGCAAAACCTACGGTCTGATCTTCCCCAAGCTAGAGTCAGTCCTCCTGGATGGCGTCAGATTCCGACCTCCAGGGAAGGGGAATAAATGGGGCTTCTGGCACGGTCTAAAAAGATCATTGATGCGTCACGATATGGCGCAACGAATCAATAATCTTACCATTTACAACGGATTTGAGTTCTACCAGAAGGATTTCGATGCACTGACGAGCTTGAACTTATCAGTCAAGTGGGACATGATCGAGCGCAAAAGATAGAAGGACTGCAACACCAGACGGTCAAATGGTCGGTCCTTAACTTATTCTAGGATGCGAGGGTGGCGTGCTGATGGAGGAGAATGGGTTTGAATAATAATCAGGTGCATCGGACATCTGGCCAGGAAATTAGTAGGCGGAAGACTCTCACTTGTACTCGCCACCTCGCTTTGAATGCCTTTCTAAGCCTCTAGAAAGTCATCTCTTTCATCCTCGGGAACGACGACACGTTATCGGAACGCAATAGCACTTCTTGTTAGAGCGACAGGTGAAGCGGCAAACGGCAAACGCAGCAAGAGGATGCGTGTGAGTCGATTGCGTGTGGCTTTACAGCAGCACGGCATCTCCCGATAAATGTCGCAGCCACGATAGCCGCAGCCACAAAGTTCGCTGTCGGTGGCTGGCAGTGGACTCCTTCCTCAGGAGAGGTCTTCTAAAATAGGAATCACCAGGTTTTGCAGACCCTGTTGTTCTTGGAACACGAGGCTCTGCATTATTCATGTTCAAGGTTCCGACATTCCTGGTGAAGCGTTCCAAGGAGTCAAGAGCGGCGCGACACTCAAAATCTCTGTACCGCACTCTCCTCATATTGCTCCTGTCCACGTCCACGCTTCAAGCACGACCTTTTCTGCCAGAAGTTGGCCGCCGCGGTTCCTGCGCCGAACCTCTTTGTCCTACGCAATAGGACGTTACTGGCTCTTGGCCCATCATTTTCATGCGTCAGATCAGCATCGTCTGAATGGCTAAATGGATCACTCCCCGTCAGGATGCGCCTATCATACTCATCAGCGTGCTCTGGACCTGACATGCTTAGCCACCGTCCATTGTTCTCCACCTACGGTCTGTAGGAATGAAATTCCATCGTCGACGTCTATCTGGGATGTGCTAGGCCACTTCTGTTAGTCCCCCGCCCCTTTCGCGTATCTCGTCACATGTGCGATCATAACGCACGACATATCCAGGCAATACCGAGCACTATCGATTCCTTTGTTCAAGCCGTGCGGAGTGATAGAGTTAGCAGTAAACGTGGCATGGCAGCTTTGATTGTAATTGATACATAGCAGAGGCGATGCTACCAGATGATTGCGATGACTAGACAAGGTCTTAATCTCTCCAAGGTGTTCCGTTCCGTGTACTGATCCTTCACAGAATGCCTAACTTTATCAGTTCTTGTGACGTAACTATGCTCTGCGGTCTACCGATCCCACCATCTGATTCGACGATGCGCTCGTTTCATACATCGTCATTCTAAAGCGTCCCCCGGACATAACTTCTAGAGCACTACGGAGACAATCCATTATGCCACAGGCTCCGTTAGATTCTATACCTTGACAGAAGCCAAGGTCATACTATCCCTGTGCTAACACACGTGAGCATCCACTGTTTGAGTACTATTTTCTCCGCCTTTGCTCGCCAACTTGATCATGGGGGCCTCGCCCCTAATACATCTGCCCGAAAGCAACCTGAAGCTCCTTCCCAAAGCACCTTCACGTGCCGGATCAGTGGGACACGTTCAGTTGGCCCTCATGGTGAGTATACAATCCGACGCCCTTCCAATGATTATGCCACAGGTCCCTTCGGTGAGATGCGCAATGCTTCCATATGCTACTGCTAGAGGCAAGACAGCTGCCAACTGCGATTCGCCATGTTACGATTGCCGATTGTGGACGCATTACAGGAGCTGCAGTATGGGTTGGACTTCGTCGACGCTTCAACTGCGGATTCTCCAGTAACGTCTACGCCATCCGTAAGAGGCAGCTCTTCTCTTCTAACAGAAACCGTCATTCTTCCTGTGCTGATTGCTCCACAAAATATTGTACAACACATGTTATATCCACCTCCACTAAAGCGGCGAGGGTCAGGGGTGGTAGGGTTCTGCAATGGAGGATGAGGGGTGCTTGCTAATGCGGTTTAGGGTCCCAAGGCTGAGGAAGCTGGAACTGGCTTCAGCTGAAAGGCGAATGAGCCCATCTTCATGTGGGGAATGGCCACGAAGAATCATTAACGCATCAGGCCGTGGCACAATGTATCAATAATCTCACTGTTTACAATGGATTTGTGTTGTATCAAAAGTGATTCGGCACATTAAAGGGTCTGAACCTTTATGCAACTTCTGGCGTAGATAATTGCTTAATTTGCCGTGGCTGAGTGGAAACTCGACTCATGTGCTCTCATATGTATGGGATAGCGCACAAGATTGCAGGTCTTCAATTGTTCGTTTGGATCTTCCACCCAATATAACAATGCGTAGAATCCCTTCGATTGACATTCGTGTATTTCATTCATGACTAACATATTCTGATATCAAGAAGATCAGGATAGAATAAATCAATTTGGACAGCTGCGAAGCCAATCACTGTGCCCAGTCCTCTCTTGGATTCCAGTCGAGGATTAAGCACCGGTGATACCGTTCGCAACACGCAAAGCTTCCCAGTACTGGCTCTGTTCTAGGGCACCATGCTCAGTACACCGCGTAGACATATGTATCAGAATAGCTCACTATGATCTTTCTGGTGTTGCACATCCTGGAGATATTCCACTGTTTTGGGAGCAGGACCTGGATTTCGACCAATCTCACTATCCATCAGTACAGGAGCAGTACTGGTCGAAATATGATACGCCGTGTCAACGTGAATGTAGATCCGCGGGTCATCTTCGAGCGGCTCGAACACGTAGAGATGCTTTGGAACCGGGGGTACAGAAGTGACGGAGTCATTCGCATTGACGATGCGCCATGTAGAGCCGGGAGCATTTCTGACAGCCGTTCGCAGTCGCGCGGCGAAACTGTCTTCTCCGATGCGAGGACTGCCATAGTTGTACATGTCACCAAGAGTCCACTCCACTGGATTTGTGGAGTAATAGAGAAGTAACTGGCTGTAGCAGAGTGTAGCGTAAGATGCACCCAGAGAGTGCCCCTGATGAAGAGGATTAATAATTGTGTACGTAGGTTACAATCGGAACTTACTGTGGAGTGTGGAACAAGTCGTGTGGAGCCTTTATGCGAGGCGCTCTTCTCGATGAACTCCATGATATGGTCTGAGGTTCCGTCAGATAAGATCGTGTAAAGACTACTTGAACTCACCCATAGGTACTCCCGAGTCTCCGTACGTCCCGAACAGAGCGTTGAAGATGCCCTTCGATACGTTGGTGTTCCAAAGAATCTTGTCATCTCCCGTCACCTTGGGATCCCGATCGATATTGGTGTTCCACTCCTTTTGGGTGGTGGTGCCCTGTAGGATACGCAAGTCAGTGTGAACTTTCATGTTTTCCTGATTATTGCGATAAGACGTACTTTGAAAGCAATTCCGGTGAATGGCTTGTTCTTATCCTTGCTTGAGAAGGCACCACAGAATGGTCCGACGATGGACTTTTGACCATCAGTAGTATGCTGGTAGCAGCGGTTACCAGTGAGAACATGAGTTGTGGACAGGGATGGATAACAGGACTGCACCAACCTCAAAAAGATCTGAGGGAATAGATCACATATGAGATTGCTCTGAAATAGATTATATTCCTCGACTTACCGCAGATGGTCACATAATCGAAGTCCCAGAACGCGGCCTGTAATCAACCTGTCAGCCAGCTGTGATAGTCAGTGGACTAATACTGACAATTTCCTGAATGTCCGCGTCTGAATCCTCGAGATACCCAATAGCCTTTTGGACATTGCCTGCCTTCGCTTCCTTTATGGCAGCGATGACCTTTTTTCCGTCTCTGATGAAGAATGTTGCATGAGTCAGCTCGCACGGTATAATTTGAATGGCCAATGCAAGGCACGGACCGCAAATACATAGCCTTTCAAGGAACGTTACGATGGCATTATGCCAGCTTATCGTGCCTTTCCTGGCGAGTCCGCGTCAGAAAAACAAGTGATGTATAGTGGAAATAGGCACGCACTGGCCGCAGACCTCTGGGGAATTGCCAAGAAG
Source organism: Neolentinus lepideus HHB14362 ss-1 (assembly GCA_001632425.1). Classification (NCBI taxonomy): domain Eukaryota; kingdom Fungi; phylum Basidiomycota; class Agaricomycetes; order Gloeophyllales; family Gloeophyllaceae; genus Neolentinus; species Neolentinus lepideus. Next base: position 146,101 of record KV425586.1, on the reverse strand, counting down.
CGTCAGATTATCACGTCCTCCTGAAAGGTTACCTCTCACGTTGTGTCACAGCCTTGTCAAACTGCTTCTGGGCCTGTCGTGTCCAATCCTTCAAAAGTTGAATGGTAATATGATCGTCATCCAGAGGTAAATCTTCAAGTTCGTAGTTGTCTGGGATCTGTAACAATTGCTGCAGATGGCGGAGCCGCAGCTCAGTTCGCAAGCGAGCGTATGGGGTTTCAAGAGAGGCTGGAGTGGGTAGAAGGCATCGTGTTGGAAGACCAGCGGTAAACTGGATAATTATGTCTATGAAGTTTTCCTCCCTTCATAGACAGGCTGTATTTTCTGCTCCATCGGTGTAGTGCCTAGCACAGGTCATGAGTCAGCTCTCGTTCGAGCTAGACATCGGATTTGGTAGCACCGAGCACACAAGATGTTATAATATTAGCGAGAGCGATGAGTACAGGCCCTTGATGAACTTTAGTACAGCGCTTAGAGTACCAGCGAGTTGGCATACCTGTACCTGGTACGCAACTTCAGGTGTTTGAACCTGAGACAGTTTGATACTGGACACCTCGATTGAAGAGATGGAAGCGTTATCTCGCATACCTGGCATAGAATAACTCTTAGGTTTGGATACCTAGACGTCAGTGTACAAATATCACGCTCGCTCTTGGTCGTGGAAGACAACGAGACTCCGTGAACAAAAGTAGAAGGCTAAGGATGTAGTATAGCTTCGATACATGGCATCGGAATGAATGAATACTGGCACAGGACCAGAAGCCGCGGTGCTGCATCAAAAAAGTGATAGGATTCGTTCACCTCTCGATCCACAATCTCTGAGGCAAGTTTCCGCCGCTCGAGTATATCGTAGCGCCTATCACAGGTCATGAGTCAGCTCTCGCTGGAGCTAGACATCGGATTCCGAGGACACTGTAATATTAGCGAGAGGTCATGAGTGCAGGCAAGCTTGATGAACTTTAGTACAGCGCTTAGAGTACCAGCGGGCTGGCATACCTGGACCTGGGACGCAGCTACAGGAGTAACCTGGGACAGTTGAATACAGACACCTCGATCGAAGAGATGGAAGCGTTATCCCTGGCATGAAATAGCTCTTAGGTTTTGATACCTATGCGCCAGTGTACAGACACACGTTCGCTCTTAGTCGTGAAAGCTTACAGCGAGACTCCGTGAACGAAAGTAGCAGACTACGGATGTAGTATGCGTCTGATACATGGCGTCGGAATAAATGAATATTGACACAGGAGCAGAAGCCGCGGTGCTGCATCAGAATCCTTGAGACGGAATTAACCGTCGCTCGAGTATTTGGGAGGGCCCAGGCCGAGTATCACGCTACAGGGCTGTGCGCATCCCTTTTAACAATATTCAAGTTGGCGAAGCACCCATAATATTGACGTTCATTATTCGACGAAGCACTACGCTATACACTACCAGTATTACACCTGTACAAGATAGTCCACGCCTCCTCTTCACGTCTACCAGCTCTCCCACTTCTGCCCGTCCATCGCCACAAGCCTATTAAACAGCTCCTCCCTCTTCTCAATCGCCGTACACAACCTCGCCGTTCCCTCTCCATCCACAATCTCCAATCCGTCCACAATCTCCATCCCCAGTGCATACCCCACCACCAACCGTCCCTTCGTACCAAGGGCCCCAACCTTCTTCAGCTCCCTAATCTCACTAAGTCCGATACTCCACAGCGGCTCCCCTTTCTCATCACTTCCAGGAACAAAAGCAACGCACGGTGAAGTCGCATGCGTGCTGATAATGATCCTCCCTTTCTTGCCCTGATACCGCACGTTAAACGTCGTGGGGCCATTACACACCTCTTCCTTAGGATGATGCAAAACCCCAAGCCGACGCTTCGCATGCTCGTCCCCGAGGGTCTTTGCGCGTACCTTGTCTGCGCCGAAGACCGTGCTGACACCCGTACGCGCCGTTGCCTTGACGAAGTTTAAGAAGTGGTGCTGCTTCTTGAGCTTTGCTTCCTGTGCTTTCTCTTTCTGTGCCTGAGCCTCTGCCTCCGCGGCCGGGTCGGGGTGTTGGATCGAATCCAGCTCGGCTTGCGAAACCTCAATAGGGATGTTATCTGCAGCCAGTGGGGTAGTTGGGCCTTCCGGTGGAGGCTCGTCAGCACCGCGAGACGGTGGAGCAGGAAGAGGGGCCTTGTGTGCTTCCCCGATCCTCAGGAGAGTGAGCGTCAGCTGAGCATTCGTTGGAGCACCCTTGAGTATCGTACTACAGCGGAATTAGTCGTCAGCAATAGTGGGTGAATTGCAGATCAGTTATACGTACTTCCGTGGCTCAAGGTACCACTGCCAGTTAGGTACCAGTTGCTCCAGCATTTCGAAGCCCCGAACCAAGACAGGCTGTCCGAAGAACACGAATCCAAGGATAAATGTAGTACTCTTGTACACCAGCCGCTCGTCGAGGAATAACGACACGAGAAGCAAAGACGCAATAACACCCGCAAGCCTCAGTCGCACAGCGATACCAAACGGCGGCGTGGGTGACAATGCGCTATGCATAAAAGCCATCAGTACGAGGCCCAAATCATCTAGACAGAAGGAAAGAAAACCGAACTTACTTGCCAAACATCTCCCAAACGTCAACAACGCTCGCCATACCTCTCATTACCGGACGTGCCTTCTCCCACACAGCCTGATTCACCGGTTCCTTCGTCTTATCCACCTCCTCCCTCGGCTTCTTCCCACTCGCCACCTCCTTCGCGTCTCCAGCCCCAGCAATCACGTCCCCCACATCCGGCACGGCCTGACTAATCTTATCGTTATGACCTTCCGGCGCCTCGTTGTCAACAATTCCTTCTGCCGCTTTCCTGTCCGCCCTAGACTCCTCGGGACCTTTGCCAATGGCGGTACCCGCTGCGAGCCCTGCGAGACCGGTGACGAGATTCGACGCCTCATGCTCGACGGCTTCGCCCTTGTACGTCTCAGGTGCTCCGGTGAGCGAGTCCTTGCTATCGAGTTGCCCAGAGCGGGGTTGCTGCAGAGTTCCTGTAGACGCGGAGACAGCAGCGAGGGGTGCAGGCGGGAAAAGGAGAGGCCGAAATTGAGGGAAGGTTATCAAGGTAAACAGAAGGGTGAGAAGGGTAGGAAAGAGGACGTTTAGTGCCCATGCAATGTAATAACCCTGTCGCGTGAAAAAGCTAAGTCGCGTGCGCAAAAGATAGTCCGTGATCTGACGTACCGCCATCCAAGCTATGGTCCGATTGCGTTCATTCCAGGAACGAAGGCGTGCAACATGTTTCGCAAAGGCAGCTAGACCTGTGACCTGTTGTGCGGTTCGAAGTCGTGCAAAGATAAACGTGCAAGAAAGGACATACCACTGTGACATAAACACGTTCAACCTGACTTCGGAGCTTCTCGGGAGCAAACTCTTCCTCCTCAGTTGGCCAAAGGTCAAGTCCGCCCGGTAGGGGACCATCGACCGCTTTGACATGGTACAATTGCTACAGGGCGCGTCAGCCCAGCCGTTAATACGAGTCAAACGTCGATCACCTTGTTAAATCTCCGAATCAAGGCCCACAAGTCCCCATTGTCCAGGCCGCTGACAAGTTGACCTGCGGTAGCGCGATCCCATCCTACATCCACTAGTCCCTTATCTTCCTCGGTCTCTTCTCCAACAACCTTTCCATTCAACACTGTTCGTGCACGCGGATTCGCAGGGGGAAATGCATCGTCCTGTCGCGACGACTGGATTCCTTCCATCGTTGCGGAAGAGGGAGGAGGATGAGTTGTATCTATGACAGTAGGCTCGATCGAGGTAGAGGACGGTTCGGTAGGGACGGTCGAAGGATGATCAGTGGTTCTTGTCGGATTGGCAGACGGTTCTGGTGAAAAAGGTTTGTTCGAAACCGATCCATGCGCATGCTTGTAAGCATCGTCGATTGAATGTGCCTCGATGGGTTCATGAGCTACACCGTTTGGATCTGCAAGGTTGGTGTGGGCATCTCCGTTGGTCACCGGCTGAGCAATAGCTTGTACAGTCGGGTGAGTCGGTGGCGCAGTATAGGACTGTTCTGATATGTCCGGCATCAGTCAGAGGAGAAGAAAGACGAGGATAATACGAGCCTGATGGTGAACTGTTTTATGTCTGACCGCGTACTGACCATGACATCACGTCGGGGCGGCTGTCAGACTGGATTGACAGCGCCCAGGAGCATCTGCGGTCACAGGCACAGCTGCGAGTGAGACTTTTACGACGATGTCGGCGAATATTTCGAGAGACATCTGCGACAGTGCAAGACAGCTATAAGAGAGACTCTTGTCGAATCGTAATGTCGATTTACAATTTGAGGCCAGACCCTGAAGACCAAGGAGATCAGAGGCAATATTGCGGAGATGGACAGTCATTTGAAGGCCATCTCTTGCCCGGCTCGAATACTGGGATGATTATTTGCCAACTTTCCTTGTCCGAACGGCGTCGATGTGTGGTGTTTGAGCTCGACATTAGCACGAGCCTGATCAAATATCCCACGCCACAAGGTCCTCGGTAAATAACTTGGGCAAGAGGGCCACTGCTCTGCATGGCATGGGTACGAGTCCTGAGGTCACTTGTTACATTTTCATATTAATTGTCTGAAACTTTTGTACTTCATTATAATTTAAAAATGGTCCAAAATAGATTTTTAATTCTATTTTTATCTTATTTTAATCCAAAATTTCTGACAACTCAGGACTCATAACAGTTACCATATTCAAATAATCACCCAAACAAATGTACAAGAAGGTGGATTAAGAACCCTATATACATACAGATGATTGTGGAAAACCAAAAGGAAAAAATATTGATGACCTCCTGAATGGCTCATCCGAATCCCTGGTACGACAATGATGCGAGGAACAAGGGTCTGAGACCTGACGTCCGACAAAGATCCTTCCATAACCGCGCGAGAGACGGTCCATCCAATCAGAAGCCAGCGTTTCAAATCGACGCGGCGCACCGCCGCGCCACCCACTACAAACGGTCATTGAAGTCGAATTCCCACGGTAAGAAAAACCTCAGAGAACATTTCGGGTACATCGAAAGCAAAAAAAACCCAAAAAATACAGGGATATTTCCGATAACGCATATATATAGCATAAGCTTATATTGGAAAGGAGGAAGGAAACGGAGGGACTCCAAGACAGTGAGGAAGAGAATATCGAAAAAAGGGACTACAAAACGAGTTTGTAGTCTCTTTGTAGTGATCACTACCCACGGACTATGAATCTGGGATCCAATTTTGTGATTAGCACTACAAATATTTTGAAACACCGATTACTCGGCACGAGTTCCCACGAAGGACATCGTTCGGCAACCCGCTCATTTTGAGCGTACAAACTCATCCTTCGTACCTCAGGACTCGTAACAGTCAATAACAACACCTCTGCCACACAACGTTCGCTCTATTGACTGCAGCTAAAGTCACTACCGCGCACTCAAACCTGCTTATCTCATATACTCAATCTCCTATACGCTTTATGTAGGTACATTCACCATACGAGTTATCGAAAATACTGGAGTTGATCCACCACGTCGCCCGGTGCCACAGCTCTCACCGGACAAACAAGATGGCATTACAACAAAAACAAATGAACTTCCCACCTGATATGATCGGCGAAATTGCCTCCTATATGGGCCAGGAAGCCAGGGAGGCCTCAAAGAGCCACAGCAAAGTCTCACCGTATGGGTGGAATGTCCTCGGTTTGGTCTCCAAGACATGGCGAAACGCGGTTTTCTACAGCGCAACTTTATGGAAAGAGGTCGTTATTACCAGTGTCGAGGCGTTACGCAACGTTATGATCCGATCTGGTCGTTGTACAGTCACTGTCCGTGGCATTGTCAGTGGCGACGGTGGCACGTCAGTGAGGACAGAGTTGAGGACACATTACCGGCGGATGAAGGTGTGCAAGAAGCAGATGAGACAGCGGAATATTAGCGCGCACGATAGGTTTTGCTTTGTGAGGGAATTGGCTATGGAAAAGGAGATGAAAGAACGGATATTGGAACGAGCAAAGGAAGAAGACCTGCAGAAGCTGGTGTATATCCGGAGAGCATTATCCCGCATCACGGCGTTTCAGCTTACTATGTCGTCCTTGATGCTACAGAGATTGGGGGGACCAGATCGGACGAGAGCTCAGGCGTTGGAAGATTTGGACCTTCGACGAACGGATAAGCATGGGCAGGTTGATTTATCTCTATTCGCCTCCCCCGTTTTGCAACGCTTGAAGCTATCGGGTGCCGGTTTCGACTTCCATGAGTTCCACATGCTGATGTGCCCAGCATTAACGGACCTCACCCTTTCAAAGACCCAAACCCCTGTGACAACAGGGGAAATCATTGGCCTATTATCATCGACGCCGAGACTGCATTCCTTGAAGCTCGAAACCGACATCTTCCCGTGCTTTGCCTTGGACGGTATCGTGAAAGTCGTCACACTACAGGAACTACGCCATTTGGAGATCAGCATCTGGGGCACTGGCGAAGCGGTGCTGCTTGCCCTTGTTAACACCTCCAGGTTGGCATATGCTTGCCTCGACATCGTCTGCACGGAGGAATTGACGGATGTGATGGACCTCCTTGGCAGGCGCACAGAAGGATTTAGCAGAGTACATCTTGCTGGGTGTACAATCTATGCGCCGAACCCCCAAAGCATTCACCTGATGCTTACCCCAGAGGCGGCTGCAGTGAGCTATTCCGCGCAAACGAGCGGTATTTGCCTGAGCTTCATTGAGTTCGATGATCGCCATGAAGATGTGATCCTCGGCCTCATTGGCCAACATCTTGGGTCATACTTGGGCGCCACAGAGTATCTGAGTGTCCAAGACGGCAGGGCATACACAGGTCAAGCTGTCGAGACATGGAGGGAGGTGTACCTGCTGATGGATAACATCAAAGGACTACATATTTCTGGCAGGAGCACATCTACTCTGCCGACCGGGCTCGTCTTCCCCGAGCGTGTAGGTCGGCTCTGGGAATATCCGGCATTATTCCCGCTCCTAGAGTCCATCGAGCTGAAATCCATTTGGTTCCGACAGTCGTCGCGACCTGCTGATAGAGATGAAGGCGATTTCTGGAATCGTCTAATAAGCTCTTGTCAGCGACGCGGTGACAATCAAATCCAAGAACTTACAATCATAAAGGGCATCAATATCACCGGGAAGGATATTCGAGCCTTGAGGAGACTATTTAACAACGTGAACTGGGATGGTCTCAGGATAATCAAATACAAGAACGATGTCCACGAGGACGGCGTGGATTGGGAAGATGATGATGAAAATGAGGATGAATGAGACACGTTTACAAGGCGACTGCAGTAACCGGAGCAAGGATGAAGGATGGAGGTTATAAAGGGGAGGGGTAATTTCGAAGTGAGACAAGATTGCGCGCGTATGTCATGAGACTTGATAATCTGCTTTGTACATATTAACAGCAGTGAATTGGATCGCACAAATTATCTGACCGAAGTGACGACTTATGAGATTGACAACCCAACATCTGACCGATAATCGAGAATCATCGGTAAATCCGTCTGGGGCACTTGCGTCCACTATTCCTGCAGTTATCTTCCTCGTCTTCACCGGGACTGGGAGGGAGACCTGACGACTTCCAGAACAAATGCGCTGGGCCCCGAATCTGGAGAAGGCATCTTGTCTCATTGACACAAGACAGAAACAAGTCGATGTCCAACGGACACACAACGAAAAATTTCGACGAGCGTGGCTGACTCAGTGGCTGCTTAGGAAACGAGGTGACCTTCCGAACGCCGGAATTGTGGCTCTACAAACAGCAACAAAGTTCGGAAGCCACACATGTGGATTGAATATTGATCGATTTATCGAATAACAGTGATGCATCTAGGCAATGCAGTCTTGCCCTCGACGCGTAGACAGAGGCCAATGCCGTCTCGTAGTGGAACCCTCAATGTGTCATCCCTCCGGGCGATGGGTAGATAGGTGAGCATCCGCTGTAGATCAGTGATAGGATATCTTGCAGTTCGTCGCCATCTTCTCTGATGCAGTGATCTCCAAGCGTAGCAAAGTCATATATTCAGTGTCCAGTCTCCATGTAAGTCATTCGTACCTTCTGTTCGTCTGAATTCTAGTCGCAGCACGCACTTTCAGATTACCAGCGCTGCTCGTAGTCATTTTATGCCTCCTCTTCCCTGTTTTATATACAGAAAATTGTACAGCCCTTCTAAAGGGAGCGCGCACTCTCGTATACGGCTATTCAATATTCAGGTGACGAAATACCATATCTCCACTGCCCCTCGCCCCACCGAGCTTCTATTTCGTGCGAGTTACCGTATCCCAGTTAACCTTTCCCTCCAGCTTCTTCAACGTCTCAATGCCGTTTGTATATGACCTGATTTAATTCAGGATGATGATATAGACCTTCGCTCCATCTACCTTGGTAAAGTTCTCTGTGTCATGCGCGTCACGGAGCTTAGACGATCTATGCAGAATGCCAGTGAAGCCCCTCTTATTCGTATTGGTTCTTCTCGTCCACTCGCACTGATAGAGCTGAATTGTAAAGCTGTGAAGTTGTTCCTCCATGCCATGCCGTTTTAACAGCCCTCTTACACCATCCAGGTAGCTCCCTTTCTTCCCTTTCTCCCCTTGCTCACGAGTGCGGAATCTGATGACATTGATGAGGACCGACTCTACTGGAGAAGCCGAGGCTTTGTGCAAGCATATTGAACACAAATATGTAAGATACACACGTCGGGCAGCCGTCTGCACGGTGTACTCTACTGCTTTATCATGTCATGGCCGTCGTCGCCGGCATTAAATGGCCAATTTCTCGAAGACTCCAGGTGCGATGCCAAGTTCTGGGCCGGGCGCCTTGCCTGTTTATTCACCCATAGACCAAGGTCAGTCTCGTCTCGCTATGGAAGCGACAATATCTCATCCCCCTCGGGATGGTTAGATGTAGACGGTAGCTAGTATCCACTCTAGAGGCAACAGGATATCTCGCAACCCGTCGACATCAGCCTGACGTAGTAAAGTTCAAGTGCCGCAAGACCCAATATTTCGTCCACAGGCACGATTCATAGCTTTCTACTCATCTTAAATCTGATCCTCACCCTTTCCGTATCTTAGCTCCTTCCACTCCCTCTCAGCCACCAGTTTTCGCCGTTCTAGATTCAATTGAATGGTTCGTACCCGTCATTCATGATGGGGCGTAGGGCAATATTTGCTACTCAGTGTTACCACAGTCATGCATTGCTCGGTGTTCGTTCTGCAACTATATACAGGAAATTGTGCAACTTTGCTTCACAACTACTTCCTTTGTGATACAGCTACGCGGCAAATATTGGAATACCATCATCCTGCCTCGCACCACCGCCCTTCTATTTCCTGCGAGTTATCGAGTCCCAGACAACCTCTACTCCCAGCTTCTTCAACGCCTCCACATCACTAGGATATAACTTAATTGCATTGAGGATAACAAGCTGGAACAAAGTTCCGTCTTCCTGGGTAAGATTGTCATGGGCTTGCGCGGCGTCGCGGAGCTCAAACGATCTTTTCAGATCGCCAATGAAACTCCTCTTCTTCGTCTTGGCTGTGCTGATCTGCACGCCTTGATTCTTTCTCCGCTGTGGACGAAACCAGACATCGTCCAGGAAAAGAGCCTCCAGCTTGGGAAAGACGGCGTGACAGATGCCGTCCTCCTCAAAGTGGTGCAGACCCTCAGGCATCACCTTAGCTCCCTTTCTCTCCAGGTGGAGAGACCGGACGTTGTGCATGAATTGGAAGAGCTCGTGCCAGGCATTCAGATTTATCGTACCGCAATAATCTCCATCGCTGATATTGATCGATCCTCTCCAGGACATCTTTGAAGAACGTCGTCATGAAGTTCAGCATGACGTACCGAAACTCCATGCATAGCTTAAGATGAATGCATTCGTCGGGCTGCACAACAGCTGTCGGCTCTTTGGTAAATGACATGCACAAGTCTCCCGGCGATGAACGGAATTGTGCAGTACGTGGGGGGCAGTTTCGCACTACTTGGTCGAGCAGTGGCTGTACCAATCGCAGTGTCCGGCGATGATCTTGGTCGGTCTCATGATAAAGGTCAGAACTTTGAAGCCGGAAATGACGGAGTGTGGGAGCAGCGATGAATGTGAGGTATTTCACATCCTCGGAATTGCCAAGGGTGTAACTAATAGACTCCAGTCCAGTCAGGGTGCGTGTCAGCGAATTACCTAGTGGCGGTTTTATAGTTGACTCGATGTTGAGACGACGCAGATTTTGTAGGGTGTCTAGACTTTCGAGGAACGAATTCCCACCGATCCTTCTCTGTCCGCGTAGACTGAGTTCCTCAATCCCATCGGTCAGGGCATATTGCAGTGCGTCCCAGTTGGCACTGTTAATGTCTAGCCTGCGCAGGTTCTTCATCCCTTGCAGAGCGGTTATGAATTCCTGGACCCGTATACCGTGGACTTTATCGAGTGTGAGGTCGACGACGACGTTGCTGAGCATCGGCTTGATCTCTCCCCAGACGAAGTTCTCCAGTGCGAGCGTCTTCAGTGCTGGCGACTGGAACCGTGTAAGGAGAGTTGACGGGTCCTGCCCTGATGCGACGCTACTTCCCGGCACTTTCTTCAGCGCTAATCTCTTTATCTCCAGCGTCGGTGCATTAAAGGCGCGGATAACTTCTTCAGATATCCATAGATCCAGTTCTTGAATCCTACCAGCGGATCCCAGCATCAAGGCCAGCTTTTGTCGGTCAACCTGTTCTACGACGCTCGTCACTAGCCCCCTCATATACAAATCCGTCTGCACACTGTGAGCCAGAACAAACTCCATCGCCCGGGGGCTCGTAACCGGAACGTTTTTCCAGAATATAGCATAGTTCAGAATCTCGTTCCACGTATGGCATACAAGCCTTAGTTGTGCCCACTTGTAAGACCAGCCACGACGAAAAGGATCGATAGTGTTGACAGCGATATGATAGAGAAATATCTCGGAGAGCGTTTCGGCTGGAATACTGCTAATGATTGCCATAATTGTCGATATGTACGGGTGGGAGGGGTTGGTACGGCTGGAGGTGGTTCATGTGCCACGTAGTTAGTTTCGTGCCTCGAACGCAACACTGGGAGAACTCTTACAAAATGTGCTTTATGTCGAGAAGGAAAAGGAACTCTTCTAAAGATGTACGGTGTTCGTTATGGCGGGAGAGCAAGGTCAGTGGTTGTAACTATAAACGGCAAATCGCGTGTGGCCCTTCGGCTCTATTTGGTTTCATACGCCACTCTTTTGTCCTTTGCCACAAACCACATGGACAAAGATACTTGTATAGAATTGCTATGCATCTTTCTTCCGTACATTTTGAGCGCGGACTGCCTGCTGTGATAGAGAACTGTGACGCCCCTCAATTGGCCACGCATATCTCGGTAGCGATATCTATAGCGAAGTCTTACACTGTTTCTCAAGTCCATGCCACCCTGCGATGGATATCTCATCGACGTTTACCAATGTTGCTTATCTTCGCTGCCATGTATTTCAGTTTGTCCTGACAGCCACATCTAACTTCGTGGCTGGTGCCATTAACACACGTCGTTTATTCAGTCCGATTTAACACATTAATGGTCTGTTTTAGACAAGCACTCCCGGAAGCAGTAAATTCAGATACACTCGTGACATTTCGTGACCTGCCACGACGTGACGGGAGATGCCGAAAAGCTCGCTATCATCATGATCATGATCATCATATCAATTTGCATCTGTCCTTGTATCATCACATCCCCAAGCTGAGGGGTGCGCCGTAAGTACTATTCATCCATTGTAACATAGGGAAAACCAAGGCCCTTTCCCCAGTCGCTCTCATAATCCGACCAACTGCTGCAACTGTTACTCGACGACCACTGACTCTGCGCCTTTGTCGAGCTCACTGACTCATTATCCCCCTCCCACTCTCGGCCTTGTGATCATCTTCATCAAGTCCTAGGCGGTGGCAGCATTCAGTGAACATCTTCTATGCTGCCGCCATCCTCGAAATCCATATCCCCATGCAATTCAACCAGATCGATGCTCTTCGTCAACATGGCAATATCTTGGTCACTGATATTCACCGCATCATAGATGGTAAGGGTATTCATTCGTCCCTCCGGTTGGAGATGCTGAATGGACCTTATCAGAAGATCCGCGAAATCGTCCTCTCCCACATCAAGGAACGTTCGGCGAAACCTGACGGAGTCCAACTCTAGCGTTTGCAGCCCAGAGCATATAAGACGAGGGGTTGTCCCATCGGTATGTGCACCAGTGCTTGTCCTGTGCTTACATAGCAGGCGAGAGGGGAAGGGGCCGATCAGATGTCTCGAGGGCCATTGGTCCAGCCCATCATAGGATCTCATATCTTCGACATAGAGGTATTTGATCCATTCTAATGCAGACCCTATACGATCCGCTATGACATCGTATACTTGGCCCTCCGCATCGGCATCCCAGCCCGGGTGATAAGAGTCGAACCTGAGCTGAAGCGGTGCCGTGTCAGGGTCGGTCAGTTCTTCGCGACACAACGCGACTCGAGTGATGTGTGTCATGTCGAACTTGGTGTGCAAGAGGTCGCATTTCCTGTACTTGTAATAACTTGCAATGCGATTGAAGTTCGGACCGATTGTCTTGATTATTGATTTGACCCTCTCGAGGTCGTCGGACAAAACATATAGATGCGCCGAGATGTGTGAGGGATACTCGAGTAACGCAAATAGCTCAGCGCTGGCATTTGTCTGAATGACCAGGCTGATGTGCTCTAAATGCTTGAGCTCAATCTCGCGCCTTGCACTGTTACCGACAATCTTGGGCAGAACGCCGAGCTCCCTAAGGTTGGGAGTCTGATCCAAAGCAGTCCAGATGTCGTCCAGTGGAATGCGGAGTGCAGTAGGTCCAAGAACATAAAGCTGTTCCAAGTTCGGCGACATCAATCGCTGGAATGTGCTGAAGTGGAACCCCACGGCCCGGAACTCCTTCAGGTTTGGAGCGATAAACGGAATGGAAGCAGTATGCGATACTGCCTCGTCGGCAGAGGCGTTGAAGATCAGCAGCCATTGCAAACTATCAAACTGCCACATAGCATTTTCACCATACTGGCAGATATCCTCTTCCCAGACGTCGGTAGACACCGTCATCTCGAGCGAGACGATCTTGGGAGCGAAGGCGTAGATTATATCGAGTAGCCTGGCCTCTTCTCTTCTCCAATAATATCCAAGGACAACCTTTGGCCGCTTAGCTTGTTCCAAAAACAGCCTGGTCAGTTCGGGGTGGATAGCGACGATCTCATTCCAGACACTGCCTCGTTCCTTTATCACAGCGTGCCATTGCTTGCACACAACCCGGAGTCTCATCCATACCAGCGAAGCTAGCCACACCGTCGCGTCGTTCTGGTCCTCCGACCTCGCTTTTACTTCTGCTCTCTCCGCTTCGATGGTGTTGACTAGGATCTCGTCGAGAAGCTCGACGGGCATGTCGTGAAGAGTCTTGGAACAATGAGGGCGGTAGTTGAAAAACTTCGCCATCTGGAGAGAGGAGAAACTGTCAGAATTGCACATACGCAATAATCGAGAGATGTGTGGCACGAATATGCCACGGCGAACCAAAACAAATGTCTTACCTGATGATTCGAAGAAGTAATACAAGTAAAACTATCTTGAGATACAACGTAGATTGTTGCAATAAGGCAATTTCGGATGGGGCACGAATCGAATGCTCTGAGCGCATGGGTCAGTTAGTTAAGACCGACAGCGGTTACAAGAAAGGAAACGAACATACAATATATGCACTCAATGTATATCAGGTATAGGCAACTTATTTTGCGAATACAGTCAAACCAATAGCTGCGCTGAACTCGAGAAAGAGTTTGGCAAAGCGTTTGCTATTCGTAGAGGCGGAACCAGCGACTTGTCGTAGTATGGTTTGTTTGGTCGCGCTTGGTAGCTGTGGCATTCACCAAAACTCCTCTCCTTTGTCCCGATCTTCGACGACATAGATGCTCCTGTTCAGACATTTCTAGCGCGATCTACTCCGAATGATGAATAACTTGCAGTTCCCGTTGGTTTGAGTAAGAACCAAATGCCACTTTTTGTTGGAGTCTCTAAAATCTCGGTTAGCCCATACGCACGACGAAAGATCAGATGGACTATTCCCAAGGAGGCATTTGCTATCGCCTTGTCCTGCTAAATGAACGCGTAGTGACCAGGATCTCACGTAGATGAAATCGCTTCTGCCGAATAATTCATCCGGATTTGCTTGAATGCCACAGGTGCAAGAGAAGCGATATATTTTCATCGTCAATACGATCTACAAATATCTACGACAATAGGGTAATATCATCAGCTCTATCCATATGCTAAAGGTGAGAAATCGCACCTTACAGAACTGCTATATCAATCTTCCAATCTCGCTCTAACAGGCGACAACCCAAAGGTCTTCCAAAACTCTCTACTATCCAGCGCCCGTCCGATCTGCTCTGGACTCCTTGGCAACGCTCTAACTCCCTCCTCGTCCATGAGCTCCCGCACCCACTCAGCCTGCGGTCCCGTCGGATCCGACCCTCTGGAGCTCTCACCGCCCGAGCCCCACGCAGAGGCGAGGTCCCACCAGTCGTACATGCGCTGGTCGGTGAGAAGCCACCGCTCGCCAGTGGCTTTGTCAAACTGAGCGTGAACCGCGAGGATCGCGCGGGCGACGTCGATACCGTGGATCATGTGTACATTTCCCTACGACGTGAAGGGCTTATGGGAAATTGTAGCGGGCGAAGAGAATATGTGCTCGTACCTTCGTCTTTAGAGCTTCCTTGGTGGGAGCTACTCTACCTACCCAGTTCCTCACTCTTCTACCGCCGCCCCAGAGACCGCATAAATCGAGAACTGTGGTTGGCGTGTTGTGAGACAAGGCCAGCAGCTCGGTCTCTGCATTTGCACGAGGGTTCGTGGTGTCGAATTCCGAATGCCTGTCGTACCACACCATGGCCGATCCGACCGGCCCAATGTCTGTTTTCGTATCAGACCTTGCAGTGGGGTCGTTCTTTCCGAAACGTGCTAATTATGATGGGGAAATACAGGGAATGAGACAAAATACTCACATTCCATATCCCGGTTGACCCCAGTTGCACAAACCTCGCCTCCGTCCCCGCATGCGTCTTCTGGAAATGTCTCACCAACCTTTCCGATCCGCCGCTCACTCGAATAGGGAATACAATTAATACTGTGTTTGCGTCGGGTAGTGAAGAGAACTGTGTTGCGTCGTCAGACTCGGGGTCGAAGACGAACGGGATGGTACCCTCCCGACCGTCTCGGCTCGTCGCTGCATAGGAGATCTGTTGCTTTTTGCACAGAGGGATGAGAAAGGTCGACGTCCAGCCAGCACCTAGAATGAGAATGTCGACTTTCTCTAAAGACATCGTGTTTTTTGCTGCCTAGTTAACTGGGTACTTCGTGCAGTCTGCTTTTCATCCAAGTCGGGAACGAGGAATAACATGAAGAGTGCTGGCCTACCAAACACCGCTCCCACGTCAGAGTACTCAACGGTGCATTCTGATGCCATTCGGGTCGCGAACTGGCCTCCCACGCCCGTAGAAGACTTGGACCTGGGAGCGCTAGCTTGGATGACATTGTATACGACTAGTCACAGTAATACGTCGGCGGGACGGTTAGAAGACAAGAGTGGAAGTGCAGCAGGAGCAGGAGAAGAGGATTGCAACTTTCCGCGGTATAGACCATGATGGTGCGATTACAGGCGCGCGTGCATGAGACGATAGCTCTGGCCTTGCTACATGAAGCCAACTATGGATGTTAAGTTATTGGTATCAGTCTGCTTCATTACCTAGTCTGATGCACTGTAGGCCCATCAACTTGAAAATACCTGTCATTTTAATATTGCCAAGATGTCATTACAGATTCAGAATGTTGAAAATACGCTTTACGCCCACATCGTACGTTCAGCCTCGTCGAGGTATTTATGCGAACGTCTCTCAGGTAGCACGCCGACATGGGCCTCAAACGTAAACGCTGAGCCTTACGCTTGCTCCGCACTTCATTCGCCTTAGTTGGTTTCATGCAACCTGATTAGTCCAACTAATCATCACGGACCGAAAAACATACTTGCTCAAGGTCCTCCGCGGAGAATGGCCGTGGAATATCTACTACACAAGAATATAACTTTTGATTTCAAGTGATCCTTGCGGCGTCTGACGTAGATTGCAGCGAGCGGCTGACAGTCCTCGCGCCATGGTTAAAGGACAAATCTTCCATGAGTTGAGAGAACGCTTCGGTCTTGCCTATCAAGCCCCGGTCCAGCGAAGGCGTTCGAATAGAATCGTGGATCCGGACAGAGTGCTCGGTTGGGGTCACGGTCCGAGGTCAGAACTCGGAGGCAGTGGAGATACACGAGTTATGAGAACGATGAAGAAACATCGCGGTCGATCGCTCTTGACCAGCCTGCGTGCTTTTACCGATCTTGTAGAGCTAGCAATCTCAAATAGGCACGCTTCGATTGTCCAAATGGATGGTCATTCTAACCGTGTAAAGCGAGTGTAACCAGGAGGTTGGCAAGCGACGGGAGAACAAAGGACAGCGATTTCTCATTCATCTCGTGTCCATTGTGTACTAGTGGCATCGGAGTCATGAGCAGCGAGAACCAGACGGAAGCAAAGTGTGAAGAGAAGATGGGCGTGATGATGGCATGTCGTGCTTTCGAGCCTCCATTGATGTAAAGACGGATGGAGGTTAGAACAATGGTGGCCTGATTCATATCTACGTGAAGGGGAAGATCTTTCGAGTCGGAAAAGAGCCGCGGGATGTGAGGAACGATACGAGGTGCGAACAGGGTCCGATAACCCTGAGACTACTTCTGCCCTGAGTGTCGTAAGACAAAGCGATTCGTGCTGGCGGAGCAGGAGCGTAAAGCAGGAATGAAGCATATTATCGGAGAAGAGCAACCGCATTAATACAAACTGGCGAACGACCTTTGTCCGGGATTCCATCTAGCTCCTTGCGACCAAGCCTATCCAGTTAATTCTGGCAACTACTGGGATCTCTACCTTTCAAATCCGCCAGTCATAGAAAAAGAGTCTTCGTCGTTCAGGGAAAGGGCCGCAAACTGGCATCGATGCTGGCCGTGAGGCTATTTGTGGCTACGAGAATTGCCACGGTGGCACCGGGAGATGCCGTTTGGCTGTAAAGCTGCTACCGAGGCCACACGCTCCGTTTGGCCACTTTCTCCTTCGCATCCTTGCCTTGTAAAAATGCATACTTTAGGAAAGCGTCGTTGGACATGAAGTGTAGGTGCCCAAGCGCCTCCAACTCAACCCATCCGCCACCTTGTCATTCTATTGTCCTCACATTTCCACATCCATAGATTGTCTTACGTCCCGAAGATTGAATCCTTGTCTATAGGCTATATGGGGCCACAACCACTTAAACTATGAACATTTTCCCGCACTCATCGTTTCTCTGCCTCGAGCGTTACCGCAGCGTCACTGCTGTGTTCCCATCACCCCACGCTACTTTCCTAATCATCATCTCCATCGTCGTCCGGGTCTATGGCAGTCTCGTTAGGTACATCGTCGACCTCGTGATCTGCAGCCTCGACATCGCCACCATGTTCGTATCTTCTCGAATGATCCCAATCGACTGAGATCATCCTCTTCAAACCCTTGACATCCTTCCTAAGAATGTTAACGGCCTCGCGGATGGTAAGGGTGTTTGAGTTCTCCGACTGCAGATGCTGAACAGACCTTTTCAGGAGGTCTAAGAAGTCATCCTCGCTGACGGCGAGGAATGTTCGCCGAAATCTCACATGGAACAATCTCATCTTTGCCAGCCGAGAGCATACCAATTCTCAGTGCCCAGGATTGGTGAGCACACGCAATATACGTGACGGGAATGGACCTATTAGGTCCCGACTCGGAGGCAATCCTACAGCATTGTAAGAGGCCATGTCCTCGATTTCAAGATGCGTGACATGCGAGAGCGCGAGATGTAAGTCTTCCGCCAAGCCGTCATACACCTGACCGTCTTCCTCACCTAGATAAGAGGCCAGGACGAGGTCGAGTTTCTGCTTGGCGGATGCTCTGTCAGCTTCATGTTCCTTCGCAGCTGGCGAGAAGGAAATTCTAGTGTATGAGGTATTCTCGTGGTATAGCTTACACCGCTGATACTTCTTCTCCCGGACGACGCTATTGAACTTCGGAGCGATGATCTTGATCACAGCCTTCACGTCGTCGAGCTCCTCGCATTCTACTTCCAGAAGTATTGATGCTTCTAGAGGGAAATTAAGGTGTGTGAACACCCCCACCGATACTCTGCTCCTGATGGGCATTTCGAGCCTTTGTAGGAGCGGCAGGCTTACTTCATGCCTCGTGCTATCATCCATGACAGTAGCACAGAGTGTCAAATGCTTAAGGGCGGGTATTGTGAGCAACGTAGCCCACACATCATTGGCCGGAATAGGAAGAGCCCCGCAGACCTCTGAGTGCTCCAGGTTCTTCGATGTCGACATGAGAGGCTGTGTCGTAGTGAGATGGAACCGGCGAAGATCTAACTTTTGCAATACTGGAGTATCGAAAGGGAGGATGGCAGAAGGTGATACAATGTCTTCTACTTCGTATGTGGAGAGCTGAAGCCTTTCTGGCCTGTTCATCTGCCATTTCTCTCCATTACATATCCCTTCCCACATCGCACTCGGCATCTTCATGTCCAAGAGGATGATCTTGTTTGAGAAGTCACGGAGGACTTTGAAAAGGTGACTATTCCATTCCTCCTTATCTTGGCGGATGAGTGCGACGCGGATGCTCGGCCTCGCAGCGCGCTCGAGGAATAGGGCCGTCAGATCAGGATTGATGGCAACGACGTCGTCCCACAGGGCCTTGCGCATTTCCACCACCTTTCTCCATCGCCGACACACATTCCCTATCTTCATCCACGAGAAGGGGCACAGTCCGTTGGCGGCTGCCGTGGCCTTCTCCATATTGACTGCAAGGACGAGAATGTTGTCCAAGGTCTCCACGGGGATGGTCTCGATAGATGCAGGTGCGCGAGGGACGTAGATGACCATGGTGTTCTGAGAAGAATGGCATGGTCAGATTCGTCGAGGCACGAATCATAGACATGTCGTTGTGGCACGGTGGCATGTGCCTCAGCGACATATATATCTCACCTTGATCCTGATAGAGTCAGTATATGTGAGATTGACCTGGCGTTGATGCAAATATAGGTGCGATAGAGTGTTGTGGACCAGAGAACGGTTGAAATTCTCTGGTGGCAGGGTGGGTTGAAACGATCCGCCACAAAGGGGAAAGCACGAATAGACGTACAGTATAAGCTTCGGAGTAGTGATCCAATGACTTACAGGTCGTGCTTGAGTAGCAAAATAGTAGATATGGCAAGCAGATGCAGAAGAAAGCGTCCGAGTAAATGTCGCTGGTCGTATATGGCGGAAACAGTGCTGAAGACCATACAGTTTATTTGACCGCGCGCAGTTCCCACGCCTCTCCTACTTCCAGGCGGATGAACGGGACAATGTTCCTAGAATCCAGTCGGATCACGCCCGTGCTGGAGCACCAAGAGGTGGTATAACTGTCAAGATCTTTACATTAATGCGGCTCTGCCTGAAGTTCATTTTGTGTAAGGTAGCATGTACAAAGAACAACTGGCTATGCCGCAGAAAGAGACGCGATGCTTTGATGAGCCTCTGGCCATATCTTGCCTTGCGAGGCATTCGTCGTATTGTGCCCAAGCCTTCTCCACAGATGGTTGCTCCAGCATTCTCAAGCACCACTCGTGCACGTGCGGTGCTTCCTTGGCTATGCCAAACGTTCCCTACCGCATTGACATCACCTGCCACGGGAACATCGTCTGGGCTTGAGTGAGTTCTTGTCGAGCGTGTATAGCAAAACCAAGCTGACCATGTCGGCGACGCCGAATTTCCCTCCAACAAGCCATGGGGACTTGCTGAGTGCAATTTTAAGGGCACCGGTGACGCGCCGGATCTCATCTTGGTACCGTTTCACGGCCGTCGAGTGTGCCAGATACGCTTTGGCTGATGGAAGGCGTACTTGACGGGGTGTGCTATCATAAATGAGCAGCCTGAACGTATAACCCATAAGATGCTTTCCGCCTACTACCAAAGAGAGGCTCACCTGTCCGTAGTAAGGTCCCTGTCCTGACACCTGAAATAGCAGCCACTGTATGACGATACGGGACATTTCCCATTAGCGATGAATCACAGGTGGAGACCACCGTCACGTACATAGTCATTAGGGTCGCTGAACTTCAACTTCCCTTCGTTGTCATATTTGTCGGTGAGTCAAAACAGAATAGCGCAGGACTCCCGCAAGACGAAGTCGTCGTTGCTGTGCAATCGTTCATATGTTGGAACCAAAAGAAACATGGCTCACAGATGGTCGACGATGGCCGGGATAGGTCCGTTCGGGTGAAGTTCCAGAAATTTCGGCTCCTTCTGCTCACCAGCCCAAAGATTCACGTAGACGGTCTCGTACGTCAGCCCGAGCTTCTCAAGGAGGACATGATCTTCCATCCGATCGGGCCCAGCTGACCACCATCATTGTCAGAACGTTTAGAATTACGAACTAGAAGTGAGGAAGATCTTCACCATAGCACTGTAGAGCGTGAGGTGCTTACTCTGAGACATGCTGATGCTGCTAAGTTATCACTGAACTGGATTAACGGGGTATATATCCACATTTTCTGCACTACCCAACAGTAAATGAGAAAAGCAATTGCGGAGGAGGACGAAGAACTTCTTACCAAGCGTTTTGGTGGCAGCCAATGGTGGGCGTCGAATCCGGTCGCGCTGTCGGGATATAAGAACCTTTACAAGTCGACAAATCCTGCGACCGAATATGATACGAACGGAAGACTTACCAAGCAAGCTGGGCGGGACTTGGCGAGATATTTCCAGCACTGAGGACCTTTTCAAACTGGCACCGCACAGGACGTTGTGTTAGCAGGCGCTTAGGAATTTCCACTGTGGTGGAGGTGTAGCACTACACTTTCACTCCGTGTCGTGGGTTCACGATGACACTGGCTTATCCAACGCTGATGGTCTCCCGCCGCGGTAAAATGGCAGAACAAACGCAGAGTAGAAGCTATAATACAATCAGATACACTTACAGATACAGGTTGTCTAAAAGTTGATGAAAGAGTTTGCACAACAGGGATTACCAGGTTAAGAAATCTCTTCCATATCTTCGTCGTCTTCGTCGTCTTCGTCATCGTCGTCATCCTCCTCCTCCTCTTCATCCTCGTTCTTCAAACCATTGCTCGGCGGTACCTGCGAAGGATCGGTATACATGCTTGAGCCAACAATACCTTCCGGTTTTACCTGATCCTGGCTCCATCAGCGACGAGCGGCAGCAAAATATTTAACACACACCGCATCATCCTTGAAGCTAGACTTGAGCTCCCATAAGCCGCTGAACTCGCCAGACCGGTGCAACGACGCAATCTCGCTCAGCACCTCTTTCAGATACACTTCGGGCTGCTGCGTGCGTTCACGCAGGACACGTATGGACCACTGCGGTCTCTCTCGGAATAAACTGAACAGCAAATCCAGTAACTGGTTCCTGGGCATACGAGCCATGCGCTCGAACTGTCCCTTGGCTGCACGTTGTTTCGATGACTGCACAAAATCAACCATAGCAGTCATACATAAGACAGGAGCACTCACTACTAAGTCAGAGAAGCCAGGAGCCACGGCGCCACTGCTCAGCATGTTCACCATACCCTGACCGCCCGACACAGAGTCCTCGATACGCTGTATGGATCGCTTAGGTTCGTTGTAATGGCGATGGCGCGCGCGCATCCGTTCTCTGTAACTCTCGTTAAACAACGGCTTCATGTTGCACTCGTGCGCGACGCGGCCGGTCATGATCGTCGTCCGCGCGCGGCTGCCTACCGCTTTCTCGCGTTCAGCCACAACAATCTGGTTCTGAACCTCCTTCTTGCCCATCTCGAGAATAAAGACATCGCCTTCAGAGCCAGTAGTAGGGTCCGGGGGGAGATGTAGTGTGATGTAGGGTATTTCGCCGGGACCGTGGTCGTAGAAGCGGAGCGTGGCCAGCTCGACGTTTTCCGCGTCGACATTCGACCATAGCTCCATGAGGTGCTTTGGGATCTTGCAAAGGCACGATTCTAGTGGTAAACGGGCGCTGCGAAACGGTCGGATGGGCCGTCATACCTTCACGAGCCATACCCGCCCGCCCGCCTGCTCAACTATGAGAGTTTCGTCGGGATCAGGTTGCGTCTCCTCGTCCTGCATCGCGTGTTCAGCGTCGAAGGGTTTCTTTTCGTCTTCCATGATAACATCATCCATAACGACAAGCTAGCGTGTACTCAAGAGTGTAGGTTCGTGCACAAGGTTGACGTTTGCCGCCAAGTCGCAAGGACAGGACAGCTCTTCACGGTAAACATATTAGGCAAGTTTGTTTCGTGGAGTTATGTACTCCTATTTGGACTACGTGGCTGAAGAGATATTAATAACCAGAACCAGTAACCAATTCAGGTCAAAAGCTTGACCTTGTGGTTTAAAGTACCAACAGAATTACATGAACATTGGAAGGAGGAGTTTGAGAGGACCGATAGTATTACTCTTTGCAAGTTTACTGAACGGAGGTCGCTCGAGTGGAACACAAATAGATATAAATAACACCGAGGAAGCCTGGAAAATCGAGGTCTTTAGCGAATACTCTAGTACCATGACATTAGCGTTGCTCTGCTCTGCTCGTGTGCTCCAGTGCTCTTCGGACATTATCGCCACTAGTTCGAGGCTGAGGACGTATCGAAGAGATGTAAAGGAGTTCGGAAGCGGCACCAGGTAGCTACGGATTCAAACTTCAATGCTATCACCTCGAGCTACTAGTTATCGACATCGGCGAGCGCCATCGCTTCCATGGCTTAACGAAATAAATCCGTCCCGCAGTCTAGTTATTAATCCTTGATGCGCCGAACTTTCTGACAATATTTGTCACCGCAGGCGCCTATATATGTGTACCTGGGATAAGCAGCGCGCCAAGAAACTATGCGTTTACCTGGTCAAGTCTTAGTAATGACCGCATATCGGGATTTAATGGATGCTTATAAACTTACAAGTCAGCATCAGAAGATTTAGAAGAAAATACGTAATTTCATGGCCTCGCAGTATAAAAAGCTGCAGAGTTCAATTGAGAGCGACACTACCTCTCAACATGTCTCATGGAAAGCAGTTCACGCTATACAGCCACAAGGTAAATTCTCGTTCATGTGTGCGGATTAAGTGACTAAACCGGTCCTAGACGGGCCCGAACGGGTGGAAGGTCGCATTTCTATTTGAAGAGCTTGGATTGACTTATGAGACGGTGTGGCTCGAGTTCGACAAGAACCAGCAGAAACAATCGCCGCATATTGATCTCAATCCCAACGGACGCATACCTACTATAATCGATCACTAGTACGTTCTTGCAGCTCGAACTGCATGAATAGTACTAATGATCATCTTGGGTTCACGTACGATAGCAACAATGACTTCGTCCTTTGGGAGTCGAATGCTATTCTCCTCTATCTAGTCGACAAGTACGACAAGGATGGAAAATTCAGACTATCCGACCTGAATGACCAAGTACGAATGTCTATTGCCGCCCTATATACTACATTTAATCTTTGATCCGCACAGTACCGGCAATTGCAATGGCTATTCTTCCAAGCTTCTGGTCAAGGTCCTTACTATGGCCAGGTACGTACCACGGACCGAAGCAAAGAGGCCATGACTAACCTCGTCTTAGGCCACGCACTTTATTATGCGGCATCCCGTGAAGTGAGGGACTCTCTGGACATGCGTGACGGAAAATATCCTGATAACTCTCATGTTATAGCGTTCCCACCGCTGTAAAGCGCTACCAAGACGAGACGAAGCGAGTAATCAGCGTTCTGGAGTCTGTATTGAGCAAGGAAGAGTGGATGGTTGGAGGAAAGTTTGGTCTTGCGGAGATAGTAAGTATCACGATCTCTGAGAATAACCGTGTCATGGTCTGATTGTGGGATTCCAAAGGCGCTATTCCCATGGCAGGATGCCGCAGTGCGTTTGATTTTTCCATCAGGAACATATGACACGGCCAAGGAGGCTCCTCACGTCCATGCATGGATTGAGCGATTGAGGGAACGGCCTTCGATTAAAAAATGCTGGGCTGAGCATGACGAAAACGTCAAGGCGGCTGGGATAATTGAAAGGATACCACTCTATCACAAGCGCATTGAGGAAGCTTGAAAGCAGTAGGCCTTTATCATGGGGTTGGACAAGTTCTGTCGTAGTGGGCATGTACAAGGCTCATGCACTCGTGATACAGCTTGTTTTATAAATATTCCAAGGTGCCTTAAAGATGTTTAGAGTCTTTTGAGATGAAATGAATCCCTTCCCATAGACGACTGCTTAGACCGCTAAGGCTGTGATTCCGCGTTGATGTGGCAATGCTTGACCCTAACCTCTAGCAGGCCATCCATGATGAGTGATAACCTTTTCTGTATGTAAGCCAGCCCGAATTACTAACGATCGAGATGAGCTTAATCATTCCCGTTTGTAACGCCGTTTCATACGGGAAATGTGGCTTTGGGCTCACTCACCTGTTACAAAGGGGACGGGAAACTATTAGGAATTCAAGAATCCAACTGCGATACGAGTATAAAATGCATCTGCCAGGGGAAGACGTACAACGATTCTTTTCTCTATACCAAACAGACTATAATGGTTACGAATACAAAGATCTTCCTGACTGGAGCCACAGGTACAATATTCAATGCAATGAAACATAATAGTTGGCAAGCTAACAATTCTATCCGTGTCTTCAGGATACATCGGGGGTTCCGTGTTGCAGCGCTTGCTTACTCACCCTGAAGCCAGGTCCTTCGACATTACGGCACTAGTGCGAAATGGAGAGAAAGCAAAATTGCTCGAGTCTTTCAGCGTGAAGACCATCATAGGATCAATTTCTGACTTTGAAAAGGTCGAAGCTGCGGCCGCTTCGTCGGACGTCGTCTTTTCCATCGTAAGAGCAATATAAGCTGATATGACGAAGTTCTAAACTAATTGCTGCTTCTAGGCCGACTGTGATGATCTCCCCGCTGTTCAAGCCATCCTGAATGGTCTCAAGAAAAGGCATGCGGAGACGGGCACGACGCCTATCCTCATTCACACAGTAAGTGACATAATTCACCTGGCATGAAAGCTTCGTTCACACCAGCATGATAGTCCGGAACAGGTCCGTTAACTTCGTACAATTGACCCAAAAAGCCCTAACCATGACTGTGACACTGCAGGTGTTCTTATCGACAATGCAGAAGGAAAGTATGCGACGGAAGATTACTATTCCGACCTTGACATTGCGAAGATCGAAACTCTTGGGCCCCAACAGCCTCATAGGTGGGTCGATACTGCGATTGTGGCTGCGGGAGAAGAAGGTTCGTAATTTTTAAACAGTCGTGTAACGTAATTAGCTTATGGCAACATTCAGGCTACGTCCGCACACACATCATCTTACCATCCTCGATCTTTGGTCTAGCTTCAGGGCCACTTTTCGAGAGAGGCATCAGCAACACTCACTCGATGCACATTCCTATGATGATCCGGATCTCTTGGAACCGACGGGGGAGCGGTATAGTCGGACCTGGGAAGAACATCTGGCCGCTCGTCCATATCGATGAGAGTGCGTCTCTTCTCGTTCTATGCAAACGTGTTAAAGTCAGACTCATCTGCATTCAATTTATAGTTACCGACTTGTACATTGTCTTGTTTGACAAGGCCCGCAAGGACCCGAGCACGCCCAATGGCCGACAAGGTTTCTACTTCGGCGAGAATGGACACTTTACGCAGTACGAGGTCGCGAAGGCGATCGGAGAGAGTTTGGTTGAAAAGGGTCGCACGGAGAGCTCGGAGCCAACGACGTTCTCCGCTGAGGAACTTGACAAGTACTTCGCCGGGGTGCGTTCTTCCGTTTGCGATTTCGAGACTGGAGTGGGTTGGACTGATGTGGGTTAAGATACCTTTCCTCGGTACGAACTCCGCTTGCAAGGCTGAACGGTCTCGTGCTATTGGATGGAAACCAACCAAGACGACCAAGGATGCGCTGGAGAGCGTGCCGGCGGAAGTAGACGCTTTGATCGGGAATGGGCAGATTAACGATGCATTCAAGTTGAGGGAAGTTTTAGAGCGCTATTCTGGGTAGACTTGATAGGCAGTATTTTGTGATGATATTAGGCAACAGATAATGTACGATATTAGGATTGAATGGGCTGTAGCAGGAATGAAGTCAATTTAGCCCTCCACAAAAAAATGAAAGACCTGAAGAGCTGATGAATCTGTAAATCCTGTCTACCGTAAAAAATGCATCCTTGATTTCTGTTCACCGTTCAGGCGAGAATGAAGCACGGCAGAGCGCAGCATGCATGATGGAAGGAACAAAGGAGCGGCGTGGGAACAGTGCCACAGGCCAAACAAACGACGATCTTCAGTCTCGCCAGTGCCCATACAGCCAGTGAACCTCATTCGGACGCTTTATTCTGAAACTGTTCATATACAGGCTACGTTGCGATCCAAACAGAAGCAATAAGTCATCGCTCAACTCCGAAGCACATACGGTACGTCTGTCACCTTTTCCTTTGAGGTCGTCGACATGCAGAGTTCAACTGATGCCTACCACCAGAGAAATCGAACCGACTTCCTATCTGCAATACTTTATCTCGACAATACTCCCAAGTCCTCATCTCTGCCATACCTACTGAAGGTAAGCTTATTTGACTTGGATCGCGTCGTCGTGGCGCATGCCACCGGTGCCGCCTATGTTCGCTTTGTGCTTATTCCTCATACCCACACCAATCTGACCACACCTACCTTCTCAAGAAATCATGGTCAACTACATCAACCGCGCATCCACCCCTATCAAGGTCCTTCCCCTTGAGTTACTGGACAATATTCTCGTACTGGCTGTTGACATGGAGAAAACGACCGCCGCCGCCAATGGGCTCTCCTTCCTCTCATGGATGAAGATTGGACATGTATGCCGACAATGGTACGAGGTTCTGAAGATGCACAAGAGCCTCTGGAATGAGATTGTGGCCGTCAATCCTGGCGTGACCGCATTATTCCTGGACAGGGCCTTCAAGCCATCCGTGCGCCTTGCCATACGACCGGCAGATGGCTCGGATAGCGAGGAGACGAGGACGCACCTATTCGACGTGCTGGAGGAGTTCGCAGAGAAGATTACCTCGCTGGACATGGAGATGCCGGGTGTGATGTGGGAGACGTTTTGTAACAGAGGGAAACCGTGGCAGATGAGACGGCTCGAACATATGCGATTGTGGACATACGGCGTCACTGACCCGGTACCGGGTACTTCCATTGTCCCCTTCTCTGCTCCCATCTTGAAGGAGCTCATCACTTGCCGGTTCTCCCTCACAACAATACAGCCTCTAATGTCGCAGAACATAGAGCGGCTGGAGGTGCTCGGGAATGTCCAGGTCCCAGCCAGTGACATTTGGATGGCGTTCGGCAGGATGGGAGCAAAACCCAACCTGACACATTTGGCAGTCTGCGCTACTATCATGGACGACGGCACCAGGCAAGACGTCGACCTCCCGCGCCTACAGAAATTGGTACTGCCTGTCAGGAATATGGCCTCAGCAGACATGTTCACACACATTGTTCTCCCCTCCAGCGCATCTATAACTCTCGAGGTCGAGTGCGACGATTTAGACCTAGACGAAGTCAAGGCTATAATCAAGACCATCAGCTCAAAAATCAATGAGATCGTGAGCTGCAATGCCTTCAGTACATGCAATTTGTGCCACGTGAACACGGCACACACGAATATCATCTTTTCTCCGGCTCTTGACACCGGGAGTGCCGCCGAGCAGAAGATCTGGTCGAAGTCAGAACTCAAGTCGCAAGGGAGACTGGAGTTGGTCCTGAGCTCCTACAATGAAGAGGAGGAAGCTCAGGTCTATGACACTTTAGCAGGGGATTTGAACTCAGCGCTGAAGCAGGTCACCGTCCTCAAGATTGAGGACATGAGAGCATACAACGCTGTCGGCTTACCCCCATCTCGGACTCTAATAGGTCCATTCCCTTCGCGCCTAGTGCGCACACTCAAAAGGGACTTCAATGCACCCGGGGATATTTGGCACTCTGAACTTGTGTGTTCTCGACTGCAGAGGATGGAGCTGCATTATGTGCGGTTCCGAAAGACTTACCACGACAACGCTGTGGATGACTTTGTGGACCTCCTGCTAAGGTCCCGTCAGTGTCTCCAGTCAGAAACAACCCTGAAAAACCTTACCATTCGCTACGCGGTTAACTTGGAGGAGAAGGACGCTAAGGATCTGAAGGAGGCGATCCCTTGGGTCGACTGGACCGGTCCACTTGGGGCTGAAGATGGCGGTAATGATGATGACGACGACGTTGAAGATGTCTTTGGCGAGACCGTAACTGAACCAGACGAGGATGGAGACAACGTGGTTGAGGAAGAGGTGGTGGTGACGGGCGATGTCGACATCGTTGCGACCAGTGGCAATGATGCTGCTGTAGCGGAAGAGGGGGTGGATGGCAAGTCAAAAGAGTGAACAGTCAGTGCGCGCTAGAGTGATTCGTAGATTATTTACCTGTGGCTCAATACAACCTAGAATTCGAGGATCGCACACATTTGCTTAAGTTTCCCAGATGTAGTGTGAGATCTACGGAATCCCAGTTTGTTGGAACAGGTGTAGGACCTGTAGAGCTTTGAGTGCATTGACTCGATTGTCCATCGCAGTGTTTTCGCAAAGCCTCTAGAAGTAAGGACGGCGAGTGAATGCAGCAAGTTTACAGCCAAGCGGCATTTCCCGGTGCCACCGTGACAGTCGTTGTAGCCACAAATAGCCACAGTACAGTCTTGCACTGTCTCCCTTGCTATCA
Organism: Neolentinus lepideus HHB14362 ss-1; assembly: GCA_001632425.1. NCBI lineage: Eukaryota > Fungi > Basidiomycota > Agaricomycetes > Gloeophyllales > Gloeophyllaceae > Neolentinus > Neolentinus lepideus. The sequence continues at coordinate 117,164 of KV425586.1, read as the reverse complement.
ACGGCGCGAACTCTTCCAGATGACTTGAATGACTAGGCGCACTGGAAGCTAGGCGACCCCAAGGCTCACGGATATCGAGATGTCCATGACCACGCCGCTTCTTATCCAAATCCTTCGAGTTGCCTCGTGTCTGTCACTAGCCAGTCCACGCGTCTTGTCCTTTAACAATGAGTGCTCTTTGTTTGACGAATTCTGCGGCCAAGAGTAGCTCAGGATTTCAGATCTATTGAATTCTCTCTTCCATCACGCGTTATCCTGTGAGTCTTCGCTGGACTCAGAAGACTCTTTTCTCTCACATACTTTGTGTCATTGTTCCCTCCTCTACCTGTAGAGTCGGAGCCTTCGAAGAAGAGGTACTGCTATCATAGCCGTTTCTTTTTAGCGATTCTTCCTCTGTCTGGTTCTTACTGCTCGTGATTCTGATATCACTGGTCGACAATACACACGAAGTAGGTAAAGAGTTATTTTTCTTTATTCTCCCTTCCTCGCCAACCTCTCGGAGTGCGCTGATCTCGCTCTGCACAGTCAGGAAACTGCCCATTTGGAACATAGAACATAAGAGCATCATCGGTTGAAGCGGTGGGTGGTGGGGTGCAGACTTGGCTACCATTGTCCGATTGCACGACCCCTTTACGAGATCTTCTCCTTGCACTCTGACCATCCCCAAGAGCCTGTCAGCAACTTGTTATTCTACTCGAGAGCATCGCTTGCATCTCAATTTCGTACTGAAGGAGGCGAGGGAGCTCTAGTAGGTGGAATGGCGCCACTGGACCTGAGATCTTTTGCTTTAACTTGTGCAGTTTCATCGAGACACGTCCGACTGTATGCATGGGCTTATGGGAGAAACGTACTCGGCTATCCCAAGCCATCACAATCGTTGGTTAGGTGCGTTATTAACTACGTAGCTCGGCTGAATGATCTTTGTTTGTAATGGCATCCCATCAGTATTGCATGCAGCGCTCGGCTTGTTGAAGTGACCAAGGAACATAGAGAAGTGTTTATAACCTGAACCTAATCTTCGTCTAAGAGGGATCCCAATAACTCACCTGCTACGAATGGGATGGGAAACTATAAGGAATTCAAGAATCCAATCGCGATACGAGTATAAAATGCATCTGCCAGGGGAAAACTTACAACGACTCTTTTTAGACTATAATGGTCACGAAAACAAAGATCTTACTCACTGGAGCCGCGGGTACGATAATCAAACATAATAGATGGCAAGCTAACGATTCTATCCGTGTCTTCAGGCTACATCGGCAGTTCTGTCTTGCCGTGCTTGCTTACTCACCCTGAAGCCAGGTCCTTCGACATTACGGCACTAGTGCGAAATGGAGAGAAAGCAAAATTGCTCGAGTCTTTCAGCGTGAAGACCATCATAGGCTCAATTTCTGACTTTGAGGAGGTCGAAGCTGCGGCCGCTTCGTCGGACGTCGTCTTTTCCATCGTAAGAGCAATATAGGTTGATATGACGAAGTTATAAATTAATTGCTTCTAGGCCGACTGTGATGGTGTCCCGGCTACTCAAGCCATTATGAAGGGTCTTCAGAAAATGCACGTGGAGACGGGCACAGCGCCTGTCATCATTCACACAGTAAGTGACATAATCCACCTTGCACGAAGATCTTATTCACTCCAGCATGATTGTCTGGAACAGGTCTGTTGACTTCGTACAACTGACCCAACAAACTTCTCATTTATGACTGCGACACTGCGAGTGTTCTTGTCGACAATGCAGAAGGAAAGTATGCGACGGAAGATTACTACTCTGACCTTGACATTGCGAAGATCGAAACTCTTGGGCCCCAACAGCCTCATAGGTGGGTCGATACTGCGATCGTGGAGATGGTACGCGTCAAATCTCATCTTCTCGCACATCGTGTTCTCTATGAAGCATCATCCCTCACTCTGGATGGAGTAAAACTGTGGGGAAAGAAGGTTCGCAATTTATACAGTCGTGTAACGTAATTTCCTGACAGCGACATTCAGGATATGTCCGCACGCACATCATCTTACCATTCTCGATCTTTGGTATAGCTTCAGGGCCACTTTGCGAGGTATCAGCCACCCTCACTCAATGCACCTTCCGACGATGATCCGGGTTTCTTGGGACCGTCGGGAGAGCAGTATAGTCGGACCTGGGAAGAACATCTGGCCGCTCGTCCATATCGACCAAAGTGCGTCTCTTCTCGTTCTATGTAAACGTGTCGAAATTAGACTCATCTGCATTCTATTTGTAGTTTTCGACTTGTACATCGTCTTGTTCGACAAGGCCCGCAAGGACCCGAGCACGCCCAATGGCCGACAAGGTTTCTACTTCGGCGAGAAGAGACACTTTACGCAGTACGAGGTCGCGAAGGCGATCGGAGAAGTTTTGGTTGAAAGGGTCGTACGGAGAGCTCGGAGTCGACGACGTTCTCCGCTGAGGAACTTGACAAGTACTTCGCCGGGGTGCGTTCTTCCGTTTGCGATTTCGAGACTAGAGTGGTTTGGACTGATGTGGGACGTGATTCAGATTCCTTTCTTCGGTACGAACTCCGCTTGCAAGGCTGAACGGTCTCGTGCTATTGGATGGAAGCCAACCAAGACGACCAAGGATGCGCTGGAGAGCGTGCCGGCGGAAGTAGACGCTTTGATCGGGAATGGGCAGATTAACGATGCATTCAGGTTGAGGGCAGTTTTAGAGCGGTATTCTGGGTAGATTTGATAGGTAGTATTTTGCGGTGATATCAGGAAATAGATAATGTACGATATTAGTCCTGAAAGGACTGTAGCAGGATTACACGATGAAGTCGATTTAGCCATCCCAAAACTGGAAGGACTGAGGTGCTGATGAATTCGTAAATCCTGTCTACCGTAAAAGATGCATCCTTGATTTCTATTCATCCGTCACGCGAGAATGAAGTGAATTACAGGAAAGCACGGCAGGGCGCAGCATGGATGATGGAAGGAACAAAGGAGCGGCGTGGGAACCGTGCCACCGGCCAAACAAACGACGATCTTCAGTCTCGCAAGTGCCCATATTACTCTCTGGACAGTCAGTGAACCTCACTCGGACACTTTATTCTGTATCTGTTCATATACCGACTACTTTGTTATTCAAACAGAAGCAATAAGTCATCGCTCAACTCCGAAGCACATACGGTACGTCTGTCACCTTTTCCTTTGAGGTTGTCGACAGCAGAGTTCAATTGATGCCTACCAACAGAGAAATCGAACCGACTTCCTATCTGCAATACTTTATCTCGACAATACTCTCACGTACATCATCTCAGCCATACCTACTGAAGGTAAGCTTATTTGACTTGGATCACGTCGTCGTGGCGCATGCCACCGGTGCCGCCTATGTTCGCTTTGTGCTTATTCCTCATACCCACACCAATCTGACCACACCTACCTTCTCAAGAAATCATGGTCAACTACATCAGCCGTGCATCCGCCCCTATCAAAGTCCTTCCCCTTGAGTTACTAGACAATATTCTCGTACTGGCTGTTGACATGGAGAAAACGACCGCCGCTGCCAATGGGCTCTCCTTCCTCTCATGGATGAAGATTGGACACGTATGCCGACAATGGTACGAGGTTCTGAAGATGCACAAGAGTCTCTGGAATGAGATCGTGGCCGTCAATCCTGACGTGACCACATTGTTCCTGGAAAGGGCCTTCAAGCCATCCGTGCGCCTTTCCATACGACCGGTAAATGACTCGGATAACGAAGACACGAGGACGCACCTATTCGACGTGCTGGAGGAGTTCGCAGAGAAGATCACCTCGCTGGATATGGAGATGCCGGGTGCGATGTGGGAGACGTTTTGTAACAGAAGGAACCCGTGGAAGATGAGACGGCTCGAACGTATGCGATTGTGGACGTACGGCGTCACTGACCCGGTACCGGCTACCTCCATCGTCCCCTTCTCTGCTCCCATTTTGAAGGAGCTCATCACTTGCCGGTTCTCCCTCAGAACTATACAGCCTCTAATGTCGCAGAGTATAGAGCAACTGGAGGTGCTCGGGAATGTTCAGGTCCCTGCCAGTGACATCTGGATGGCATTAGGAGCGATGGGCGCAAAGCCCAACCTGACCCGTTTGACAATCTGCGCCACTGTCACGGACGACGGCACAAGGCAAGACATCGACCTCCCGCACCTGCAAGATTTCGTACTGCCTGTCAGGAGTATTGTCTCAGCAGAGGTGTTCACGCACATCATTCTCCCTTCCAGTACATCTATAACTCTTGAGATTGAGTGCGACGAGTTGGACTTAGATGAAGTTAAGGCCATAGTCAAGACCATCAGCCCAAAGATCAATGAGATCGTGCACTGCAATGGGTTCAAGACATGCGACTTGTCCCACATGAACGCGGCACACACAAACATACTATTTTCTCCGGCTCCTAAGGAATGTGGAGGTGTAGTGAATGGAGCGCGTACGGGAAGTGCTGGCAAGCAGAAGTTCAGGTCGAAACCAGAACTCAAGTCGCAGGGAAGATTGGAGTTGGTTCTCAGTTCCTACCAGGAAGAGGAGGAAGCACAAGTATATGATGCTTTGGCAGAGGATTTGAAACCCTCGCTGAAGCAAGTCACGATCCTCAAGATCGAGGACATGAGAGCGTACAACGCTCCCGGCTTACCCCCGACCCGGACCCTGATAGGCCCATTCCCTTCACGCCTAGTGCGTACATTCAAAAGGGACTTCAATACACCCGGAGATACTTGGCACGCTGAACTTGTGTGCTCTCGATTGCGGAAGATGGAGCTGCGTTATGTGCGGTTCCGGAAGACTTACCGCGACAACACTGAGGACGACTTTGTGGACCTCCTGCTAAGGTCGCGTCAGTTTCTCCAGTCGGAGACGAAACTTAACAACCTTACCATTCGCTACGCGGTCAACTTGGAGGAGAAGGACGCTAAGGATCTGAAGGAGGCGATCCCTTGGGTCGACTGGACCGGTCCACTTGGGGCTGAAGATGGCGGTAATGAAGACGACGACGATGTTGAAGACGTGTTTGGCGAGACCGTGACTGAACCAGATGAAGATGGAGACGACGTGGATGAGGAAGAAGAGGTGGTGACGGGCGATGTCGACATCGTTGTGATCAGCGGCAATGATGCTGCTGTAGCGGAAGAGGGGGTGGATGGCAAGTCAGAATAGTGAACAGTCAGTGCGTGCTAGAGAGATTCGTAGATTATCTACCTGTGGCTCAATGCAACCCAGAATTGGAGGATCGTACGCATTTGAAGTTTCCCGGCCGAAGATGTAGGGTGAAATTTATGGAATGCCAGTTTGTTGGAACAAGTGTGGGACAGAATCTTGTAGAGCTCTGAGTGCACTGACTCGATCGTCCATCGCAGCGTTTTCGCAAAGCCTCTAGAAGTAAGGACGGCGAGTGTGAACGCAGCTTTACAGCCAAACGGCATTTCCCGGTGCCACCGTGGCAGTCATTGTAGCCACAAATAGCCACAGTCCAGTCTGGCACTGTCTCCCTTGCTATCAACGGCGCAGACTCTTCCAGATAACTTGAATGACTAGGCGCACTGGAAGCCAGGCGATCCCAAGGCTCACGGAAACCGAGATGTCCATGACCACGCCGCTTCTTATCCAAATCCTTCGAGCTGCCTCGTGTCTGTCACTAGCCAGTCCACGCCTCTTCTCCGTTAACAATGAGTGCTCTTTGTTTGACAAATTCTGCGACCAAGATTAGCTTAGGATTTTAGATCTATCAAATCCTGTTTGAATTGTCTCTCTTCCATCACGCGTTACCCTGTGACTCTTCGCCGGACTCAGAAGACTCTTTTCTTTCACATACTTTGTGCCATTGTTCTCTCCTTTATCTGTAGAGTCTGAGTCTTCGGAGAAAAGCCCAGGTACTGCTATCGCATCCGTTTCTCTCTAGCGATTCTTCCTCTATCTGTTTCTTACTGCTCGCGATTCTGATATCATCAATCAACAATATACACGAGGTAGGTCAGGAATCATTTTTCATTGTTCTCCCTTCCTCGCTAGCTGCGCTGACCTTGCCGTGCATAGCGAAGCGACTGCCCACTTGGAACATCAGAGTATCATCGATTGAAGCGGTGGGCGGTGGCGTGCAGACTTGGCTACCATTGTCCGATTGCACAACCTCTTTACGAGATCTGCTCCCTGCACTCCGACCGTCCCCAAGAGCCGGTCAGCAATTTGCCACTCTACTCGAGAGTATCGCTCGCATCTCAATTTCGTACTGAAGGGGGCGAGGGAGCTCTGGTAGGCGGAATAGCCACTGGACCAGAAGCCTTTCGCTCTAACTTGTGCAGTCCCATCGAGCCACGTCCAACTGTATCGTACTCAGCTATCCCAAGCCATCACCATCGCTGATTCGGTGCATTATTAACTACGTAACTCGGCTGAATGATCTTTGTTTATAATGACAACCCATCAGTATTGCATTCAACGCTTGGCTTGCTGAAGTGACCAAAGAACATAGAGGAGAGTTCCCAATAACTCACCTGTTACGAATGGGACGGGAAACTGTAAGGAGTTCAAGAATTCAATTGCGATTCGAGTTTAAAATGCATCCGCCAGGGGAAGACGTGCAACAACCCTTTTCTCTATACCGAACAAACTATGATGGTTACGAAAACAAGGATCTTCCTGACTGGAGCCACGGGTACAATATTCAATGCAATCAGAAATGATAGCTGGCAAGCTAACAATTCGATCCGTGTCTTCAGGCTACGTTCTGTGTGTAGCGCTTGCTTGCCCACCCTGAAGCCAGCACCTTCGACATTACGGCACTAGTGTGAAATGCGCAAAATTGCTCGAGTCTTTGGGCGTGAAGACCCTCATGGGCTCTATTTCTGACTTCGACAAGGTAGAAGCTGCGGTAGCTTCGTTGGATGTCGTCTGTTCCATCGTAAGAGCAATATAAGCTGCTATGACGAAGTTCTAAACTAATTGTTTCTGGCCTGACTGTGATGATCTCCTAGCTACTCGAGCCATCCTGAAGGGACTTAAGAAAAGCCACGTAGAGACGGGCACAACGCATGTCCTCATCCACACAGTAAGTGACATATTGCACCTTGCACGAAGGTCTTGTTCACTCCAGCATGATTGTCTGGAACAGGTCTGTTGACTTCGTACAACTGACCCAACAAACTTCTCATTTATGACTGCGACACTGCGAGTGTTCTTGTCGACAATGCAGAAGGAAAGTATGCGACGGAAGATTACTACTCTGACCTTGACATTGCGAAGATCGAAACTCTTGGGCCCCAACAGCCTCATAGGTGGGTCGATACTGCGATCGTGGAGATGGTACGCGTCAAATCTCATCTTCTCGCACATCGTGTTCTCTATGAAGCATCATCCCTCACTCTGGATGGAGTAAAACTGTGGGGAAAGAAGGTTCGCAATTTATACAGTCGTGTAACGTAATTTCCTGACAGCGACATTCAGGATATGTCCGCACGCACATCATCTTACCATCCTCGATCTTTGGGCTACTTTCAGGGCCACTTTTCAACAGAAGCATCAGCAACCCCCACTCAATGCACCTTCCGACGATGATACGGGTCTCTTGGGACCGTCGGGAGAGCGGTATAGTCGGACCTGGGAAGAACATCTGGCCGCTCGTCCATATCGACGAGAGTGCGTCTCTTCTCAATCTATGTAAAGGTGTCGAAATCAGACTCATCGACATTCAATTTGTAGTTGTCGACTTGTACATCGTCTTGTTCGACAAGGCCCGCAGGGACCCGAGCACGCCCCACGGCTGGCAAGGTTTCTACTTCGGCGAGAACGGACACTTTACGCAGTATGAGGTCGCGAAGGTGATCGGCGAGGTTCTTGTTGACAAGGGTCATATGGGGAGCTCGGAGCCGACGCCGTTCTCCGCTGAGGAACTTGACAAGTACTTCGCCGGGGTGCGTTCTTCCGTTTGCGATGTCGAGACTAGAGTGGGTTGGACTGATGTGGGGACGTGATTCAGATACCTTTCCTTAGACTTGATAGGCAGTATTTTGTGATGGTATTAGGGCAATAGATAATGTACGATATTAGTATGGAAGGGGCTGTAGCAGGATTACACAATATTGAAGTCTATTTTGGCCCGCCCCTAATAATGGATGACCTGAAGGGCTGATGAATCTGTGAATCCTATTTACCGTAAAAGATGCATCCTTGCTTTCTGTTCATCGGTCAGGCGAGAATGAAGTGAAGAGCACGGCAGAGCGCAGCATGCGCGGCGGAAGGAACAAAGGAGCGGCGTGGGAACCGTGCCACAGGCCAAACAAACGACGATCTTCAGTCTCGCAAATACCCATTTCACTCTCTGGACAGTCAGTTCGGACGATTTATTCTGTATCTATTCATATACAGGCTACTTTGCTCCACAAACAGAAGCAATAAGTCATCGCTCAACTCCGAAGCACATACGGTACGTCCGTCGCCTTTTCCTTTGAGGTCGTCGACATGCAGAGTTCAACTGATGCCTACCACCAGAGAAATCGAACCGTCTTCCTATCTGCAATACTGTATCTCGACAATACTCTCAAGTCCTCATCTCAGCCATACCTACTGAAGGTAAGCTTATTTGACTTGGATCGCGTCGTCGTGGCGCATGCCACCGGTGCCGCCTATGTTCGCTTCGTGCTTATTCCTCCTACCCACACCAATCTGACCGCACCTACCTTCTCAAGCAATCATGGTCAACTACATCAACTGCGCATCCGCCCCTATCAAGGTCCTTCCCCTTGAGTTACTGGACAATATTCTCGTATTGGCTGTTGACGTGGAGAAAACGACCGCCGCTGCCAATGGGCTCTCCTCCCTCTCATGGATGAAAATTGGGCACGTATGTCGGCAATGGTACGGGGTTCTGAAGATGCGCAAGAGTCTCTGGAATGAGATCGTGGCCGTCAATCCTGACGTGACCACATTGTTCCTGGAAAGGGCCTTCAAGCCATCCGTGCGCCTTGCCATACGAGTGACAGATGACTCGGATAGCGAGGAGACGAGAACACACCTATTCGACGTGCTGGAGCAGTTCTCAGATAAGATCGTCTCGCTGGACATGGAGATGCCGGGTGCGATGTGGGAGACGTTCTGCAACGGAAGGGAGCCGTGGCAGATGAGACGGCTCGAACGTATGCGGTTATGGACATACGGCGTCACTGACCCGGTACCGGCTACCTCCGTTGTCCCCTTCTCTGCTCCCATGGTGAAGGAGCTCATCACTTGCCGGTTCTCCCTCACAACAATACAGCCTCTAATGTCGCAAAGTATAGAGCGGCTGGAGGTGCTCGGGAATGTCCAGGTCCCAGCCAGTGACATTTGGATGGCGTTCGGCAGGATGGGAGCAAAACCCAACCTGACACATTTGGCAGTCTGCGCTACTGTCATAGACGACGGCACCAGGCAAGACATCGACCTCCCGCGCCTACAGAAATTGGTACTGCCTGTCAGGAATACAGCCGCAGCAGACATGTTCACACACATTGTTCTCCCCTCCAGCGCATCTATAACTCTCGAGGTCGAGTGCGACGATTTAGACCTAGACGAAGTCAAGGCTATAATCAAGACCATCAGCCCCAAAATCAATGAGATCGTAAGCTGTAATGGGTTCAAGACATGCAATTTGTACCACGTGAACACAGCGCACACGAATATGGTCTTTGCTCCGGCGCTTGAGGAACGTGGAGCTGTAGCGAATGGAGCACACACGAGAAGTGCCGGCGAGCAGAAATTCAGGTCGCAGCCGGAACTCAGGTCGCAGCTGGAACTCAAGTCGCAGGGAAAACTGGAGTTGGTCCTCAGTTCCTACCAGGAAGAAGAGGAAGCCCAAGTGTACGATGCTTTGGCAGAGGACTTGAAACCCTCGCTGAAGCAGGTCACGGTCCTCAAAATCGAGGACATGAGAGCATATAATGCTCCTGGCTTACCCCCGACTCGGACCATGATAGGTCCATTCCCTTCGCGCCTAGTGCGTGTACTTAAAAGGGACTTCAGTGCCCGCAACGATACATGGCGTTCTGAACTTGTATGTTCTCGACTGTGGAAGATGGAGCTGCATTACGTGCGGTTCCGGAAGACTTACCATGACAACAGCGCAGACGATTTTGTAGATCTCCTGCTAAGGTCTTGTCAGTGTCTCCAGTCAGAGACAAACGTCAAAAACCTTACCATTCGATATGCGGTTAACCTGGAGGGGAAGGACGCCAAGGATCTGAGAGAGGCGATCCCTTGGGTCGACTGGACCGGTCCACTTGGGGCTGAAGATGGCGGCAATGACGACGATGACGACGTTGAAGATGTCTTTGGCGAGACCGTAACTGAACCAGACGAGGACGAAGACAACGTGGTTGAGGAAGAGGTGGTGGTGACGGGCGATGTCGACATCGTTGCGACCAGTGGCAATGATGCTGCTGTAGCGGAAGAGGGGGTGGATGGCAAGTCAGAAGAGTGAACAGTCAGTGCGCGCTAGAGTGATTCGTAGATTATTTACCTGTGGCTCAATACAACCTAGAATTCGAGGATCGCACGCATTTGCTTAAGTTTCCCAGATGTAGTGTGAGATCTACGGAATCCTAGTTTGTTGGAACAGGTGTGGGACCTGTAGAACTTTGAGTACATTGACTCGATCGTCCATCGCAGCGTTTTCGCAAAGCCTCTAGAAGTAAGGACGGCGAGTGTGAACGCAGCTTTACAGTCAAACGGCATTTCCCGGTGCCACCGTGGCAGTCAGACTCATTGTAGCCACAAATAGCCACAGTCTGATCCAGTTTCGCACCGTCTCCCTTGCAACTCTTCCAAATGACTTGAACGACTAGGCGCACTGGAAGCTAGGCGATCCGAAGGCACAGTTCACAGAAACCGAGATGTCCATGACCACGCCGTTCCCCGCGTTTTATTCAAATCCTTCCAGCTGCCTCGTGTTTGTCACTAGCCAGTCCGCGCGTCTTCTCCATTAACAATGAGTGCTCTTTGTTTTACGAATTCTGCGACCAAAAGTGGCTCAAGATTCCAGATCTATCGAATCCTGTTTGGATTACCTCTCTTCCATTACGCATTATCCTGCGACTCTTTACGGGACTCAGAAGAATATTTTCCTTCACATACTTTGTGCCATTGTTCTATCCTCAACCCTCTCTTCGTAGAGTTGGAGTCTTCGAAGAAGATCTGAGAGCACACTGCAGGGTACTACCATCACAGCCGTTTCTCTTTCGAGATTCGTCCTCTGTCTGGTTCTTGCTGCTCGTAATTCTGATATCACTGGTCGAAAATATACACGAAGTAGGTAAGGAGTCATTTCCTTTGTTCTCCCTTATTCGCCAACCTCTCAGAGCGCGCTGACCTCGCTCCGCACAGTCAGGAGACTGCCCATTTGGAACATCAGAGCATCATCGGTCGAAGCGGTGGGCGGTGGCGTGCAGACTTGGCTACCGATTGCATGACCCTGCACTCCGACTGTCCCCAAGAGCCGATCAGCAATTTATTATTCTATTCGAGAGCATCGCTCGCATTTCAATTTCGTACTGAAGGAGGCGAGGGAAGCTCCGGTAGGATCGCGGCGGAATGGCCACTGGACCTGGAATCTTTCGCTCTAACTTGTGCAGTTCCATCGAGACATGTCCAACTGTATGCATGGGCTTATAGGAGAATCGTACTCGGCTATCTCAAGCTATCACCATTGTTAGTTAGGTGCGTTATAACTTATAACTACGTAGCTCGACTGAATGATCTCCGTTTGTAATGGCATCCCATCAGTATTGCGTGCAAATGCTCGGCTTGTTAAGGTTACAAAGGAACATAGAGGACTATTCATAATATGAACCCAATCTTTGTATAAGGTGAGATCCCAATACGACGAGTACGGCGTTGGCATTGCGATGGCGGTGCTAATGCGACGTGTTGGTATCAGATACGAGTATTTCCCTCACCGGAACGACAGGTTGATGGTCGATATCGATGGCATTACAGGTTTTCCAAGGACTATCTCTTCTCCAGGTTACTTAGGAGGCACCGAGCTACAGCGCCTATTTATCTACCACGGAACAAACTTCTTCGAGATCACCGTAGTTGTGCGAAACGTTGTGAAAGCCATGCTACTTCAGACCATTCGGCATCTAGGCCATCGTAGGTTCACGCTCTAACCTAGACAAGCTAGAAGCCACTGTGGCTCCGTCGAATGTCGTCTTCGCTATCGTATCTCTGTTCCTCCGATGATGTGACATGCGAGGTTAACCTTGAGCGCGACGTGTAGGGTACTTGCGATGATCTCACTGCCGCCACAGCCATGATAACAGCGACTACTATTCGAACTCGGTTATCTCCGGTGATTAGATGCTTATCGAGTGGATAGCAGAGCTGAATAACCCCTATTTGTAATGATATCCTATCAGTAATGCACCAGACGCCCGGCTTACAACTCAACTGCCGAAGTTACAAATGAACATAGAGCAGTCTTCGAAAATCAATATACGATTCTTATATAAGATGAGGTCGCAATACAACGAGTGTGGCACCGGCGTTGGAATAAAACGCAGCAATGGCATCGAAGACGAGCATTTTCCTTACTGGAGCGACAGGTTGGTCGTCAGCAGCACATACTTCTCAAGTGTTCTGATTCTCCTTCAGGTTACTTGGGAGGCTCCGTGCTACAGCGTCTCCTGACCCATCCTGAATCAAGCTCGTTCGAGATCACCGTACTCGTGCGAAATGCTGAGAAAGCCAAGCTACTCGAAACATTCGGCGTCCAGACCATTACAGGCTCATACTCTGATCTGGACAAGTTAGAAGTCGCTGCGGCCTCGTCGGATGTCGTCTTCGCTATCGTAATTCCATCTTTTTTTGACAATGTAATTTGTGCGCTAATATTTGGCGCTACGTGCAGGCTGATTGCGATGATGTCGCTGCCGCCACAGCCATTTTGAAGGGACTGAAGAAGAGACACATCAAAATGGGCACAGTGCCGATCCTCATCCATACCGTAGGTACCTTACACATTCTCTGTGCTACCGGTGCTTACACGTCTTTTTCTTATGCGGTAGTCCGGAACTGGTGAGTCTGACGCTTCACGGTATACACCACTAGCGCCTAGGGTACGAGGCATTCCCTCTAGGTGTTTTGGTCGATAACGCGGAAGGCAAATATGCAACCGACAACCTATACTCGGATCTTGACATTCCCAAAATCGAAACTCTGGCGCCCGAGCAACCTCACAGGCAGGTCGACATGGCTATAGTGGCTGCCGGCGAGGAAGGTCATTAAATCTCTACCGAACGCGGTAAAAGTCTCCTCATTCGAATTTCCAGGCTTTGTTCGGACCCATATAATCTTGCCCTCGACGATCTTCGGAATCGCTTCCGGGCCTCTGTTCGACAAGGGCATCTGCAATCCGCATTCGATAGAAATACCGTGCATGATACAAATTGGTTGGGATCGGCGAGAGAGCGGGATGGTTGGTCCAGGCAAAAATATCTGGCCTCTTGTCGATATTGATGACAGTACGTCGTCTCTATTCGGCTCCTTCAGTGGCGTCACGTTCACTTCTTACCATAGCCGCCGACCTCTATATAATTCTCTTTGACAGGGCTAGAGAGGATCCGACCGTTTCTCATAGTCGCAACGGCTTCTACTTCGCAGAGAACGGATATTACACCCACTATGATCTCGCAAAAGCCACTGGTCAGACTCTGGTCGACTTTCAGCGAGCCACTAGTGCGGAGCCTACGCCATTCACCGCCGAAGAGTTAGAGAAATATTTCGCTGGGGTACGTTACTGTCGTTGGCAAGAGCTTCGGGGCTTTACTCACCAGTGTGGATAACCAGTCGGCATTCTTTGGCACTAACTCCTATTGCAAAGCCGACCGATCCCGCGCTTTAGGGTGGAAGCCGATAAAGACAACTCAAGACATGCTGGATAGCATCAAACCGGAAACGATGACCTTGATCAAGAGCGGACGCATCGCCGACCCGTACAAATTGAAGACGGTCTTTGGACGCTATCGCGATACGTATTGAAGGATTTTTTTGCTGGATCCCCAGAACAATGGTGTGTCGGATGTATAAATATTTCCAGTAGTAGGCAGCCAAGTCGATCCAGTCATCCCATATACCAGCTCGTGATAAGGAAATGTCTTCCGGTTGCAGACATGATCGCTGGAATTGATGATAAGATGCGTTAGATGGCATCCACATCGAACTAACGAAAGTGTGACAGGTGGAAAGTCTACTATGGCACGCTCATCTGCATCGTCGGGTGGATTCTAAGACCAGTAGGCAAAGTCGAGCTTCACAAGGATGGGCCTAGTTCCCACCCATTCGATACAGAGACGATCCAGTTGCTCCAACTTCAGCAGAGCGATGACCTAAAGCCCCTCTCTGGGGTATTCTGCGACGCGCTTTGTCAAGGACGCACACTGACCCAACTCTCGCCTTGCCTTTGCAGGTTTCGCGAGTGGCCAGTGCAAGACTAGGCACGACTGGCGTCAAAATCGGGATCTGTTCGGCATACAATTCATATTCAATATTCAAAGGAAAGAGTAACGTACCTGATCTGGTCATATATATTAGAGCTGTGAAAGCATTGAACTCTACTTGGTGACTGTCTGGATTGCATGTGGGTTAACGGGGCCAGTTCGAAACTCGTCTGCGGTATCTCTTTCGTTCTGGCTCATAGATGCTAAACACATTCTGAAGATGAGCGCTCATCTTCAAAATAAGAGTGCCGCTCCAGGCATTGATGGACCGGATAATTGAAATTCCTCCCCTGGCCTCGGTCCGAGTACCTTCTCGATCTTGCAGCGGACCGAGACTGCCGCCTCAGTTATCAACGATCTTGACATTATCATCGCCGACTTTTCCTCCTCTGACCTTCTTCTCAGAGCAACATGGCAGCTTCCTTGCCCATCCCCGTTTTTACAAAGCTCAATGAGGCGTATGCAAGTCTCGGAAGTGCAGTAGATCACGCGTGAGTGCTTCGTTTGCCGCCCATGTTAAACTTTTCTCTGATCCGACTCACGTTGGCTGTCGATCAAACGCCAATATAGTCCTCGCTGGGATAACCTTGCCACTGAGTTCGAAGCACGGTTTGGCAAGAAACCAGCGTTTATTGCGCGAGCTCCCGGAAGAGTCAAGTACGCCGGAGACATGTTTATTTGTGCTGTCTACGCTGAGCAGACAAAAATTCAGCTTGATTGGTGAACACATTGATTATGCGCTCTTTGGTGTCCTGCCGGCAGCGGTGGAACGAGACATCTTGATCGCATGTGCACCTCGCTCGTCAACTGAACAAGGTTTGGAGCATCGTACTTACGATCTGCACCATAAATTGATGTTCACACAATCTCTGAATCAACAGGTGCCGTCAGAGCCGAGAACCTTGCAGGTTCGAAATATCCCCCCAAGCATTTCGCACCGTCGCTGAAGGATAGTGAATGGTACCTTGATATCGACAAGACACAGCTTAACTGGGAAAGCTACGTGAAGGCAGGATACTATGTGCGTAATTGTGCAAAGCATGTATCTAAAATGCTCACAGTACCTCGTATGCAGGGGGTTTTGAACACTTTCTTTGCTCACGGGTCAGAACAACCCGCACCCGTTGATATCCTCGTCACTGGTTCTGTACCAGCCGGATCTGGCTTATCCTCGTCAGCAGCCATGGTCGTTGCCTCTACTCTTACCTTTCTCGCCGTCAACAACAAATTGGGCGAAGTGAACAAAGGACGCCTCGTCGAGCTCGCTATGGAGAACGAGAAGCGTGTCGGCGTCAACTCCGGCGGGTGCGCCCCTGATCCCACCGCTATTACTCTGCATAATTTGATTTTATACTCTTAGAATGGACCAGGCGGCATCTGTCATCTCCCTCCCCAACTCCGCACTGTACATCACCTTCTTCCCGACACTCTACGCCGAACCCATCCCCCTTCCTTCGGGATCCTCTGTTCCTTCGCTCGTCTCCTCAACCGCACCCCAATCCGCGGACCCTCACAAAGTCAGCCTCGTCCTCGAGGTGCCGAAGGCCGGCGCTGGAGGTGTCTTCGTCTGCGCCAACTCGCTCGTCGTCTCAGACAAAGTCGTCGGTGCGAAGACACAGTACAACCTTCGCGTCGTCGAGACGCTCGTCGCCGCTCGCGTGCTCTCCCGTGTGCTAAACCTCCCACTCGACCAAGATGGAAGTCGAGAGAAGTTAACCTTGCGCGAGGTCGTCGGGAGGTACCTTGGCGTCAAAGAAACGAAGGGCGGGGAAGCTTCCGTTTCGACTGAACAATTGTACAAAGCCCTCAGCGAGCTTGGTGCCCAAACCAGCAAGCTGAAACCTCGTAGCTGGAAGGAGGGCGATGAGGAGCTGGGCGTGACGATGGAGGAAATGGTCGAGGTGTCTGGGCTGAGCAAGGAAGAATTCTACCAGACGTATCTGAGCTGGGTGGATGTTGAGGCGCCTAATGGGCGGTTCCAGCTGTACAAACGCGCGGCGCACGTCTTCTCGGAAGCGTTGCGGGTGCTCCAATTCCGACAGGCCTGCGTGCAGGCGAAGGAATCGCTGCCCTCAGGTGAGCCGATCAGGGATTGTCCGACCCGTGTTCAGCTGATGGAGACATTGGGTACATAGCGACGAAGGGTGATGCAGCGGCTGAGGAGAAGACGACGAAGGCCACGTTGGAGGTACGAGAACGACGTACTTCATGTGTAAGGCCGCATATCCTGACGACAGCTTTGCAGATCCTCGGAGCTCTCATGAACGAATCTCAACAGTCCTGCTCCAAACTCTTCGAATGCTCATGTCCTGAACTCGACCAGCTGACGACATTGTGCAGAGAAGCGGGTGCATATGGCTCGCGGTTGACAGGTACATTGAATCCCTACTTTTCATCGGAAGTCTAATCTTGTTTCAGGTGCCGGATGGGGAGGCTGCACGGTCTCTCTTGTAGCGGAATCAGAGGTCGACACGTTCATCGCCAAGATCAAGGCTTCATATCCGCCGTACAAGGACCTTGAAGGTGAGAAGCTTAAGGAAGTTATCTTCGCTACGAAACCTAGTAGTGGAGCATTTGGTGAGTGTCTTCGATTGCGTGGACCCATTGTAGACAAGCTGACCACCTCCAAGTGTACAAATTCGAATGAAGATAGAACAGACTAAATGAAGAATGTTGTAAGGATATGCCTGTAGACGATCATCAATAAATATGCTTTGCGCTCTCTGATAAATGGACACTATTTACGAGAATGCGGGATATCTAGCTATACAGGGTAGGATATCAGCGGCAACAACAGCTAGGACTAGATGAGCCTAGAAATACTGACGCAAGACAAGAAGCTATGGCTACATGAATGAGGGGGGATAGCGAAACAGAGATCTCTACAAATCATCTAACTGTCCCCGCTTCTGGGCGGCGCCCCGGGATTCGGATAATGACCTGTATTGGTGAGTCCACAAACATTAGTGATATAAGTTCCCCAATCATCCATTCTGGATTTGATGGCATCAGTATTTGCGGGTGCCCTTTAAGCATGGCACTCACTCGAATCCAGTAGGAGCATTCGACCACATATTGATGGTGTCTTCTTCATTCACGAACATTTGGGGTTGCTGTTGCTGTTGCACCATATCACCATACCGCATGCTGGCATACTGCTGCTGCGAAGAATTGTCTTGCACATAAGGATTGTAAGAAGGCATGGGTGACTCGAACATCATGGGGTCTATCTGGAGCATCGATGACATCGTGTCCATGGGTGGGCCTATCGGCGCGACGCTACCGGATGGGCGACGCATAACGTTGTCATTCCCATACCACAGGTCCGTGGAGCTCGATGGCTGTTGCTGGACCGGGGATATGGGCTGCGTTTGCGGGCTGAAGTTTGGATGGAGAGGTAACCGGCCCAGTTCGTCACTGTGGATGGGGAGTGTAAAAACACTATTTGACATAATCTGGTTCTGTGGATGATATATTTGAGTGGAGGGCGACGAGGCCGAAGCAGCGCCAGAAATAGGCGAAGTTGGGGTCTGATCTTTGGAAACGCGACGAGTGCCAGCAATATGGCGCTGCCCATTGGCCGGATGACTGACATCGCCTGAATAACTTGGTGACCGCGATTCAGATTGCCCGATAGGCTCATCCGAATCCCTCTCACGCTTGCTAGGAGCGGGGCTAGGTTGCGGAAGTGGCAAATCCCCCACTGACGCCAGATCGCACAAAATATCCCATAGCCGGCCCGCGGAATGCCATCTGCAATACTACAGTGAACGGGAGCCCCGGATAGGTCGGCGAAATCGATGCTTACCTCGGCTCACATGCCTTCAGGACATGCATGCACTTGTGGACCTCCGCCATCTCCTTCGCCGGATCGGTGGACAGCCCGGACCGCTTACCTCCCCAAATGTTCAACAGTAACACCAGACCGGCGCTGAACACAGGCATCTATCGCCGAATAAGGCCCGAATCCTCCTGCGGCATGAAGATTGAGATACGTACTAAGAGTCCAGGAAGCGGCTGTTTCGACCGTTTCCGTAGTATATCCACAACATGACTCAACGAGCGGGCCGCATTAGTGCAAATCGCGAGGGATGGGAACGAGAGTGGAGACGGCTTTCGAGGGAGGGGAATGAAGGGCCGGTGGACTAGGATCTGGAGATGGTAGTAGTTGCAATGTAGCATTGCGGATTGCTGGAAGAACGTCTCGTCCTCGCGATTGGGGTCCCAACGAACTGTGTAGCAAATTGGTCAGCTGGTGACGTGGATAGTGGGAGAGATACGGACGATGTTCCGGGACAGAGTCAATCCACTTATTTAATGCTGAATCGAGCTCAGCAACAATGTGCTGCTCCCACTGCTGGCCCACGAAACCCAATAGCACCTTCGATTTATTTATTGAATACTAACATTGCCATGCCACACCTCAGCAAAACCGGCCATGCTCAGAAATAACTGAAATAGAAAACTACTCACAATAGTCCTCAGAGCGCAGGCAAGGATCTGGTTGAGCTTGAGATAACTATTAAAGTAGGCGAGCTTCGACGGCTTGTCTGGCGGCTGCTTGAACGCCTTTTCAGGATCCGGGTTAAGCCAATATTCATCATCACACTCGGCCGGCAGATCAAGGTCGAAGCTGTTAAAGAGCCCGGGGTAGGTGAGAGTGAGGTCAACAACGTCGAAAATGAGAGCTTACTCTTCTTCTTGAATAGCACATGGCCGGCCGAGCGCGGAGCTGAATATTCGGTCCAGCGTCACGAGTATCCTACGTAATGAGTCAGCGATCAATCCGTAGTACAGTGAAATGAAAGAACCACAGACCAGAACGCTCGCTTCCACAGCTCGTCTTCAGGGGTCAAGTTCGGATTATACACTTTCCGTCTATGAGCGCCCACATCCTGCGCCAAGCGCAGTCCGATGCCAACCATGGTCCAGCTTCCTTGCGGAGCAGAGGAGCCTTGCAAAAATATAACCGAAAGCTTATGACAAGTGAGTCGACTACAATAGCAGATCTTACCAGGGATTCCTCACCGTATAGAGCTGCAAGTCATACAAGCATGGCGGCGCCAATAAACTCTTCCTTACCATCTGCACCTGATTGAACCACTGCCACCCCGCCGAATGCTGGCTGCGCGTCCCCTCCATGAGCACACGCGGGTCGTCCGACCACCGACTAGCGCACGCGCACACGGCAAGTAGAACGCCCCCAAAACCAGAGTCCCGCAGGTACAGCCCGTCGGCGACCTTCTTGCGGAAGCTTGGCTCGTGCAATAGCGGGTAAAGGTTGTTGATATTGAGGAAGTATAGAGAGAGGAGAGAGTCGATCAGGTCTGAGGGCGGGAACTCGAAGTCGGGAATAGTCTCCCCATGGCGATGCTCTTCCCACTGCAAACGAGTATCGGACGGATGGGAACAATGGTTATTGGAGCTGGGTACATAACCTGGGTTGTGTGCGGAGAGTGATGAGACACTTACGGGGTTTGCGGACCAGAACTCGGGGCGCTTGCTCCCCAAATACGATTCGTCGATGATGCGGGGCTTCTCGTCGCCCGCGTACTCGTTCTTCAAGTCTATGGCGGTTTGTATGAACATGATCCCGCTCGACTTACCGAAGAAACGGTGGTGGTTCGGGTCGACGGTGAGCTTTCGCAGGTTCTCGGTGAGCGTCGTGTGCAGGTATTCGTCGTCGCTCGGGTCAAGCTCCTCTGGGGCGTCGACGGGATCTGCACGAGAGAGGGCGCGAGGAGGAGTAAGGGAGGCTGGGGAAGATTTGGCCTTGAAGACGGAACGGGAAGATTCTCCCAACCCGCGGTCTTGGTACCAGCTCTCATGATCGAACTGCACCCCCAGCTCTTTGAGATCGGCCTCGGGCGCAATCTGGACGCGAGATAAGGTGTAACGAACGGCGACCGTGAGGATACTGAAACGCACCTTTCCGAGTAACTTCTCCATCTTCTCCAGTCTATTCTCCAGACTCTCGACGTATCTGCAGCAAGTCAGACATCAGTTACGGACCTCGTACATGATACTCCAAACTTGCAACAGACCCTCTCGGAGGTCCTCGTTTCTGACCGAACGGAGTCAGTGCTGTCTCACAAACAAGCAATGGATATACCACCTTTGCCGCCTCTACATACGTGCACTCTAGACCGTACGTCGTGCAATTGGTGCACCGGTTGCCTGGCATCTGGGCACCGTCGCCTAGATAACACCGGCCCCCATTACCACCAGTCAGGGGAGTACCATATACGTTCACCTTACATCGAACTGGTGGATCCTAGTCAGAAAAGCCCACAAAAAGGTGTATGTCTCGTACTTTTCTTGCGCCTGCAGATATCACACGCCCTCTGAACCCTCCTCTTTTTGCTGTGTTGCCCGGACTCGTCGTGGCCGTCCTCGTCCGGAGAAGACATACTGATATCCTGAGGGCTGCAAAGTTTGATAGTGCAGTGAAAGGTTATAAAGTAAAGCAGTCTCAGTCCAATAGATACAGTGAATGCCGGTGCCGATGGTCGAGTCAGCTTCGAAGACGACTCAGAGCATGGAAAGCCCAGTTACTTAAAGAAAGAATGATGACGAACTCCTGCGGCGTTACGGCAAACCCGACTAAATATGGTGTCCTTGCATACCCTGTGGGTTCACGTCGTTTAGACAAGTGACATGATGGCTTGCCTAATCCATCGGCCAATAGGTACCAGGTTACATATCTAACCGCGTAATGTGGGTCCTGTGTATTTGGTGGTGCGCAGTGATGACGAACCTAATACAATACTAACACAACTCTACTAGAAGGTCGAACCACGTCCATCTCAATAAAAATACCTGACTGGATCATGCGGCCTGCGCGGGCTGCGACATTACAGCACTCGCAGTTCGGTCACGTACCCCTTTCAAAAATTTGACAAGATCAGTGCCGCCGGTACCCTTGAGTGACTCCTTTCCGTCAACGTCCACGTCCGCGAGCCTCTTCTTCTCGTCCTGCTTCTCCTGCGCACTGCTAGCGGCCTTGCGACTCGGTCCAATGATGTAGATAGCCACGATACGCATGTGCGCGTCTCGGAATTCCTTGAGCGCTGTGACGGCAACGTTGTAAGCGTCCAGCAGCTCAGGGGCATCGTGAGCATGCGCAGCGACCAGGGTGCGGAGGGGACGGGGGTTGGCGGAAAGGTGGTTGAGGAAGGCACGGTGGTAACGGGGCATGTAGGCCTGCATCCGACTGAGGAACGACTTCTTATCGGGCTGGTTGTAGCTAGCGTTGGACGCGCCCTGGTCCGTTGAAGACCCAGAGAGAGTGAGCGAGTGCGAATATTGATCCACACCGAAGAAAATATCCAGTGCATGAATAATCGAGCTCTGCCCCGCGCTCGTGCCAGAAAGTTCCTTGGGCTCTAGCAACGTCGAATCTTCATCGAGGCCCTCAAACACCCAGCTGCCCTGTGCGGAGTCCGCACCCTTAAACCACGGTCTGATTTCGTTGTAGAAGGTGGAAGGATCACATCCTTCCCTAACACGTACAAGCTGCTGTGTCATTCCCTTGATCACGTCGACCATGTCGTGCAAGTGCGAGGTGATGCGCCGGAAGGCGATGGCGTCGCCGACGAAGGCTTCGTCCATGGTCAGCCGCATCAGCTCCAGCGCTTCGACGCCTCGCAGCTCAACCCGCGCGGAGGAGAGGTAAAACTCCTCTTCGTCCCTTGTACCAGTGAATAGTGTCACGGCTTTGATGTTTTCGGTTGTGGGAATCCGATAAGGATCAGGCAAGGAAGAGTCTTTGTAGTCCCAATTGTAAAGGACATCATCAGAGTAGGTCACAACAGGCGGGAGTTGCAACTGGGCAGAGATGCGAAGGTGGGGGAGGGTGATGGATCGAGGGATAATAATTTGTGAAGCGGACGCAGCAGGTTGGGAGTTAACGTAGAAGTGCATCACATGCGCGAGAACATGGTGAGCTCTCCGTAGTAGAAACTCTGATCTGTTCAGGTCCTCCGTGGGCAAGACGGGCATCTACAGTAACAGACAATTCAGTCACAATTAAGTACTCTGCAAAGGAGTTCACGAACCTGTCTGACCCGTTCTCTCCACCGCTCCGACGCCTCTTTGTCTTCCTCCGTCAGATCCTCTCGACTTCCAAGCTTGATTTTTTTCGTAATCGCCTCCTCCATGACTTCTTCCCAGATGTCCCAGTCACTGGGCAATCGCGCTAGGGCCGGCTGGGGAGGCATAAAACCGGTCCTGTTGTCGACATCGAAATCGGCCGCAGCGAGGGTCGAAGTATCAGGTACACCCTGCGGTGTACCGACTTGCGCATCGGGACGCGGAAGAGAGAGGAAATGGGCTGGTGATAGATAGTCCGCCATCAGTTTAATTTACAAAGTTGGCGGAAGTGGGTCCGAGTGATAACTTGGATACGGTGTGACGCAAAGGATGCGGGGTATATAAAGCTAGAAGGGCCCGCCGGGGTATGAGTAAGGATCACAAGATGTCTGAGTAAAGGAGAGGCGGACTAGTTTCGCGCCTATTTTGGTCCAGACGTTTACCGTGGGAAATTACTCCATAAGGGAATTTGCTTTGGATATCGGAACCGCAAGGTACGATGAATGGTGGCGCGAAATGGCGTATTCTGTCGATCTTGGAGGAGAAGCTGCCGAAAGAGGATACAAGTGGAGAAGCGTAGCTATAAGCAGAGAAGTGGGAATGATGCCTGGGTGCTGCACGGAGCGAAGTTACACAGAAAGACGAGATGCATAGCTAGGTAGTTGGGGCGGCTTCTCAGGACTAGTAAGATCCGGTTGACAACGTAATTAGAGATGGTCTTGGACGAGGCGTGCTCGAGCGAAAGGGGCTTACCGGACCGTCGCACTCATCGAGAAGTAGGAGAAATGCCAAACGGTGTAAGACTATTGAGATGTGAGCAGCGCGTCGCCTTAGCAGACTATCCTTGTTCCCGCATCCATGAGATGACAAGTTAGATCTATTACCTTCCGGGAGAATTCTCACCTAGATGAGAAACCAGTGACGAGGATCTATAGATCCAATAGCCCGCACAGTATGACATAGTCACTTCGGCTTCCCGGAAAGATGAGAAAGCATGCGGCCTGGAGCAAGAATAGCACATTCGTCAGTTAAAGATGTTGGACCCTCGTCATGTGGCACGGAAATCTTGCTGCGATTGAGACCATCGTCTGGTCTGAAGACCCGTATTGATCCGATGATAAGTGAGGAAAGGTGAACTACGACGGAGGAGACGATCACTGTGTTCCAGATATCATGTGAGTTGTGTGAAACCCAAAGGCTCATTCCGAGGCTGACTCTTTTGAGTGATGATCCACGCGTCGAGAGACTGTGTAGCCAGCGCTGTCCGTACCTGTGGCGGCGGCGTCCAGTCGAAGCAACAGAGCTTGCTAACAACTCGAGTTAGGAAAGTCTGATGCTTCAAAGTCACGGGGCTGCAGCAGCAACGCCAATAGTGTTTGAACATTGGGTTTGTTATCGGCCCACAGAGCTACAGCAGCGACCGTCAAGAAACACGGCACATATGACGGCGAGGACCAGCCCAATTCACAGCATAACAGAAGAGTGTGCACTGCAGATCAATTAGCCCAGAGAGATATTCTAATAGGAAGCGCTTGGCCGCACCAGAGTACGAATCCAATCCAACAAGCCAGTAGCGAAATGCCACATTAAAACTGTCATTCGCCCAGTAAAGTAGGCAGTGAACAATCTTGTGGTCGATGTTATCAGCGTGACTCTGCATAGAGTCAACTCAGAGAAGCAAAGAAGGGGTCGAGTGTCTAACGAGAACGACTTGCTGCCTTTCATAGCGCTCTAGGATCCAAAGCCCCATTTTCCGCCGTGATGGCCGCCAGTGGAAGTCTTTGACCTTGCCCGTGCTGGTTTGCTGTACTGCGAGGAAAGGCTTGTGGGATATCCAATGGTCCACTTAAAAATTCCAACTGATATGATGAAAGTTTAGGAACTTGGAAATGGTCAGCATACTTCCGTGAACCCTGACGAAGAGCAAGTGGAAGCAAAAGGACTACTCATTACCGGCACTAGAGCCACAGCAAGACCATGCAGGTCGATTGAATTCCATCTGCAACGGAAACAAATACCGGGTCAGCTGTGCAAGCAGATTATGCATTTGATAGAACATTGCAGAAAACGTGCGCACAATTGTGCCGGCTTGTCCGTCTCTGATTCTTGCCAGCACGGCGTGCCCTGCACCTTTACTTCACACGTTGGCTTTTAACTCATATCTACCTTTCATTATCGATAGGCTATTCGGGACCATACTTCGATCTTCAAATCAGCCATGAAGACACGCGTCAATAGACACAGATGTTGTCTTTCAAGCCATACTTCTACTGGATAGGATATCTTGGTCAGGTAAAGAAAAGGAATCTTGTATTGTACCATCTCGGCCGTCGTATTCGCTGTGCTTGATGACCCTATGACAAGACAATAGCCTAAGCCTTCGACAGGACGACAGCCTTGGACAGAAGGAGGAACGAAACGTCACAAGATGCGTCACAGTCACTGCCTTTGTTGAATCGACCAGGGTGGGAAAGTCAATTGAAACTCCGCTTTCAGCAGTTCTGTCCTCCTCACCCATCGCGCGCGGCGACGAGCGCGTTCTCCACGCTCTCGACGACGACAACGCGTCAAACGGTGGCGACTGGCGTGTATGAATCTGGTGCGGTCGTATATTACCGCAATCTCGGGACCTATGATACCCTCCGAGTCTCCTGCCAAACGGAAGATGCCAGACGATGCCAATCCACTCGCAAACGCGTCGAAACGATTGAAGAAAGAGGTGAGTGGAATGTGGATGTAGAGGAATAGCTTGTTTTGAAGATATCTGTGTGTTTGTAGCCGTCAGCGAAACCAGGTGTAGCCCCGAAACGTAAATGTAAGTCGCCACCTACTTGTCCACCTCCAGGCGCCTGATAACAGAGAATGGGCCAGTACTCAATGGCGAGGAGAAAGCCGGAGGTCTTGTCATTGTTCGAGCACCGCCGTCGCGTCCTCCATCTACTCAGCCCCCAGAACAGCCCCCGTCACGCCCACCATCCGCGGGTCCTTCCCAGCCACCCTCAAAGAAGTTCAAATCCGATTCTCGACCTGCACACCGTCCCGTTGGCAAGGCAAAAGAGCGCGACCTCGTCGCGGTGTCCCGTCCTGATCCCGAAGTTGACGAGGATGTGCGGCGAATGAACGATGAGGCGGAGCATCTACGGCGGAGATCGCGTGCCAATGCCGAAGCTGTGAATAAAGATTTCAGCCTCCCTGCCGTATCCACCTCTGCCAAGCAACCCCCAATATCGGAGCAGACGCGACAAGGACGCTCTCTGACGCGAAATGGAGACACGCAGCCCGGTCGCCGCAAAAGCTCCCTGAGTATGCGCGGGAAGCGAGTAAGCACTGCATACGATACTTCTGGCGTTATCAGTTCGTGCGATTCAATGTGCTGTAATATTACCGGACACCCTTACCTATCCTTCACAATATGGTACAGCTCAGCCCCATCCATCCGTTTCCGATTCTAGCCTCTACAAACACATCGACACCGACCTTCCAGAAGCCCAACGAGCCCGTCAACTCCTCATATGGTGCTCCTCCCGCGCCATGAACCGAAATGCCTCCTCGTCCAAGCCCTCATCATCATCATCATCGAAGCATAAATCCGGCGACCCAGGTAAAGACCCACCGGTTAACTTGAAGCCTCTGTCATCCGATGCGTCGAAGTTACTACGAGCGGTCCAGGAGGATGCCATCCGGATGCTTGCAGAGAGGAAGATTGACACGAACGTGTACAATCCGAATGGTATGTCGAGTGATACCTCGATGAAGAAGATGAAACCAAACGAGCAGAACATCAAGAACCGGGCGCGCGAGGTGCGCTTCACGGAGCATATCGAACGGTGCGTGCTCTGTTTATCTTTGAATAACGTCTATCGTGACCCTAACCTTGCCATATTTACAGGGCCAAGGCAGAGGACAAAGCATGGGACGAGGTCGTGCATTTTTATAATGGCCACCAGTCCCGTGTTATGGCTGCCCTTGAGGAGCGGAGAAAGTCCGCAAAGGCAAAGGGAAAGCAGCGCGCCATGGACCTGGAGCCTCGGGAAACGGAGTTATCGGATGAGTTTCGCGGGGCAAACGGGATGGAGCTGGCGCGTAAGGTTCTTGCTGAGGTCAGCGAGCAGGAGCCATTAAGCTCGCGCATGCGTGATCTCGAGTTCACGGTAGGTGTTGAAACTTGACGTGATAAGGATCCGTCGCTAAACTGAATGGGCAGATCGACCGGCTACAAGCACTCGTCCAAACATCCATGCGCACGACACACTACGCGTCTGATGACCTCAACCACCGCTTCGCCCTTCTCTCCCTCTCCTTGTCTGCGCGCACCGCTTCCCCCTCCACATCGCACCCCAGCCCCCTACCTCGCCCTCCCGACCGTCCAGATCCCCAAGGACTGTTTCGTGCGTTGTCACGTGTGGATGCTGAGCGTCCTCCAGCCCAGGTTGGTGACGCGGCAAGGCGCGCGGTCAGAGAGGTGCAGCGCGTTGCGGAGGCACCTGTGCAGGATCGACGATTGACAGTCGCGCCACCGACGCCCCGGAGAGCAATGACACCAAAACGTGCACGATGACTTGTGTTTCGATGTCATTTGAAGGTTGGATTCTAGTGTGGTGTATTACGAATTAATTTGTAATGGATGTATTGTTCCGATGTTCAATAGTGGTGCTCATCTGTTCCTTGATTTTATTATTATTCTTACCATTTGGTAGTTTAGCCTGGTATTCTGTAGCGAATATTACAGCGCGAGTGGACTGCAGTTCTCTTCTACGGAGCGCTGAGATCTAATATATGTCAAGACGCGTCTAACACCAAGCCAACACTGCCTCATGCACACATACTATGTCCGAGCACAGCTGCCTTTACAACATTTACTTCTCTTTGCCTCCGCTCTAAAGTATGCCAGGGGCATGCGCAAGGACTGTATTTCGATGTTTCAGGTCATTGGAACGCTTGGGTGACCGTATAACTGGGGCAGCAGGCCCATTCTTCGTCGCGTTGGCCGTCATTCTGCTGTCCATTGGAATAGTGTGTTTCTGTCAGTGCGTCCCCGTTCTTCTTCTTTCCACCTTCAACCTAACGTCTTAACTTCTGCGCAGTTGACATTGAACAGCCGGCTCTGCGGTGGCCATGGCTTACTACTTCGGTCTGTGTGCTCCTCGCACTGAACACGCTAGGCCATTACTTCTGGGCGTGCACAATACCGCCGGGGTTTGTGGAGGACCCACCGAGGCAAGGTGGGAGTGGGTGGATGTGGGCACGGAAGAGGAGGGCGGTGAGGAACAGGGCGTTGACAGGTGTGCGGTGGTCGGAGGACGTGACGGTGTCGAAGGCGAGTGTCGGGAAGTGTAGGAAGTGCTTAAAGCCGAGGCCGGAGGTGAGTGGTTTCGCTATAAGCGTGTATTGGCGTGATGGGCTAGGCTGAGGGGCTTTGGGATCGTGTCTGAAGAGAACACATCATTGTCGGATATGTAACCGGTGTGTGCTGAAGTACGACCACCACTGTCCAGTACGTCTGTGTGTCTCAACGGTATATGTGATCACTGACTATATTGCAGTGTCGGTTTTTCGTTTGCATGTCACCGTCTTCTGAGCTGACGCGTAGCAGGGGTGAACCAATGTGTTGGTCTGCATAATGAACGACATTTTATCCTATTCATGTACGCCCCATGCATTGTATTTCCTATTGAACTGACAGACGATTCTTTATAGGGCGTATCTCGTCATCGCATCGTTCTGCTACGTTCTCTTCGGCTGGCACCAATTCCTTGAAGCCATCGGGTACTACCACCAAGTCAGTCTCCCTATCTTCCCTTACTTACCCCGCGCCACTCACGTTGACTCGAACTTCTACTACCAGCCGACATGGCCGTACCGCGTACCTACTCTTGCCTTCGTCTTGACATACATACTCGCAGGCGTGCTCAGCCTAGCGGTGGCCGTGATGTGCAGCTGGCACGTGTGGAGCGTGGCCAAGGGCGAGACCA
The DNA here is from genome assembly GCA_001632425.1 of Neolentinus lepideus HHB14362 ss-1. Classification (NCBI taxonomy): domain Eukaryota; kingdom Fungi; phylum Basidiomycota; class Agaricomycetes; order Gloeophyllales; family Gloeophyllaceae; genus Neolentinus; species Neolentinus lepideus. Next base: position 88,645 of record KV425586.1, on the reverse strand, counting down.
GCGTCGAGGCGTATGATCATGAGCATTATAGGAAGATCGCAGAGGGGAGGGGTGAGGTGAGTCTCTGGTATATCCCCAAGGTATGCTGAAACGAAGTTCCGTGGTGTAACATTGATTAGACGTTCGTCAACTCCTATGATCTTGGGTCGGTGTACCTTTATCTTGTTGTGAGGCTGACAGACTGAGATACGAATTTCAGAAAAAGGAAGAACCTCGAGTTATTCTTTAACGTTGGAAGCGATGGCTAGTCAGTACGGACGACTCCTTCCACATTCGTCACTGACGGCCGTTGTAGTCCGTTCTACACTCTTCTCTTTCCCTTCCGTATAGATCCCTATACCGACGGCTGGTCATGGGCGCGAAGAGAGGGGTACGAGCGCCATCGGGGTGTTCGGGAGGGCGACGAGCTTACTGATGAGGAGGATAGTTGATGCTCTTGTCCTGGCCTATTTTGCGTATGTGAGTGTCGTTGATGATCTTGTGATTGTTTGGGATGACAGTTTGCCGGGGCCATATGACCCTTTGGAGGGCGTTGCTCTTGGAAAGTGGATTGATATATGTCCGGCTTGTGAGTCGCTTTGCGACAATATGTATTCTGACTTTGTCTGTGTATACTCTGCGTCATGAAGATTGGCTGATATTGGTCGCTTTCTAGATATATCAATAAATAGTGAACCTCGTACCATGGTCTTTAAAATGCTGTGCATCTTGCACTTCCATGACATGTAGAGACTGGTTCAGTGATGTCTGGGCACGTTACAGCAGTTTTGGGATATAACCTCTGTTGAGTTTCGCGAATTCGTGACAAGTGTTCCGGTGGTCATGAAAGGCTTCTTGCGACCCATGGGGAACCGTAAGTTTTACACTCAACCGCAATAACGTGACGAATTCGAAGTCTGTGCATGGCCGTTTTAATCCGGGCCATGTGTACTCTCGCTGACCTCTCGCCGCTCTCGATGTCCGTCTGTAGAAACCCTGCACCAACGGTACAATGAGTGCTCCGCTGTCTCGTACCGCCTCAGCGGACTATGGGGTAATCGACCTCCAGAAAATACAATATTCCAAGCAGTATGATTGGTTGCAGAGGTTTGTTCCTGGAATACTCAAGCACGATCGCGGCCCAAAGATGACCCGCGGCACGCGGTTTAATCCGAACCCTCCGATTGGTGGCTAGGCTGCGGAACGAACCGGACACTTGCTTACGTCATGAGCGCGCGCAGGTAGAAATCATTTTTAAACACGAAGTTTCTTCATCTTACACCTCACCTTACCTCAGAGCTCTCCTCTAGTCTCAAGACTACTTGTCTATAATCTCCCTTAACGACCCCTTATAGACGTCTTATTAGAAATGCCTTACTCTCAGGGTGAGTGCGCATTAGTTGTTGGGAGCGGGAGGACGCGAGGCTGACGGTTGACGTGTCAAGGTGACGCTGGCAAGGGTGCCTCTCTCTTCAAGACCCGGTGCGCCCAGTGCCACACCGTCGAGGCTGGTGGACCCCACAAGGTCGGCCCTAATTTGCACGGGTATGTAGCAGAGTTTCAACAGAGGATTGCAGGTTGACGTGAGGGTGCTGCAGTGTCTTCGGTCGTAAGACTGGTCAGGCCGACGGTTACTCGTATACCGCTGCCAACGTGAACAAGGGCATTACGTGGGAGGAGAACACGCTGTTCGAGTATCTCGAGAACCCCAAGAAGGTGAGCTCTTCATCGCGTCATAGCGCTCAATATATATAGAGTTCTAAGATATCCTCCCCAGTACATCCCTGGCACGAAGATGGCGTTTGCTGGTCTCAAGAAGGACAAGGACCGGAATGACCTCATCACATACCTCAAGGAGTCGGTATGTCCCTTTCCATCCCCTTGCGGTGACTGCCGTCATGGCTGACTCCACCTTTTTCAGACGGCATAAAAGTATTCTTTACAGCCTACCTACACACACGCATCCTGGACTACACCCTAGCATATTCTTCACTGGTCCTAGTATATGTAGACGACCTTTGAATGTACATATTACATTCCCAACTCATACCGTATTATTATTAAGATTTGACGGGTTGACACCATAGCCATGGTACTGGGTGGACGGATTGGATGAACTTCAAATACGCAAGTAAGAATATTGATTACATTATCGTAACGAAGGTGCTTCGGCGACATCATTGGTGATTCATTGACATTGTTCTAAATTTAGCTCATGTACGAGTGATTTGTGGCACAAAGGTGGAGGAATGCCACATCCGAGCTCTTGAGCCACCTGCACGATTCCGCCCTACCTAAACTGTTACACCTTGAAGCATGGAGGTTATATATCTCGACACAATTGAAAGATGGTATCACAATACCAATGCGTACGAAGCAATAAAGCTGTTACAGTATCACAATAGTCTCAATATAAGCACTGTCATGCTTCTCTCGTCGAACGATCCTACGATCCTTCCTGAATCGAGGTCAGACCATGTAGTCTACTCCTAGGAGGGCACTGTATACAATCCTATTGAGACCGAACGTAGACAGGCTCTCGCACTTGTCTCCCCAGTAACGCCCCGTCCCTCAGCCTCAACACGAGACCGAAGCATGGCTTCGACATCATCTGTGGAAGGCATCTAGTCGCGTTCCTGTTGCCATTCGAGCGTCATATCCAGGCCAGAAAGATTGGGTAGGAGTTCCTCTCCCGCAGACCGGTATGTAAGACAGTCCAGGATATCTGTGACACCTGCCAGTGAATCATCTCTGCAGATAGAGATGCAGGGACAGTGCACAGTGAGGGTCTCCAAGTAAGGAATTGCTTGTAAAAGTACGCGGAACTCCGCCATGTCCGAGCACATCGAATTCTCAAGGCGGATTGTCAATTGCTTCAGAGGACAACGAGAATGAGAGAGCAATGTGATGAGAGACTGTCTATCGATGTCTCCGCACTCATCATATCCCTTCGTGTCGTTCAGCGCCAAGTCTGTCAAGCTTGGAACATGGAGACTGCTCGGTAAGGGGTCGAGACTAAGTACCCAAGAGGACACGTGGACAGAGTGTTGCTCAAGTTCTGGCAAAGTGGTAATGTCAAAAGGACTTGGAACGCTCACAGACCATTGCACCAAGACCTGACACCGCCGCAGCATTTCGGGGAGTTTATGGTCCTTCGGGTTGCCATGCCAAACCAACTCTTTAAGATGAGAAGGCAAAAAGTCCAGAATATCCACTACCCAGTCGGCATACCCGACCAGCGTTAACTTCCGGAGACATGGCGCATACAGGGGTGACTCCCTTAAGAGTGTCAAGTCATACGCCGAAGGAATGCAGGTTACCTCAAGGTCTTCTAATATTGGGTACTTGACGCCTACAAGGACCAATGGCCCGGTGGTGTCGTACTTGCTGAATAAGAGGGATAAGACACGACAACGAGAGAAACAAGACTTGAGTCTCTGCGCGGAGACATTGTCCCAACACTGAGAAACCTGACTCAACAGCTCTAGCGACAGAGAGAGAGGTAGTGTCCCGGCACGAGAAAACCAAATGTCCTTCATTCCGGCTACTTGGGAATGCAAGCTGGATTGCCAAAGCCACGGGTAAGAAGTAACGTTTTCTTTGATGCTCAGAGAGCATCATAACTGGGGCGTATTAATTCATGGCGCATGCTCTCCAGTACGTGCACACTTGGGTCAAACTCAAGGGTGCCTCCCGAGGACTGGGTCAAATGTACTGCGACCCCGAGACTACACCAAGACAGTGAGTGAAGATCTTCGAGAGCATTTCCACGGGAATTTCTTGAATGGGAGACCTCTGGGGAGGGTTGGACGAGTCTGCATGGTGGATATTACTTCTCGTCCGAATCATCGTCTATCGAACTAAAGCAACACGATTCGACTGCCGCAGTCTGTGCTCGTCCATCACTTTAGTATTCACATTTCGTAGACAGCAACACCATACCTTTCAGGATAGTTGCCCGAAACCGTCTACAAAACTAGTGAAGCGACTCGAAAAGTACCACGTCGTTTATGTCGGAGTCGTAATCAGGGAAAGCTTATTTAAATCACGTTATTCCGTACCAAATAAACTGTTACTGATAGTACATGATTACTCCTCGTACAACTATTAAAATTGCTTCACGTTTTAACTTCAACGAAAACACAGTCCCCTAGACGCACTCACGAGTCAAAAGCAGCACTCTTCCACCCCTCCCTCCCCCGCTCCTCCTCCGTCTTCCGCTTCACACACTCCTTAAACGACTTCACCTTCCTCACCCCCTCCCCAACACCCTCACCCGCGCCCCTCACGCCCTCCTCCGCATTCTCCAAATTCGCGTCCAGATCGACATCAACCCTCTCCGAATTCGTCCCCTTCGTCCCCCTCTTCCCCGCCTCCAACACCTGCGGTTCCGCCCCCATCGCAAACACCGCGGCCTCCCCCCCTTCCCTCGCACTCGGGTCCCTCCTAATAACACCCGTCCCAGTCGCCCGCCAGCCCTCACTCACGCCACCACGCCGCCTCCCAAGCCTCCCAAGCTCGCTCCAAATCCCCGCAACAACACTCGCCCCCCTCCCCAACCCCGCATCCTCAAACACCTGCGCCCGCCTCCCCACATCCCAAGCCACCCGATCCACAGCCTCCACCGCGCTCTTGATCCACTCCCTCACCGTCCTCTCAATCATATCCTTCACCGCGCCCGTCATAACCCCCTTAAACATCGTCACCAGCACAGGGTGATTACTCTCCCTCACACCAAACTCCATCCCCTCCGTCACCCTCACATCCACACTCTCCACCTTATGGAACCCCCCCATCTTCTCGCGCTCCGCCAAGCCAGCAGGGGAACTGGGCAACATCCGCACGCGCAGGTCCACATCGATGCCCTCGGGCGGGAGCGTCAGCTCCATAATCCCGGTATGCTCCGCGGGCCCGACCGCCGCCGTCTTGTCGTGGTAGTAAAACGACACCTCGCGCAGCGCGAGCTGCATGCCCTGCACGTGGATGTGCGTAAACGCGCCGACGGCGGTCTTCGCCTCGTCCCCTTCTGGAGCTGTGATGTCGACGTCGGTGATGTTCCGGATGAAGACGTGGCCAGGAAGAAGACCAAAGGAAGAGACGTCGAGGTCCTCGAGAACAAACTCGACCTCACCGTCCTTGTACTCGGTCCTAAACGCCACTGTCAGCTTTCCATAGATGTAACACGAACTGGATACTATGCTCACCTTGGAATCGGGATATCCTTGAGAGCACCAAACACTCTGGGCAGATACACGTTGAAGACATCCTGCCAGAACCAGCTCGCCTGCGCAGCGGCAACCTGAAGACCCGCACTCCCCGCCTCGCGCATCGTCTCCTCCAAATCGCTGCCAAACTTCGCCCAAGCACTCCTAACTTGCTGGATACCCTGGTCGCGGTCAATGCGCTTATTAAACGCCGTCCACTCCTCATTAAACTTCTTGACATCCGCCTTCCACTTGCGCCCCTCGTCCGAATCCTGGCTGAGCAGGTCCTTCCAGCGCTGACGGAGCTCTGAAAACCGCTCCGAACACTCGTCCGAGTGGACGTAGCCGGGCTCGCCGAGGCTCTTCCTCACGTGCGCAAAAAGGTCGTTGAACCACTTCTTGAGCCCCCCATCCTCGCGGACGTCGACGAGGCATGTGCGGAGATTCGCAAAGAAGTCGTCGAGCGACTTGCCGCCCGCGAGCCGCTCCACGAGCGTGCGCATGGCGCGCAGCGCCTGGATCGTGTGCTGCTCCGGAGTAGGGTCACTGATGAATCCCTCCAACGACGTGTCCCTGTTCACGTCCGACGCAGCGTCGAGCGTCTTGTTCACCCACTTCTGGCAGATGTCGAACACGGTAGTGACAGACTCGCGGTATTCCGGGTCGTTCTGGGCGCGTTCGACGATCTTCGCGAGTGGGACATTAGCGTCGCATTCAGATCAAGTCAGGGAAGTGAGCGTACCTGGTAATACGAGCTTGTCACGCGATCACTCGTCCGTTGGCTGAGCGCCTGGGCCCGAGCAGTCGCCTCCTGGCCGGTGCCAATCGCCTTCGAACCATACTTCTTTGCGGCATCCATACCATTCTCAAACTTCTTCTGTGCATCCTCCCCCTCCTCCTCTTCCTCCTCTTCAATGCGCCGCTTCTTCCGTCCCACCTGGTCCCGCTCGCCTTGCTGAACGTCCTCCTCCAGGCTGCGCAGCCCCTCCTTCGTCTGCGCCGCGCCCACCTCGACGGCCTCGGCGACATCCGCAAGCGTCAGACGCGCGAACGAGGCAAAGTCGTCGAACAGGGAGGAGCCCTCCGAGGAGAGATTCGTCCAGGCGACCTGCAGGAATGTGCGCACCGCAGAGCGAATCGCGCGGGCGTCGCGAGCGGCCTCGTCCTCGTCGACGTCCAAGCCGGTGTTGATCTCGGTATTGGAGAGGTCGCCCTCGCTCAGATGCCAGAATGCTTGTTGCAGCTGGTCATCGTCTGTACGTAACTTAGTTTTATGCAGTGAATATACGAGATCGTTACTACTCACCGTTCTTGTCCTCTCCGAGCTTCTTGTACGCCTCGAGCACATCCCTCATGTCCTGGGCGAGCACCTTGCCCTGCTTACTGAGCTCTCCGCTGCCCTCGCTGGGCTCGACCTGGATCAGGTCGGACTTGAGCACGCTGTCGACGAACTGGCTGATCTGCTTCTGAGTGGGCATCTTGCCCGCGTCAAACGCAGCAATCACGGAAGCGGTTTTCTCCATATTGATTAGGTTGAGATTCTAGGGAAAAGAATCGTAAATTGGATGATCCAATGGCTGCGCAAAGTGTTATATAGCGGAGGATGGCAGCGTCACTCGGGCGGCACATGACGCAGCGGACCAGGCGTTGACGTCGGCGGGGTAACCTTGCTCAGCAGCGGATCTGCTGGCGTTGTGGGGCGGCTCCCATCACATCTGCGTCTGGAAAGGGACAAGCCGCTTTGGTGCGCCTGCAAAAGACGGAAGGCACTGGACGCAAAGCTGCGGGGGTCATTTGACGTCGAGGACATCATTGTGGCGCAGAATGATCGCTGTCACGTGATGCGCCTCTCACGTGCGTCTATTCCGGTGTGGCCACCTGTTGGGGATCGCGCAGGTCGTTATGCATAAGTGATTGGACATTAAATGCTATCTTGTGCGAACAGCGTCAAAGCGGAAAGGATTTTGATGAAAAGGCCAAGCCCATGCAGACGACGAACAGACTCGCGCGTCATGCGTCCTAGTCAAGGAGCGCTGATTCCTTTCTATTGTGGGCCTAAATCAAACAGGAAATATTCATACTTGACTTTAAGTGCATACCTCATCAATCGCTTCCCTATCTGTTCACAAGTTTGAACTGAACGCACAATTCCTATCTCGCAAGATTCAACATTAGAGCCAGCAAGTGAGTAGACCGACTACCTTGTATTAGCAGGAGAGTAGGCTCGTAACCACCCTCTCGTAGCGCAATTGGGGCAAAATCGCGCTAGAGATGCGCTGGAGGTGGATGGTCACGAGCCTAGCAGGGGAGCCAAGTATCAGCACAAGTTTGGGAACGTTCTGAAGACCTTCAATGGTCCATTATGATGACCTGATACCAAGCACCGAAAGCATCTAGGGACCACTTCACGCAACCACCGGCATCTGGTCTAGCCGATAGTTTGAGGATGAGAGCGTGGATAACAGTGTGTATGACACGTGTATGCGCCTCTAGATGCGGGGCTATGAGTATGCGTCAATTAGTCTGCGTAAGGCATGTTCCATACCTACATCCGTGTGTTAGAAGTCGGCGAACTTGGCAAACTGTAAATGAACACGAACAGTGACTGCGGATTCGATATTGCAGCATAGGACGTCAATTCGGGAAATCTGAGGATCTATCATGCATGCAGCGTCGCGCGCACCAATGCTTCCACCTGTGTAACGTTGCTGGGGTAGCGCTTCCTGTTGAGACAAGTCACTCAGACGAGATCTAGACGCTGAGTTGGTAGGCAAGGGAAGAACAGGAGGGCGTGCGCGGTAGATGAGGTTCTTTACAACTCCTGAAGCGAGCGCGCACGGCCCAGCAGATGAGCGAAGGGCAGATACGCCGACAAGTATAGGAAAGCAGGGTGGCTGCTGAGAGTGCCTCGTCGAGGCCGTGACCGGCAAATGCCAAACTTGCTATTTTCGGAGAGAAGTGGCTTAATCACGTGATACGTCACGACTTTCGACGCGTCTGGGTGGCAGCCTAGTACGCAGACCTAGCAGTAAGTACTCTGAGCCGCCCTAAGGCAGAACCACAATCGCTATAGCTCCTGGCTGATATCCGCCAGATTGCGCGCTGTTTGGCGCCCGCTAGTCCGTGCGCGCCCGGGAAGGGACTTGATTGCGTGGAGCAATGCTCATCTTGAATCACTGTTCATTCTAGGATTGTCGTTCTATACAGACTCAAGCCGACTTTCGACTTTCTGACACTTTGCCCAGAGCTTATTCCATCGACATCCTATACTGAGAGCATGTAAGTACCGGAGATGTGACGTGTAAGCTGGATGCGGACTAACGGCTATACACGGTTCCTGCGAATATCATCCGCTCGACGCTCGTCCAGGTGCTGGCAGTCGCGTAAAGTAACTCCAACGCCTATAACACCCACTTCTAATTGGCCCAGACTTGAGCCGTCCCTTGCATCTGTCGCCAACAGTCTCCTCGTTTGCTGGTTCTAGTTCGGATGAGACTCGCCACGCTAAAGCGAAGGTTCTACGCCAAGGTCGTGGATACTTCCACCGTGTCGGATTCTACAGCGCTCTTTCTGGAGAAAACAGGACCGGCCACGTCAAAAGGACATACATACGTTTGACCAGCGGCTTTGGGGCAGAACGCATGGTTGGAACTCATATTGTCTCCATTGCCTTCGCTCAGCAGTCAAGGAAAGAAGAGCGCGGAGAAATCAAGCATCGGCACATCAGATGCGGGAAAAAGCGCCCGTCTGCGTTCAGCAGCGCCCGCCGTCACCGCTCACTGACCGTCGGAAGAACAACGAGTCACTGAAGCGGTCGGAACAGCAACTGGCCGAATCATGACATGGACAAGCTGTGATCTGATTAATCAGACTTTGGACAGACGCTACCATGGCCGAGGAACGTCTATTTTCTCTGGCCAAAGGACAGTGGATCAGCATTGCGAAACAGATGTTCCAGCAAGATAACACACCAAACATTCAAGCCACCTGGCAGGCGCGACGGTAGTAGCGGATCAATGTCGCGGTATCTCCTTGTGTCGAGGTCTAAGTACGCAACAGTATTATCAGTATCAGAAGACGGCAAAGATCAGCGAGCACCAGGCTCACGATAGCGCAAACATGTACTGGGCCGGTAACGACGTTCGAACTTCGCAGACGATGGCAAGGAAACCTGGTGGATTAGGCGCGCCTACAATGTACTACAAAAGTAATCTACACACAATCATTCTCAGTCATCATGAACAAAGAAATACATAAAGTAGAGGAAAGACGGGACAAAGGTGAGTCGGGTATAAATCGATGACGCAGCAATAATATAACAGTCATTAGAGATGTCCCGCTAGGTCGCGATGAGCATACGTGCAACGCGCAGGACATCCAATGCAAGCGTACCTAGAGTATCAGACTATCACGGATTACTCGTCACTGTCTCCGGCCTCCTGCTCGTCCTGATCTTGTTCGTCCTGCTCCTCGGTCTCGCTCGACGCTGCAGCCTTCTTGGGTGCGGTCTTGCGCGTTGCCCGGGGCTTCTTCTCCGCCTTTTCTTTGGGTACCTTTGCGGCCCGGGGCTTGGGCTCCTGGCCGCGGTTGGGGTTTTCCGGCGCCTCTCGCCACAACTTGGCAACCTAAGACATGCGATGAGCACGGCGGTGGCGGGGAAGGAGATAACATGCGCACCTCGGCCATGGCCTCCTTGACAGACATGCCATCATGCTCAGAGCGGTACTTTTGCAGGTTCTCTTTCATGAAGAGGTTGTATGCGGTGGGCGCGCGCTTGGGCTTATCGGCTTTCTCCGCCTTCTCTGTAGACCAACGGGAGTGTTAGATAAGCGTCTAAACAAAGGATCGAGAACAGATATAGAACGCGCAGCTGGTGAAACGGGTGTAGTAGTGAACGGGAAGGTTAGGGTTGCGTGTCAGGCTGCATACACGATGTTGGTGTCAAAGGTAAATAGGGTACCGCACCCGTGGGATGGGTGTATGCCCGACAAAACATAGGTTGAGACTGCTGACCTTTTCTTGGCCGCGTCGTCTTCGCGTTGGCCGACTTGGTCGCGGTCTTGGTGGCAGTTTCTGCGGCATCAACAAATCATGTTCAACCATCACCGCCATCACAAAAACGACAGTCTGCTCACCAGTAGCTGTCTTGGCCATTGTAGGAGACGGGCGGCGTCGTCGAGAAGGTGGTGGTGCAGAGGAAAGAGTAGCTGGACAGGTAAAAGGATAGTGGGGATTAAATAAGAGACGCAGACGGCGGGGCTTCAAAACCCAGAGTCAACGGGCACCAAACAGTTGCAAAAGCGCGTCGAGGCAATCACGTGCCTGTGGTCCGTGCGTCGTCACGGGTGCGCCAAAAATAGCCTCGTCGCCAGCCACTGCGAGGCTATTTCGGGGGACGGCAGTTTCCGGGGGAGCCGACCTATTTGAACGCTGGCAGGTGACAACGGCGCCATCTCCTCCCTTTTCCACCGCCCTTCGCCTCGCGCGCACATCAACACTTTTTGTTTCTTCACTACTCTTATTAGTCGTCTAAATGGCTCGCTACACTCTTTCAACCCTCTTGGCCGTCGCCGCTGTCTCGTCCGTCCTTGCCCAGGACAGTACCTCTACCTCTATCGAACCCCTTGCGTCGAAGCACTTTACCTATCCTGACCAGATTGTAAGTTGTGATTGGCATCATTGATAGCTCCGTTTACGAGCTCCATTCGTCCAGCCCTACCAAGTCGACCCCGCCAATGGCGTTCGTGGCCCCCAGCAGGGTTACAACCTTTGTAACTCGACAACTGAGAACCAGCAGTCGATGTGCCAGACGGCCTTTGTCAACCATATTGACGGTGAGTTTTCGGCCTATTTTTGTTGCGTTGCGAAGTTGTTTCATCGTCGTACTCACGCCGCCTATCATTCTAAAAATAGACTTTTGCTTGTGGGCTCCTCCCACTCCCAACCAGACCATCGGTGACACCGAGGGTGAGGAGGTTGCCTGGTGCACGAAGGCGGGCCGTGGTACTCGTCTTATTCCCGCTGGTGCTCTCCAGGGTGTCCAGTACCTGAAGACCCCTGACTACATCCAGATCGTCGGTTTCATTGACCAGTCCCAGATCAACATGGCGCCTGATGACTTTGGCGGAGAGTTGGACCCCCACGGTGCTGACCTTGTGAGTTTTAATGTCTCACGAACTGAATCAGGAATGACTGACTGCGATACGTCAGCGTGGTAACCCCCTTGGTGGTCTCATGTACTCTAACGCTTTCCCCAGCAACAACGGCAACAACGGCTCGTACCAGCAAGTCATCGAATGGCACAAGTACGTAATCGCATTGCGCTGACTATCTGCGCAGATATTGACTTGTCTGCAGCTTCATGGGTGGCAACGCATTCTGCATGAAGGTCTGCGACCCCGCCGGTGCCCATGCTGCCGACTACTGCCAGCACATCTTCGACCGTATCGGTTGCTCTTACAACGACCCCAACACCGCCCAGAACGGCACCTTCGAAGTTTGCGACTCTGACGATGCTGACTACCCCGGTGTTTATACCTCCAACGGCCAGGTTATGACCTACACTCAGCCCCCTGAGTCGCTCGGTGCCATCACCACTATGCCGTACACCGCGCGTGTCGCCTCGTCGTCGAACTGCGTCACCTACGAGAGCTCTGCCCTCTACACCGACCTTGCCGCCGTCGCTGGCACTGGCTCCGCCTCGAGCTCTGCACCTACCGGCTCTGTCACGGGCACTGCGAAGAGTGCGAGTGCGACCGGCGGCAAAAGCAGTGCTTCGAGGTCTGGCTCTGCTGCCAGCGCGAGCTCTACTGGCTCGTCGAGCGGTGCTGAGGCCCTCGGTATCAGCGCAGTCTCTGGCATCATTGGTGTCACGTTCGCAATGATGTTCTTGTCATAAAGCCTGATGTCGTCTTTGTGATTTTATGACATTCACGACGACTGGGTGATGTAATGGGCTGGGGTTCGTCGGCGGGAATTGGGATTAATTAGTCTTGGTTAAGGAGAGGGTATATTAGAGGAGTGGACGTTTCGTGAAGTGTGATTGCAAAAGACTCGAGTCCCTGATCATCGTCCTGTGCCGCATCCGCCTACCATCATATTTTCTAGTACTAGTGTGTTTTTGGACACAGCAAATGGACTTTATCACATCTTTCTCATTTCATACTATTTTGACTTGTATCTCCACTGCAAGGCGACGTTCGTTTGGATAAGTTGTCGACTTGATGTTCGACCGTTTGCAGACATACCCTACGTTGTTATACCATAGACTACGGAAGTAATTATTAGATTCCTTTTGTTCATGTGGTCTGACGCTTGAGCATTTTAGTTACTTCTCATATGTGCCGTGATCACTGTCTCGCAAGCCCTTTACTTAAGGTATTTGGTCATTGTGTATCTTGTCGAAGACGGACACTGAGATGACTCTCCGTAGACTCCTTCTGATACTGCACATGTGTCCCTTGGACTTCGAGCAGTCTGTCCCGGGTGTCTGGTCTACCTCTTCTCTTGTCAGTCAGTATCTGCACCAGCCGTGTCACTGCCAAGGAAGCTTTCAGTCACTCGTCAATTGTGTTATAACGGGGCACGCTTGGTCCGGCCTTTTACATGCACCGTATCCAGAAGTTGGCTCTCTTTCGAAGGTGCATATTGGGTCGAACAGACTGCAAGATCCAGATATCGTGATTCGTCGGCGCGGAGTATGTTCGGAAGGCTATATCATAATCTAGTGGCTTGATCCTACTTGCAACGATGGGAAGTATTGGCTCCGATTAATGAAACTTTAATTGATAAAAAGCGGGAGACTCCCGAGTCCCTCCCCCGCTGCTCCGACAGGATATACCTCAACACCTATGAATACTGGAAGGCTATCGCAGGCATCTTGACTTTGACTTGAAAGTTGCTGTGGTGTGTATACCGGGCTTGAGCTTGAACTGCCGATCAGTTGACACTAGTATGGGCGCTCAAGCCTTTTGTAGAGTGATACAAAAGGAGGAAGGCGCTTTCGGGCTACTAACATAGGAATCTGAACATTACTGAGAACACTTAACTCATCATGCTCTAGGCTACGGTGAGCTATTATTACACATCTCTTCATTTGCCGACATTTTTACGAAACATATGAGCAGCTTGCATAGCTGGGACACTCGCTTGCGGTGGCAATGATGTCCTGACCCATAGTGGCGGGTTCAAACGTTATATGGCAGATATCAAGTCCTGCGATGGACGGCAATATATCTGTTCCGTGCATAGCGTAGTTGGGAACTCTGCCTTGACATGGGCGTCCATTCTTGTTCCCATGGCCATGGGAAGGACTACAGGATCGCACTGCCTTCTTCGCGAAGATGAAGATAGTAGTATGCTTATCGAGGTAAGTACTGTAACCTCGAAAAAAAGATAATTGACGGATTGCGTACATATAAACGGCCAGTTTTGTCATTCTAAAATACTGGTGCTCGGTCAACTTGAAGAAGGCTTCTCAAGAGGTTACAGCCACTGCTACGCCAGATTCAGGGATATCGCCTCCGTAGCTGCGTACCGGGCATATTGTAGACCGTGATACATTGGTCTTCTATCACACTATAGTCAGGTACGTCTGCCCACTTATACGCTTAGCGCTGTGTTCAAGTTTATCTAGTACCTACACTCATAGCTCTCGCTAATGTTATTGCATCATTGTAAGTTCGGAACACTGCTGAGCCCGATGTCTAGCTCGAACAAGAGCTGACCCGTGACTTGCACGGGACTTTGCATCAACATGGTTAAGAAAATCTAGCCCGTCTATAAAAGGAGGAATGCTCCATAGATGTAATTATCCAGTGCACCACCCACCTTCGAACACGACACATTCTCCCTATGGCTGATTCAATCTCGCGTGAAACCGAGTATGCTCGCCTGCACACCGAGCTGCGATACCACCATGTGCAGCAACTATCGCAGATCGGAGACAACTACAAGCTTGACCAGGATTCTGACAACCCACCGATAGACGGTTCCGATGGGCTTAGTGTTGACCTTCTGAAGGTGTGGACGCAACAGGCAAAGACGCAGTTTGACGACGCTGTGGAAAAACGTGAGTGAGATGGTTCTCTGGGAGAACATGACGATCTGACACTTCGCCACCATTCCATAGGGGTTTTCGGCCAGTGCGCACCTATTTATTCTGAGTATCGACGTGTGTTATTGACGCGGACCTGCCAGGAAAAACACGATAAGCTGGGAAAATACCATCCTAACATTCCTCGAAAGCTCTGCAGTATATTTGCGGTCCGTACTAGCATCCGCTACTTCAGACTCTAGCATCCGAGCTGAACCATCCAACATTATTTTTCAGAGATGTGACAAAGGTTGTTGCCGCCATAAGGGAAGCAAAGTTAGGCAACGAAAAAAAGGCTATTAAGTATCTCGAGGAGGCAGACACGGACATTCAGGGAATCGTCAGTAGTACTCCACTGGCTATTACAGCTAGCTGACGGTCCGATTGCAGGCCAAAGTTTGGGGCTTCGATTATGTGACCATCTGTGGTAAGCTGAGCGATATCAATTTTTTCAGAGCAGTCTCAAACCTGATACACTCCCTCAGACCTCTTTCAGGTTAGTGCAGTCGTGTTATGGATCACTGTCCACGACTGATGTTCTAACTGGGCGGTTGCTGCTACCAGCGTAGTCCTGATGGTCAAGAAGTCATCGTCGGACCATTCTGCGGTGCCTTCTCAAAGAACATGTCGTTCGTCGGGATTGCTTTTAAAGTTGTTTCGCCATAATGATAACGGGGATGAGACCACTCACCTGCTGACGCATTTCACAGGGCACTACCTCTACACCCGAATGGAACACTGATCTAAACCGGGACCCCAAGGCGACGGGAGATTCGTCGATTCTTTGGAACACCAACGTGTCGGAAGGCGTCTCCAACGGTCTGTTCGGGACGTACGGAGATTGGGGAGTACCTATGGGTGAGTCCGTATAGTCTCGGTATACGGCCTCATCTGACGGAACGTTAGACCATATCGTGGAGTTCCTTCAGGAGAGCGCCTCGCTGCTGCCTGAAGGCTCGACTAAACTTGTCGTGCACTCTACGGTACGTTCTTGACCGTGATCACTTGCAAAAATATTCACTCTATGCATCAGGGACACTCCTTGGGTGCATCTTATGCTACACTCTGTTACGCCCAGTTGCTTCTCTATTACTCCACAAATCCAGTGGAGTGGACTCTCGGCGATATGTACACTTACGGCAGTCCACGTGTCGCAGAAAACAACTTCACCTCGCAGCTGCAAACGGCCCTCAAGACGGCCCCTGGCTCTACATGGCGCATCGTCAATCGTAATGACTCCGTGACTGCTATTGTCCCGGCTCCAAAGGATTGTTTCGGGGAGGGCGACCCGAACGACGATGACCCGAGAGTTTACATTCACACAGACACAGGATACCGGATTTCAGCTAATGCTTCTCCTGTACTGTTGGATAGCGAGATTGGTCAAGATCCAGGTCCCGCTCCCAAGACAGTGGAATATCTCTGGGATGACCAACATGTGAAAGATCACAGTGAGATACCATATCTCAAGTGGTGTACTTGAACTAAATATGGTACCCTAGTGCCGCCTGAGTACTGGCCAGCTTTGCTGGTTGCTAATGGTATCCCCAACTGACTGGCGGGACAATAATGGGTACGGTGATTAACTTCGCAGCTGTCCAGGCATTGTACCACATATTTTTCAATCTCGTTTACTCTGCTGCGATCTCACTGGGGTCGAAGTCCGTTGTACGGCGCCAGGTTCTATGCAATGTTATATTGAGCTGAAGATCGAAAGGACCAAATCTAGTGAATGTTTTCGCCAACATCATCCAAGCAGATATAATATATTGGTACGACGCGCCATTGTCAACGAAACTCCTGGAGATGTTACGACAATGCAAATCAAGTCTCTTTGTTTGTATTGTTCCAGCAGTTGAGGGACAGATTAACGAGATTATTACGGACGAAGCAATGTTCCTCAATGGGACCCATGTCGGAATATACCTACCTACCTACCTACCTTGTTCGTCTGGAGGAGCTGACTTTCGACGGCCACTTCGAAGACGACCTCGTGCCATTCTTGCGGAGTCCGCCAGTGCCAAATCTACATAAACTCGAGTTCACCTTGAAAGACGAGAGACCTGCTGAGATAACTCTCGCCGAGACAGCGTACGGAACTATCTATTACGGCACTCGTGTCTCGCTCAGGCATCGCTCTGAGACATCACAAGTTGTATACGAAGAGTCCGATATGCTCCGATGCGAGGGAATCGAAGTTCTGCATACTCATCCAAGCTATGCGAAACTCGGAGGTCTTATTAGGCTCATAACACCTTCCCGTAGCGAGATTGAGGGCAGATTAATATCGAGGTCAAGAGGCATACGAGACTGCGATATGTGAAGGCATAGCGTAATGTTATTGCGTGCCTCACTCGTCCACCTGGCCTCGGAGGGCCTACGGGCCTCTTGGACTTGACCATCATATCCTCTGCGAGACTCCCCATCCGAAAATGATCTGTTGTTGACGGCGTTAAGTGTGGCGTGGACTGCAAGGAAAAAACAAGAACAAATAAGTGACAATCAAAGACCTTGAGGCTTGCGAACGAGCGAGCCAGCATCTCCCACCGCGTCCCTCCTTCCAATCAAGCCTGAGGCCTGAGAGATGGTGTGCATGGGACCTTAACGTTTCTGAGGCCTGTTCGGAAAACCCCATAGGCTTGGGGTGGGGTTGCCCTTTCAGGGAATTTGTGGCGTTTCGGGCCTATCGTCGCGGCCCGAGCCCAAGCCAGCCCAGCTCCGCGTTCGGTGATGCACCGGGTTGGGCTTGCATAAGTCACAGCCGTGACAACCACACTCAGCATGACTTCCGTCGTGTGCTAGTGCATGGCTCACGTATACCACGCTGTTCCTGGCTTCTGTAGTCAAGCCATACATACTTCTGATATTAAAAATTAGCTTGATGATTTTTCTGAGACCTATGGGCTGCCATAGGACTGCATTTGTAGTGCTGAAGAGCAAATTTACTAGATGTAACAGGATGTGACTACTCGTGAGAATCTTGCGCCACCGGGTAGCGCGCGACTGCTGGGGTGGGCTTGTTTGGCAAGCCCAGCCCAACCCAACCGAACAGGCCCTTACGCTCGCCGGTGAACGAATAGATAAACTATTACACTACTCAGCCTGGTCAAGTTGGAATACGCACCCGAGGTGCTGTATTACTGTCAGCCATGTCCACGCAAGCCCATTTTCGTAACGCGTCCAAAGAGTACCAGCTGTCTCCTGTGAAATGCCTGCCACCCGAAGTGTTGTCGGAGATATTTGTCCATTGCCTGGACACACAAAGCCAATTCATCAAACCGCATCATACACAAGCCCCTTTGCTTCTTACCGAAGTGTGCAAATACTGGAATGAGTGTGCCCTGGGTACACCGCGATTGTGGTGTTCTCTGGAGATAAATGAGTTCCTAGTCTGGGAATCTGACTTTGATGAGTCCGATTCTGCATTATTTCTTGAGACTATGCTAAAGTTCGCGCGGCTGTTATCTCGACCAACAATTGTGGATACCTGGTTCACTCGCGCAAAGACTCAGCCGCTCTCTTTATCGATATACCTCGACGGCGAAATTTGCGAGGGAACTAGAGCGTGCATGGAGGCGCTCCGATACTGGATTCCCCACTGCCGAGTACTACGTCTTCACCTAAACCCTAGTTGGCTTTCGGTCCTCTCTGGTCTCAAGTGCCCCGTGCTATGGGATTGTGAAGTGGCCTATGATGCCGAACAGGAACCAATCGGCCTTGAAGCCCCTTGTCATGCCCCTTGCCTGCAGAAGTTGACGTTGTGTGGTGACACAGATTGGGCATTGCAGGGTCTGGTGTTTTTACCCTCCCGTCTCATGGGCCTGGAGTGGGGGAGCGGGAACCCTTCTGGCTTGGAGGTGATGCTACAGCGTTGCGACTCCTTGACGGAATTATCACTTATATTTCCGAACATGTTCATGAACCACGAGTTGACCACCCTTCCAAATGTGCAGGCACTGATAGTGGCGGTGGATGAAGAAGATTGCCTGGATCCTTGCCTGCGTAGTTTTCGCTTGCCGAAATTACAGAAGCTGGAGCTGAACGTGAACAAGGGCTGTGGGGTTGGAGAAGTAGGAGGTCCATCTATAAGAGCTCTGTTGTCGAACTCGAATTGCCGCCTCACGCATCTCCACATCTGGCTCTGTGGTCCTTTCTTCCAAAATAGAATCGACTTTCAGCGACTCGTGCGAGATGTGCCCGACTTAGAGATCTTGCATATGGAAGGCTACGAGAATGAGATCAGTGTCTACCCACTGGAAGATCTTATAGCCTGCCTGGAGTACAATGACACCAGGTCCACGGATCAATTGCTGCTCAAGCTTACCAACCTGACAATCATTTGTCAACCCAAGCATCACCGGTTCCCGTCCACCAGAAGTGTTGAGACTATGATCCGGTCTCGGACTAAACCTGTTGAGCACATGGAAGTGACAGCCATTGATGAACCCGAGTCGCCATCCGGCGAGTGTGTCGAGATTGTGTCCCGGTCCCCGACTACGTCTCCTGCTCGAGACGGATTCCAGAAGGCCTACCTCCAGTTTATCAAGGTCGAAATGACGTCGCTGTGGGGGCCTGGCATGTCCGTGAAGTGGTACGGGCTTGCATCAGGAAAGATTTTCCGCGAGGTCAAGATAGATCACTTCGACACGCATTGCATCACAGAGGTGACTCTCTGAGCCTGAAGTGTGCTACCTCAATCCTTTGGTGAGACATTCTTGTATTCCTCTCCTGTTACTGGGCTGACTACTTGACTTACACAGGTGGCCTTCCTTGCATGAAAAAATTGCTCATTCCCTAGCACTCGCGGTGCGAAGCTTCGCGGGACAGGAAATACAAGCGCGGTGCCAGACCTCGAGGCGATGTCCTTAGCCTCATCCACATACCGGAATTCTTCTTTCCTACCAACTTTCAAGCTATTTACTGTAGATGTTAATACTGCAAAGGATTGTCAAAATCATTATCTTAGCCAGCTAGTATGACATAGATACAGTCCTCTTGAAATCATATGTGAAGCAGAATGAAAAGGTCTGCGTGGACTCGGTAAACGACGACGGTCACAGAAGATGCGGAACCTTGCTATAAGGTCACGGCTCGACACGGCAAAGACGGACATGAAGACGATTAATCAATGAGGGACTTACGTACGGAGGACGCACAGGGAAAAGATAAACTGATAGTCGGCACAGAGCCTCCTCCGACCATGGTGAGGCGCGGCACCATATCGCACCGTTATAGTAGCGAAACTTGATGATATCTCTCCGGCGCAGGGATCCTCACTTACAGCTGTTGAGCGCCCACATGGAGCGAGCGCCTGGAAATATAGAAGGGGATATTAATGTTTGTCGCCTACAAGACCATCGGCCTGCGTGCATGCGGGTAGGGGTCATATGCCTCATGCGAAGATAAACCTGAGGCGCATCAACGAGTCTTCATCTCGTCAGTCTCTATGAACTGCATGGGGAATATGGCGACAGGGATCGACATCTTTTAGAGTTACGGTGGCTTGGGCAATCTGAAAAGGCAAACTTTATCCGGAAGAAGAGGCTCATAAGGACATACCTGTCTGGTTGATTAATCGATTATTGACAATGCTTCAGTGCGCTAAGATGAAGCTGGCGGCGTTCCGTCGTCCCAATTGACTTTCGGTGGTCATCATATGGTGCATGCTTCAGGTACGCATATGGCAGGGCTGGCCTATGATTGCGAATTCTGGTTTGCAAAACATGCTGGACACGATGCTAGTCAGCGAGCATTGCATCAGATAGATCGGATTAGGTCTATGGTAAGGGGCGGTCACCGTCCGTCTCACCTTTCATGGCTGCAGCAGCGCAATTTTTAGAGAGGCGTTATGAGGCTTCAAGCTTCAGCGTTAGTTCATGCTTGGAAGTTCATCGAACATCATCGAGAATAGTCTTATGTATGAAACCCAGAACAGAGTGATGGTGGTGAAAGGAAAAGAACATTCGAAATCCGAAGACATTGGCTCAGCTCCCAGGTCCTCTTCCTCCTCTTTCACCTACCTCGTTTTACTTTGCTCGTCGTCCCCTCCGCTGTCACCGCCTCGCAGCGCGACATCAGCGCTCAACTCCGTGAGCGTTGATGTGATACCAGGATTCGGAATCTCTGCTAATTTACGTAATTCCATTATATCCGTTCGGTGTCGGCCCTAGGGGCTACGGTTCATTAAGGCCGACTTGACGACGCTATTTCTTCGTCTGCCACCTTGCCTTTACTCTCTGAACGACGACAGCGATGGCCCCGGCGCCAAAGAAAGCTCTCAAGCTGCGGAAGGCGCTCAAGTCAGCAGCTCGTCTGCCAACGCGAGTGACGGGCGGCCGAATGAATGCATTTGCTCCTATACCGGGGGAACTCCCTACCGTTTCGTTGCGGGTGCAAGTGTTAGGATGCAAGGATCTGTTGGGGAAAGACCGGGCTGGGAGCAGTGATCCGTGCGTGTATCCTATCTTCCCTGAACCACTGTCATGCTCATCCATACAATGCAGTTTCGTAGTGGTCTCCCTACTGAGCACCAAGCATCACACACCAGTTGCGAAACGGTCGACGAATCCTATCTATCCCGAGAAGGAGGCGACATTTGACTTTCCGATATATCTCTCGCTGGCGGAGAAACTGGGAGTGGTAGAACTCATCATATGGGACAAGGATATGATCAAGAAAGATTATCTGGGTGAGGTATCTTTGCCGCTGGAAGACTGGTTCAGAGGCAGACCAGCGTTGGGATTTGATGATCCAGACAACAAAGTTCGGCCATTTGTCTTGTATCGCGTGCGCAGCTGATTCTTTCGCCAGCCATTTTCTGCGCTTGTCGTATCCACGAGGACGTCTACGAAGGCAACAGGAAGCATCCAGATAAAGCTAGGCTTTGTGCAGTCTCCCAATACGACATACCTCCTAGACTACGATGAAATCTACCGAGATCTGGTCAAACGATCCCGTCCCAGCTTAGTATCCGCTCCTCCAGTATGTGTTTCTCTTTTTGTACTTCGCTAGTTTGTTTGAACACTCCTTTAGACCGAAGGTATTGGCACCGTTCGTTCACACCAAGGAGGGCCATTATTTGAAGATGATGGTCTCAGCTCTGATGAAGGAGAGGGTCCTACGGATGAAGAAGACGAGGAGCCTGGTTCCCCACGCTTTACTGAGATATATATGCCACCTTCCCCCCCGATCGTCGACGAGCCCCAGTCCGTTCACACACCGTCCACCCCATCTACCCCATCCACACCTACCGCCAGCGAACGCGAACGCGAGCGTACTCTCACATTAGACAAGACCCCCGTTGCAGGCAAGCCGCCTTCTCCTGGGTTTAAGGTTTCCAAGATGCTTCGGCGCCCAACGCTCTCTCCGACCGTGTCATACGATTCTTCATCAGCGCCTACCCGGAAGGATTCGCGGGGACCGTCGGCCCCTATGCTCGACTCACGTAGTCGGAGTGTCAGTGCTGGTCCGCCTAGCACACCGAGGGAGAAGAAGGGGAAGAAGTTTCGCAAGTCGTGGGGCGGGAAGAAGGGTGACTATAATTTCTTGGCAGCAAATGATATCGTGGGAATAGTGATGCTCGAGATCCAGAGTGCAACGGACTTGCCGCGGTTGAAGAACAGTGAGTGGCTGTAACTCCTGGCGCTTGAAATCACTGACCCACGAGTTCGTCCCAGTGACGCGGACGGGCTGGGACATGGATCCGTTTGTTGTGATTTCGTTCGGCAAGAAGGTATTCCGTACTCGGGTGATTCGGCACTCTCGAAGTCCTGTATGGGACGAAAAGCTCCTCTTTCATGTACGGCGCTATGAGACATCATTCAATATCCAGTTGACCGTCCTTGACTGGGATAAACTATCATCCAATGACCACGTCGGAGACGCGTCTTTCAACGTGTCGCAGTTGCTGGCGGATGTGCCGGAAAAGGATCCTGAGACTGGACTGTACACGGACAACTCAAATGGTGACACCGGAATGAAGGAGTTCCAGCTACCGCTATCTACAGCCAAGGAAATGCCATGGGAGGGCAGGCATAATCCGACCATCACATTCAAGGCGAGATACCAACCCTACGATGCCCTCCGCCAGCGGTTCTGGCGGCAGTATTTGAAGCAGTATGACACCGATGATACCGGCTCGCTGTCGCATATCGAGATCACGTCGATGCTGGACTCGCTCGGGTCAACGCTTTCTGCGGAGACTGTCAGCTCGTTCTTCACGCGGCACGGGAAGAAGCCGCACGAGGACGAGTTGACGATCGCGGAGACAGTACAGTGTCTCGAGGAGGAGTTGTGTCGTCCGGCGAGCGAGAAGAAGCGGATCACGAGCGACTCGGACTTGCTTTCGACGGATACGAGCGTTGCAGTGACCCCTGCGCAGGCGTACGGCGGGGACAATCCGGCAGGGAACGCGCTTGACATGAGCAAGATGAACTTCTCGGGCCCACCGATGGCGCTGCCGCCGCAGGAGTCTTATTCTCTGTCCGAGGAGGAGCCACTTGGGAAACCGTCGCTGCCGCCCGCATATCCCACGGAGCAAACACAGCAGCCTATACAGGATCTTGCGCTTGGACTGCCTGGGAAGCCTGCGCGTGTTGTGCCGTCATCGTACCCTGGTCCCATTCACTCAAACTCCTCGTCGTCCGTGTCGGACGCTGAGGACTCGTCGTCAGAGCCGTCGTCTGGTTCGTCAGGCTCGCTGGAGCGGGTGATCAATGTGAAGAACTGCCCACTGTGCCATCGACCGCGGATGAACTCTAAGGCAGAAATGGATATTATTACGCACCTGGCAGTGTGCGCAAGCCAGGACTGGGCGAGAGTCGACCGGATCGTCGTAGGAAACTTTGTGACGGCGAGCCAGGCGCAGCGGAAGTGGTATACTAAAGTGATCACCAAAGTATCCAGCGGAAACTATAAATTAGGTGCGGTGAGTGTGAAAGTTGGAACCTTCATGCTGATCGTCTCGCTAACGAATTTGAAATTGTGCATGTTGACAGAACTCTGCAAACATCATAGTCCAAAACAGGATGACTGGGCAGTTGGAGGAGGAGAAAATGCAGGTCTACGTCAGACTGGGTATCAGGCTACTCTATAAGGTCCGGATTCCTTTCTTTTTTGCGGACGCGGTGTGTTCACGGATCACGCAGGGCATGAAAGGCAGGATGGAAGGGGCTAGAGGTAAGCCTTTTGTTTTCATTGTCCCGATGCAATCTTATGATAGTTGGCAGCCCGCAAACTGCTCAAGTCACTGTCCATCAAGCAGGGTATCAAGTACGACTCTCCGGAGTCTGCACGTGATATTCCCCAATTCATAGAGTTCCATAACCTGAAAGTGGATGAAATCCTTGAGCCAGTCAGCTCATTTAGTACGTATGCCCCACGTGTCCCAGAGCTGCCCCTGATTTGTCTGCAGAATCATTCAATGAGTTCTTCTACCGCAAGCTTAAGCCAGAAGCCCGGCCTGTTGAATCTCCAGATGATCCGACGCGACTTGTTAGCGCAGCTGACTGTCGACTGATGACGTTCGAGACTGTCAGCGAGGCAACGAAGCTCTGGATAAAGGGTCGCGAGTTTACTGTCGCCCGACTACTCGGCGATGTGTATAAGGATCAGGCAGAGCGGTACAATGGCGGTGCGCTCGCCATATTCCGATTAGCGCCGCAGGACTACCATCGTTTCCACTCGCCCGTCGATGGTACGATTGGGCCGATGACCTATGTGGCAGGGGAGTATTACACCGTCAACGTGAGCGAGTTTTGATACACCGAAATTCATTGATCTCATGGTCGTTTTGGCCGTTTGTCAGCCGCAAGCCATCCGGACTGCGCTGGACGTGTACGGAGAGAACGCGCGGAAGATTGTTCCTATCGATAGTCCGCGCTTCGGACGGGTGATGGCCGTGTGCATAGGTGCGATGATGGTGGGCACCATCCGGACCACCGTCCGGGAAGGCGAGCAGGTAAAACGCGGCCAAGAACTTGGCTACTTTGCTTTCGGTGTGTATGACTTATTTTTGTAGCATTTCGACAAGTGCTGACTCGGCTGTAGGCGGCTCTACGGTTGTGATCCTGTTCGAGCGGGGGGTGGTAGAATGGGATGAAGATCTCTTGATCAATGGACGCGCGTGTCTGGAGACGCTCGTCCGGGTGGGTATGGGTATCGGACGGTGTAAACGGCCATCGAGCCCCAAGACTTGATTCGCGCGTCATCGTCGTTTCATATCCCACGCTCAACGGACAGACTTGATCTGAAAAAGCGGACAATGTTAATATTATTGTAGAGTGGATCTTGCAACTTATATTCAATATTCTGACGCCAGCACTAGCAGAATTTGTGCATTGTGTATAATACACTATTAGATCACTAGTCGTATCTATGTACTAGCGTTGACGCTGTCAGTACAGCGACAGAGCCACAAGTGTTCATCGATCATCAATCTATCCACATACTCGCGTCATATCTAAATGTTTGTGTATCCTTATAGCGGCTCATCTCAGGATTAGTTAATAACAATAATAATAGTACAATTTCATTAGGAGACATACATCAGCTGCGCCATAAGTAATGCAGGCGTCGAAACGACTCGGAGATTCGCTGCTTTCAAGGCGCGACGTCCTCCTCTGTCCAGTCTCCCTGCGTCCTAGTATAAATCCTTCTCCGGTTCGGAACGATCCCCAGTTCAACATAATCAACGCGAACAGGCTCAAACACCATCAGCGCAAAGTTCCCCAGAGCCTTCTCCCAGTTTCTCTTATCCTCGTCCGTCTTCGCCTCCTCGAGCTTGGGGACCTTCTCCACCCATGTCTTGCTCGCCTCGTAACCGCCCTCGACCTTGCTTCCAGGCGTAGGCCGCAGCCACGATGCCTTCATATGTCCGGACATACCCTCATAGGCCTCCCTCCGCTTCTTCTCCCAATCGATCTTATCCTCGTTCACAATCGCCTGCATAGCCTGCGCGATTTCCGGGTTGAATCTCTCGTGGAAACGGTGTTCAGGGCTGGGGATGATGTACGTCTGCGCGGTGATGCGGAACTGTTCTTGTGTAGCGTCGATCCACCAGCATATCTCGACGAGCTCGGTTTTGCTACTTGGGTTCGCGACCAGCTGGGCGACTTTGGGTGTGCGAATGTCGGTGCTGGAAAGCAGCAGAGGAAGGGCGGGGTGGAGTTTTGGTGTCAGGGATTCGCGGTAGATTTGGGAGCGAACACGAGGGATGCCGTGTTCGTCGACGGTGGCGACCTGGAATACTGGACGAGCTGTAGTGGTTATGAGGAGGGCAAACTTGCAAAGTCGGACTACATACCGCTGACTTTGTCGTGCGCTTTCAACGTCTTGTGTAGTGCAGTAAGCCAGTGTGGGGACGCCATTGTGATTCCAGTGCAAGTCGTGCAGCGTATTTATAGTGTCCTGGAGATGGCGAGACTTATAGCTCGACGTCAGCCCATGATGTCAGACAAGATCGCCCTAGTTCGTCTTCACGTCACGTCATTCCCCAGGCGATAACCTCATTAATAAAAGTAAGAAAGAATCTAACTTCAGTTTGGACGTTCGACATGTAGTCTTTGCCACCGTGGCCAAACATGCCACGCGAGCCAGTGCCACTGCCACAAATTCAGTCGTGATTCTCAAATTTAAATCTGACTACAGTAACACCGCCTTGAGGCCAGGAAAGGCCACAGTAACATGCAATGGAACATATTCCAGATAAATTTCAAAAGATCACTCGGGTGGTTTTCATTGTACTTCTCGACCTCTCGGACAATGCGCGGGTTGCTCACGGCATGCCTCCGTCGAAAGCTCTTGAGCTGATGATCCTTGGTTCGCTAGCGGAGTTGTTGTATGTCAAGGAGGCCGGGGAGAGTAGAGATTTTGAGACGCATGTCGGGGTAAGGGATGAACTGGAGGAGAAGCTGAGAGAAGGAGAGGGACTGAAGTGGGAAGACAGTGACGAGAGGCTTGTATTGAGTATGGAGATGTCATCGGATCTCGAGGCAGCGATTAGGGCACGGAGTGGGATGGTCAGGGTGGGGAGTCATGTTTTGGAGAAAGGAGGAAAAAGGGCGAGCCAGGAGCTGTGTGATAGGCTCTTGCTGGTTTCTATGTGTTTGACTGTATGTTCTCTGTACGATTGTTGTGCAACCTCCCATACTCATACTACTGGATGAGCTCAGCAGTAACCTGTCGCTCCGGCGGTCTGAGTCTTGTAATGGACGCACCACCTCGGCGTCGTATGCAAAGGTCTTTCTCGTCTCCCTTTCGAATGCTGTTTGTCTCGTTCTCCGTCATTGTATCCCTTCTTTCTCCTTCTGTCTATTCACTTCTGATCCGCTTTGTCATTTTTAGCATAATATCAACAATGGATGTATCATTTCTTGGACTCGCTATCATTTCATATCTTTCATTGCATTCACTCCATTACCGTCTTGCACTTAGCACCTGAATAATATATATAGAGTCCTCGTCCTTGGTATCCATCAAATCTTACCTCTCGTCTGTCTTCGACTTGTCGTGCTTCATATTGCCTCAGACCGTCTGCACAGATGATGGCGTCGGATCTGCCACACTGTAACTTTGTCAAACATGGTCAAACTTTGTGTCCGCCACCTTCTACACCGCTGGGAACTATTCCTTACACGCCATCACAAATTAAATCCAAACCCGACAGCGCTGCTGACAGAACATCCGCTAAGCATGGAATGGGGACCGACTCAAACTTGTACCCACTGTCAGCACTGATCTACTTTTCAAAAAATAAGCTCCTTTCCATTTGGATTGTGTTGAAAAGATTTAGGATTTTCAAGTCGACCGTTGCTGTGGCGTGGCAATTGCCACAGTGAAGCGAAGACAAATAGACGCGGTCACGTGCCAAGCAATTGTCGAACAAGTTCTTTCGCGTGTGCCACAGCGGTTCATCCATCCCATACTACTTAGCTCCTCTTTTGCATGTGAGCTCTCTGGCACCACATCACTGTGCAGTATTCCTGCTGAGTTTCTACCACTTTGCTCTATCTTCACTAGGATCGATAATTCGAGTGTGGCACGGGAATTATTCTAAATTTTGGATCAAAACTTTCCATACACTTCCACATAATCTTGTGAGTTCCTCTTACTCTCTTGTTGAAATATGTGTTGCTAATGATGATCACTCACAATTCCCGTTGTAGTGAATACAGCGGGCATGAATAGAGCACAGCAGCCACTGATGGCGACATTCCCCGCAGAAATAATCGGATACATTGCCGTCTTCCTCATCCATGATGTGACCATAGAACATGACGAGACAGCGCCGCCAGAATGGTTGCTCGCTATGGCAAGTGTCTGCAAACGGTGGAGGGGCGCAGTGGTGGAACATGCTGCTCTGTGGAGACAGATGGAAATTGGGAGTATCGAGACTATGGAGGCATTCATTCAGCGATCAAGAAGGATGACGCTTGACGTGAGGGGAAGACTAGGGAGTGCCGATGTGCACTCGGATTTACAGAAGCTCTCCTTGATCATGAACAACTCAATCAGGTTGCAATCACTGTGCCTGATGGACATTTCCAAGGTGATCTGTGATGCATTAGAGAAGCCAGATACCTATTCACCGACTTTAGTCCTGGAGGAGTTGACAGTCGGGAAGCAGACCAGGGGGAGGACATCCTCTCTGTCGCGGTTCATCTCCAGCAAACTGCGGCGGCTATCGATCTCCGGATTCCACATTCAAGACATCAACCTCGTTTTGAATCCATCGCGATCACAGCTGACGGAGCTGTCACTGGTCGACATTGACTGGCGCCCAACTGTGCCCGAGCTCATGAATGTCCTACGGCAAATAGAGAACCTGAGAATCTTGACGCTGGGCATTCACATCGAAGGCTGTGATTGGGTGGATCAGGGCGGCTCGACGATTCATATGCCGGCTCTGCGATCACTTACTCTGACGACATTCTGTGAAAACGAAGCGGACTGGCTTGGCCTCCTCAGCGAGGAAAGTCTCGAATACGTCTCGGTGAAGATAACGCCGTGCTACTACATCGAGTACAAACTCGATGTACTGAAGGATACAATCAACTACATGAATGGCAACAACCCACTCATGGGCTGGACGATATACAGGCAAGCTACCGGAAGCATCCACTGCATGCTGACTCCAGATACGAACGAAATGATGTGCCTCACACACAGCAAAGGTGTACATTTGTTCTTTGAGGGCTTCACTCAGGAGGAGGAGGATCTCATCCTCAACGCACTCCGTTTATACGTTGCGCCATATATGCCTGACATGAAGCACTTGGCCATTCATGATGGGAGAGCCGATACAAGAGAGATCCTTCTCGCTTGGAAACATCTACTCAGAGAGCTATCCACCGTCGAGCATCTGGAGCTCTCGGGGTATTATAGTGCACCCTTCCAGACAGGTCTCTACGTCTTCGATATACAACAGAGGACATGGGTGCCCTTATTCCCCGCGCTCCGGGTGGTGGTACTACGACGTCTCTGGTTTCGACCGACGTCGAGTCTGGACAACACGGCTGACGGCGGCGGCTTCATCAAGAAGTTCCTTAAGCCCTATCAGCACGGCGAGAATTCGCCAGACACAATAAGACTTACTATTCGAGAAGGCGTCAATATCTTCCATGAAGATGTTGAACTTCTCAACAGAGTATTCGCCACCGAGGAGCAAGAAGTGGACTGGGACAAATTGGTCACGCAATGCGACTTGAACAAGTACCCTGTGGACAATACAAACCATGGGGACGACTCGGATGGATCGGAATATTCCTCGGTAGAAGACTCTACCGACGATGAAGATGGATTTGAAGATGATGATAGTGACGAGTTTGACGAAGAGAATGACGCTGTTTCACTTCCAAAATGGGAACTGGCGCCGCAATGTAACCCGAATCTCGCCTGGGACCATGCAGAAGACGAGTTCGACGAGGAGGGCTCGACAGATGATGAGCATGACAGCGAGGAGAGCTGGACGGAGAGTGAGGAAGAGGAAAGAGATGAGCCCGTAAGCACTGACGAGGAAGACGACAGTTTCACCGACGACGAACTGCCGACAAGGAGCGACTACAGTTCCTCGACGGACAGCGATTACGACCAATCAACGGATGTCAAGAACCTTGGTTTTAACCAGGATGAAGAGAACGATTCGACTGATGATGATGACTCATACTGACAGAAGAGAGAGATTGGCAGAGTGGTGGAAGGATTGATCTAGCAGACTCTTGTGGAGGCGAAGAGGTATCGTCCGTCATATTTCGTAGTGCTGTTCAAAATTGCAGTTCCTTATCTACATTCACATCTGGATCAGCATCGCGTGAATCACTTTGAACGAATTCATGACGGACGTACCCGAGCCGTGGAGGTCGTGTTCAACTTGTTTGTCTGGCTCCGGGCATTTCGTATGAAAAGCTATCTTTTACGGTCAGGATTCGCATGATATGATCTTCCAAGGCGCCGACTAACTTGTAAAACTATCATGGAGTCCGAGAGTAGTGGCTCACCTGCAGGACGTTCAGCGGCGCGAGGATTGCATGGAGTACACAAGCCATTACTCATCATAAGCCACGAACGAAACATTCAGACTGAAGGGGGGCAATCGTCCGAAAGGTGTAAGGTGTGAAGACCACGGAATCAATCGTCCCGAAGAACAGAAAAGTGCCAGAACGCGGGATACATTCTCTCGATGACTTGTCCACCTGTCAGCGCGTGCTTTCTGTGGCTCGGTAAGCAGGGACCAACTCTGTATATTGGGTCTATCATCATCTCAGTTGCCAGGAGACACCAGCGCCGGCGCGGAGATACACGAGAATAGGATCTGCATTGGTCACAGCGACCGTTTCATCCTAATTTAACGTAAATAATACGATGTCTAGAGAGACAAGGCGGGACGCACCGATGTCACCAAATATCGCCTACGGAGTATCTCTCGAAGCTATCCCTTCAGCTACCGGGAAGCGATCTGGCCAGATAGATTCACTCAAGCAGTAAGTGCGCAGACCTCGATGTCCAATGAAGACAGCGTAGACGGATGGTCCCTCTTCATCGAGATGGGGATCGATGAAGGGAAAGCGGCACTCGGAAAATTCTTTCATCTGCACGCACTAGCCACGCGGGCATGGCCACACGCAAACGCCACAAATAGCCGTAAACTGTGGCATACGAGTGAGAGAACCTATATCCCAACATGCTAAGTATGAGTGCCAGACATGTCGGTGAGGCGTAGACTTGAAGAACAATATCCGCAGCGCCTGAACGGCGGTCAATTAAAATTTGAGTCTGGGATATTAGGCAATTCAGATTGTCACTGGGAATACGAGTACGAGACCGTGCAGACACAAATCCTTGTACATGTGCCGCTCCCGTGGGCGGCACATCCTTCGCTGTTTGGGTGACAGTGGTCTGGCGGTCCCGGAAGAGGTCCGGAGTTTGAATATCCCGTATCTCCGTCAAAGATGCTGTTGAGTTCCGTCTATAAGAGCTAAAAAGTATGGTTATAACAATTAGGATTGTTGAAACTATTAAATTCACAGCAACCTATTTTTTTCTTAAAGGACTTACGGACTATCCTTCGAGTTTGGAGTCCCCGGAGCGATTGAGGGTCCAGGCCGGGTCCTTGCGGTTTGTGGCACTGGAGATTCCCGCGTGACAAATTCAGCCACAGTGGCTGGTACAAGGCGAATTTATCACGATCATGGTTGTATTATTTGAGCACATCACTTCGACCAAATACCGCGGGCCCAGTTCCCAGAATTCTGCCCGTAATGCTCATCTGTCCAACGCACCGTCTCTAATATCGCTGCAATCGCTGAGTTTCGGTCTAGCCTCACCAGTATCCGGTATCAAACCCAATGTGATCAATGTAAAAGAAGGACTCGAACAATCTAGTCCTAGCGCTGGTTTGCTGACTCCATGGTTATAAAGCTTACTATCTCCAGATAGGGATCTTACGCTGGAACCACGATGACATCCCCGCGCTGGCTCACCGCCTTGCACAAGACGCTCAGTGAACATGATAGAATCAACGGTAAGCCCGTTGTAGCATCGATTCTGCCCATCTATCGCTATGAGATTGGCCGCTCACTGCATGTCGTCCAGTGATTCAAGTTGCTACAGTTGACGCAGAAGGCGCCCCGCGTGTTCGGACCCAAGGCTATTGCGGCACTGTTATCCCTAAATCCCACCCTTCCCTCCCCCTTCTCCTCGCCGCTACTGACTACCGCACGCCCAAGGTCACCGAGTTGACCAAGAACCAGCGCTCTGAAATATGCTGGTGGATCCCGCCGACAAACGAGCAGTTCCGGATCTCTGCGGTGACCTACATTATAGCTGCCCCGCAGTATGGCTTTGTGACGTCTGTGGGCCCCGGGATGCAGGCGATTATTGGAGAGAGCGCGTTCGACTGGGAGAAAAAGAGGCGAGAGGTATTTGAGAGCCTGCCGGCGCCCATCAAGGCATCGTATCTGCGACCTGCCCCCGGCAGTGCAATCGAGGCAGAGGGCGAGGCGAACAAGACGTCGGTGGAGACGGCACCGAAGCTGGAGGAGGGGCTAAATAACTTCGCGTTGGTGGTGTTCGAGCCGGTGAAGGTGGACTACGTGGAGTTCGGGATCAATCCGCATCGGAGGACGGTGTTCACGCGGAATGAGGACAATGAGTGGACGGAGCGTAATGTTGTACCTTGAAAGGCTCGAAGCATGAATGTGAAGGATTTAGTCCCGTAGGATAGCTGCACGTATCGTCGTCTGGTATGAATAAGCAGATTCTTCAAACTTACAGTGTCTGTGAGAAGATCTGCATAAAGCGTCCGCATTTGACGCATGATGCCAAGTCTGTATAGTTAGCAGTACGAGTCGTGATCAGCCAAATTTCTGTTAGGCGCCAGGGTTGCGTTCCAGCACGAGCAGTTCCCTCGAAACTGTCTAGATCCAGGTAGGCAGCATTTTCCACAGCAAAAACAGAGCAACGGGGCAAGTAAGATCTATATAAGGATCAGCATGTAGTCACAGCGTCGTGTAGCGCATGACCACCTTCGGGGAAAGAGGTGAACCAGGTTTCAAATTTCAATATTCAATAGAAGAGTCGATTTTGAATATTAAATAATGTCGGACCTTTTGCGGTTCATCCCGACGGTATTTCTGTCACGATTATGACATCACGCGTCTGCATTATACTGATGTCTCCATTCATTTGCAGACGCCTCACCATCGACCACCCTCTGTTCCCATGGACGATCCCAGCAGCGCAGACAAGACGCACTTGACGCTCGAGAACGTCGGCCTCGCCTTTGTCTTCATTGTCTTCGACGCCGCCATTTCTCATCTGCTGAACCTTGGTGTCGGGACATCCCTCGTGACGGCAGCAACAAGATGTATCATACAGCTCAGCCTCATGGCGCTTGTGTTAGCAAAGATCTTTGAGACGGATAATGTATTGGCGGTGGCGGGACTTGCAGGCGAGTTAAACGTGGTTACTGTCAGGAGAACTGCAAGGGCTTATTGAGATGCATTAGGGCTATTGAATTTGATGGGTACATTGGAGACAGGTGAAAACTCTAGACTCTGGTGTGATCACACAAGCGCTTGACGACCCCGTGCGCAGTCATCAACAAGGCCAAGATGCGCTTCAACTACATGGTGCGTCTACATGGCTGCCATACCAGGAATGCATTCTGACTGCTCTTACGATAGTTTCCCTGCGTCCTCCTCGCCAACGTTGGCTCAACGATACCCGTGTCTATTATCGGTACCCGCTTTGCGATGGCCGTTCAGCCCTTTTGGGTTGCCGATCAATATAGTGCGTTTCCAGCGCTCTGATTGTCGTGTTCGCATCGCTGATTACCCACCGGTCCAGTCCCCGTGGTCGGCATGCTCTGCGGTGCGACTATCTCTGGCATGGTCGTTGCGGTTAACTATGTCCTCAAGGAACTTATGTAGGTACCTTTCCGATCCTCTACGTGACTGATCTAACAAACAGTTGCCGCCATCAACAGAGAGAACAGAGACAAAGTAGAAGTATATCTTGCGTTCGGCGCTAGTCGCTTCGAGGCCTGCAAGCCTATCGCGCGGGACGCTCTCCGTCTCGCCTTGACTCCCAACGTCAACCAAATGAGGTGCGTTCTCACACCACTCTCCTCCCATCTAACTACCCTCTACCTAGTTTAACTGATGAATTTATGTCCCAGCGTTCTCGGCATCATCTCCATCCCGGGCATGATGACCGGCGCCATCCTCGGCGGATCCTCCGTTCAACAGGCCGCACGGCTGCAGATGGTGATCATGTTCATGATCTCATCAGCGACCGCTCTGTCGAGCATGGCGATCACCGTGTTCACTCTGAGCGTTGTCGTTGATAGGGAGCACCGCATCCGGCAGGAGAGAGTGGACAGGCGCCCGCATTTTGTGCATCGTATGAAGGGACGGGTGGTGGACGGGGTCAAGGTTAGGCTGGAGGTGGTTGCGAGAGGGGTGATGCGTGCGTTTGGTAGGAAGAAGCAGGTAGTGGAGGGAACGGAGAGAGAGAGGGAGAGGTTGTTGGGCTGAAGGGCATTTTCTTGGTGGCGTTCCAAAATCATGGACATACGTCGGGACATTGACACTAAAAGTATTCATTATCGAGATCTGGTGAGTTTGGATGGGGCTTTGTTTAACTACCAGGTTGCGAGGCCGCTGCCATATTACTATTAGCGTAGAGTTGTATAGCTACTATAGCTTTATTGGTTTTCTGCTGCAGAAGTCGACAGCTCGTTCAGCCCGATGTGCCAACAGCGCGAACTGGTTGAGCTGCGCACAGCCATCCAGACAGGGTACGAATATAGGTGACCAGCTGAGAACGGCTTATGTACTATAGGTGTGGACTTTCGCGAAATTAAAGTAAATTAAATAAATTAACTTGAAGGGAGAGGAGAAGGAGGGGGAAAGACCGGTCTATCTGCAGCAGATACATCTCGGAAAAGCCCCCAAATTAATTATCGGCAATGGTCATCTATTATGCAGTTACCGGTGGCTTTAGATGACCGGAAACACCCTCAAGAAAGTGGTTTTTTGCTCTTTGGAGCCATAGATTCCTCTTTGTTTCATGGCACTATGCGCCACATTATCAGCCTGTGATAAGATCAAGGATCACACACCTGCACTGTTTTTATTGGTTCTGGTGCACTGAATACTCCATTCAGAATGTAGTTCCTGTACCTGTAATTGTACCAAAATTGTGAATTTTGTCATGGCGCTACCGCACCAGGTCCCGAAAAAATGTGCCTTAAATCAGGCTGAACTCACTTGAACCGAGACCATTCCCACTGTGTGATGACCCATCATGTATTCCGTGTCAAGGCACCTGGACATTTCATGAAGAAATCAGCCAAAGACGAGACGACGCGGGCGCGCTTGCCCCGAGTGGTCGGTTGCCCAAAGGGCAATCGCGTACTGTACAACCCGTAAATACAAGACTTATATACTAATTTTCTTATCATGCCCAATATGGGCGCCTCCGGCGCCCCCCTCAACCACATGCTCGCACGCGAGCTCGACCCGAATCCCGAATTCCAACATTTCATTGTCATATACATTGTGAAAGAAGTGTTAAAAGCATTGAATCATACATTTTTCAGCACAATTCTTGGAATCTTACACTCCAATGGTCCCCAGTACATGATTAAGATCTACCTATCCCAGTCTGAAGGACCCGTGCTCGGTAATGGCATGCAAAAGCTCGAAAATGACCTGTGGCTGAAGTGCCACAAGCGTGAGAGTCCTACCCAAATCAAGTATACGAGCTTCAAAGTCCGAACTATATTTCAAACTCAGTTATAGATCTATATGTCCACACCTACAGTATAAGGGTCTGTTCGGCAACGCGGGTTGGGTTGGGCTGGGCCAGTGTTGTATGGTCAGATGACCGGTCGCTAAAGTCATTTGCACGACCATGGCGGAAAGTCGCCGACCGGCCATTCATCTGGCAAATGCACAACTTTCTCATGTAGATGACATTATTATCAGCCAATCAGAATCTAGCTCTGTATTTTTAGATATCCTCTGATCCATCTACATCAGCTGTATCCGAATTGGCAATGGCCAGAGATCCAGCACTAATGCCAGCAGGGCACCTCTCGAGTCTGAGTTGCAGGAGGAGCTCAATCTGTATGATTTACTTAATGCAGGTGGGGAGGAAGATCCTGATGATGACTTTGAGCTCGACACAAGCACTGAATATATTCTAACATCATAAATGGAGACATTTTTTGCTTTATGTTGCAACAAGCCCGACGCCACAATCCTATTATAGAAAGGTCATCCTATACATGTGAAAGTCGTGTCCAACTTCGGTCACCGACCAAGGGGGCCAATGACAGGTTGACAACTTCAGCGACTTTCCGCCGCCCCGCACAACACTGGGCTGGGCTGGGCTTGCCAAACAAGCCCACCCCAGCAGTCGTGCGAGACCCAGTGGCGCAAGATTCTCACAAGTAGTCACATCCTGTCACATCTAGTAAATTTGCTCTTCAGCACTACAAATACAGTCCTATGGCAGCCCATAGGTCTCAGAAAAATCATCAAGCTAATTTTTAATACCAGAATTATATATGGCTTGACTACAGAAGCCAGAAACAGTGTGGTATATGTGAGCCATGCACTAGCACACGACAGAAGTCATGGTGAGTGTGGTTGTCACAGCTGTGACTTATGCAAGCCCAACCCGGTGCATCACCAAACGCGGAGCTGGGCTGGCTTGGGCTCGGGCCGTGACGATAGGCCCGAAACACCACAAATTCCCTTAAAGGGCAACCCCACCCCAAGCCCATGGGGTTTTCCGAACAGGCCCTAACTGCCCTGAGAACACCTCGGCCATGGGGTACGTAACTATACTTTTTTCCAGCTTTTTAATAATTAATGAAAATATATTTTTCCTTCTCCGAATGCAACAATGATTTTTTATTAAATAGCTAGCACTGCGGGAGTCCCACTCTTTGAGGACCTGCAAAATGTTGATCAAAATGGATATCCCATATAATTACTTTTGCAAAATATTCTGTCATGGGAAAACTTAAATATTTAGAGAATGCTCAGTAGACTGGACAAAATATTATCCACAGCATTACCTTCAAGATGACCACAATGATTAAATATAAATAGAATGGAAAAGAAGTAACAAAAGATTTGTTTTTGAAATTCATTTATGGAATGGATATATTTCAGGTTTGGGTAGCCACCTAAGTGGCTATCCATACTTTTAATAATGTTCAGCCTTTTTAATTACATTATTATATAATATATTATTTCACATTTTGGTGTCATCCAAAAGTGAGTCGGAAAATATATATTCCTGACTCCATCAAAATGTATTGCCTGTTGACTGCCCAGTGATTTCCCGTTGACTGCCCAGTGATTGCCCATTGACCACCCGGTGATTGCCCATTGACTGCCCAGTGATTGCCCATTGACTGCCCAGTGATTGCCCAGTGATTGCCCACAAGATCTATGCCCATGACAACTACTCTATGTAGTAATAGATAATGATGAATATGTAATAGTATGCCATGCATCTGGCCAACAATGTGGAATTCATTGTTGGGACTCCTGCCAAAATATACCTACCTATCTACCTACTACCTTGGCAAGTATTGGGCATCATGTGATTAGTGAGTGCTTATGGCGCAGCTGTGGGCACTATGTGGGTGATCACCAGGCACTGTGGGTGGCCACTGGGCCCCCTATGGGCGATCACCGGGCAATACATTCTGACTCAGTCCCAAATATATACTTTTTAATATACTTT
This sequence comes from Neolentinus lepideus HHB14362 ss-1, assembly GCA_001632425.1. Classification (NCBI taxonomy): domain Eukaryota; kingdom Fungi; phylum Basidiomycota; class Agaricomycetes; order Gloeophyllales; family Gloeophyllaceae; genus Neolentinus; species Neolentinus lepideus. Next base: position 51,604 of record KV425586.1, on the reverse strand, counting down.
TTTATCCCATCAAAAGGTAATATATGGTATTACATAATATAACACCTAAATAGCCCTTATAGTAATATATATAATTATTTACCATTTAAGAGTCGGCAAAGATTTAAAACAAACTCACTTACAAAAATGTTTCTTGGAGAAAATATTTTGCTATCAGTTTTGCTCGATGTTTAACTATAGATATTCAAGTGATCTTGAAGGTAATAAAATGGATAATATTTCATCCAGTCTGTTGACTATTCCCTTAGTATATACTTTTCTCTTTGACAGAATGGTTTGCCAAAGTAATTATATGGGATATCCATTTTGATCAACATTTTGCAGGTCCTCAAAGAGTGAGACTCCCGCAGTGTAGGCTCGAGAACCACCCACTTCGCAATTAAAGCTCCGCTTGCGGAACTCGATTGACTTGCGAAGCGACTGGACAAATCTGATGGTATTTTGGCGCGCTGCGTGACACTGCACCAAATGTATGTTCAGACTTGGACAAAATTCGACGTCGTTAGTTACCACTTGCGGTTTCCTTCCTTTGTTCAGGGCTACACTATGGCAGACTGACTAAATGATTACTCCATTTTCATCTGTTGATTCATTTGTTCTTCTGGCAATATCATACAACTGCGCAATCCTCTCGACGAGTAACAATGAGGCTTTCTTGTACCTGCAAACACGGCGGCGTCTCCTCCCGATTGCTGGTTTCCCGCCGTCGACATTGGCTGCAAGTGTAGCGCGATCTGATACAGCGGCAGACAAGGACACACCATCTCTTTGGCAATCTAGTGAAGCACTTGACGCAGACAGCGCTGGAAGCATCAGTGATGCAGATGCGGGTGATGAGGACAATGCCAAAACACGACCGGTGGATGACTCTGTGTCAGGCGGGGATGAGCAAACATTGGTGCTGGCCTCAGCTGAGGATGTTGAGCTGGATATGGATGGAGATGTGTCATACGATGAGTACCATCTCGAAGAGTGCGATAGTGAGGATGAGGAGGGTCCTCTTGATGCCTTCGGTGGAAATATGGATTCTGAATCATCTCAAATGATGTGTTTTGCGACACCAGATTCAAGAGTGAAATTTCGCTAAGTCCGTTGTCACGCTTGGTGGACAACTGTGTGACCCTGCTGTGTGACCACCCGTTCGACCCAGTCCGCTCGCAAGCTCGCGTCTTCCTTCTCTCCTGCTTTTTCAGGAAGACGCATGTATTGCGTGCTGGATTGGTGACAAGTCTATTAAATAGCTAGTACTTGCTGCTTCAATCCTATTCTTATCTTGACATCGTTTCTTCTCCTCGTGATGCCAAAGAACTCTCATAATTTCCTAAGGTAATAGAGCGTATTTGCAGCGCCCAAAAGTTTTGTGAAAGAGAGTTCCAATTTTTGGGATCAACCGCGAGTGATGGCTAAAAATAGCGCAACTGGTGTTTCACTGATGCTCGGTTTCCTCTAAAGCTCAGCATATCAAGACCATTCTTGGATGCATCAGAGTCGTATGTATCGACGTTTCATCCCTGAAAAAAAAATGAAGTCGAAAGAGTGGAAAACGCGAGTGCTATGGGCAAGTCTTTGCAACAATTGACCCTCGGTTACGGCATTCCGTCTTGCCACGTTTTTATGAATCGGAAGTTCCAAATTTCTGAATAAAATTGGCCGTTTGGGCGCTGCAAATACGCTCTAATGTGAATAGAAGATCAAATGAGACAAGAGAATATTTCCCATCAGGGTGGGACGTTCCGACAAATCCGTCACGGTCACATTGTCGCGTAAGAATCACGTGTTTAGCCATACGTGTCATTGATCTTCACACATTTAATGCCAGAAATTGTCCTCGACTCTCGTACCTGTATATGTTTTGAAATTGCGACTTTCTCTTGTTGTGCTCCTTTACGCGCAGTCCGACTTTTGACGCCTGCATACTCTTGCTCTTCTACCGTCACCCTGACACCCTTCTGCCTCTATCATGCTCTCTGGCATATACGGGTTCCAAACCACCCCTTTCATCCCACATAGGCACCGTGATGTAGTCCAGGACTACCGAACACAAAGAAATTGATGCACTCGCTACCCAATGTATAAAAATTACGCTTGCTTTGCATATTATCAAGATCGGCCAGTTAACTTGCAACGCTTACGCACTCTACAGCATTTGATAATCAAGCCTCATCCAATAATCGCCCCTGTCCGAGTCTTACAGGATTTCACGTTCCCTTTGGCGTCATATCTCCGGGAGGAACTGATAGTAGAGATCATTTCGCCATCAGTGTCAAGTCGCCCTGATTGTTCTGTCTTGCATTTCTTGAGCTCCTTCTGAATGCGGGTCCGACGTTATAGCGTGTTGATGCTTTCGCTGGGGTCCGCTATCACTATGACCAGCATCTTGATTCCCGATTATTTCCATTATGCGTATGGGCGATCACACCAAATGGAATGATTCTGAACAGAGTCGTGAACTCGGGGTGGGAGTGAGAGCGGCCTCATACGAGAGATCGGTAAGAACACGAATCATTCATAATTCCTGCTGATTTACAACGGCGACTCTTGTCTTCTGTCCGTTCCTTAAGCCGACGCTCCGGCCTTTTCGGTGACTCTATCTTAGTTGATTCCGATAGGTCATCCTCTGACCGATGTTCTTATTAGGTCGATAGTCATAGTCTGGGCGGGAATCTTCGAGCATGATGATGCGGGTGTGCATGTGTGGATCTCCCACATTCCATGGACTGCCTACATCTGGGAAGAACTGTTCCAGTATCGAATAGAAAGTACCAGCACATCCGTTCGAACCTCAAATTTGAGGCACAACCACCTCTACTAATTTTCCGCTAATTTATTCCCATTCTTTCCAATAATTACTACAGCAGATGCAGATTCTGTTTATACATAGACGGGATGAGTTGACTGAGTTGAAAGTCGAAGGAACTGGCTACAGTCAACGAAAAACAAAGGTCAGAGATAATTCATTTACCTAACTAAATGTTTGAGACGGGCATCGATGATCTGTCACGGACGAATGTGACACAGCGACAGCTAGGCACCCTGTGCCTAGAATATACATGCAATGGCTCTGTCCCAATAATTGGTACGACAAAAAGATAGCATGATATGTTGCATAATAGGTGAGCTATTACGCATCTTCCATTTGTCGGAGTTTCTAGGAACACTTCCACAGGGCATGAACCTGGTGGAGGGTTTAAACTTTATGAGTCACATCAGATCTCACAGTACTGGACGGCGGTGTAATACTCCGATGCATAACGCACTCGCTGGTGCCTTGACCTGGGCTCCCGCTCCTACTTTCATATGAAGAATGATATAGGGAGTGCCTACCTACAACGCAAGTTAAATCAGACTATTCGAGCTGTTCTCGAGCTTTTGCAACTTCCACGTCAAGAGAATATGTGCACGTGCACGTTGAAGGAGAATTCAAGAACGTCATGTCTGTAGGCGGCAAGTCTCGTCGTTCTAGATTTGTGGTGCCTTCAGAAGGCTTCTCAGGAGTCTACAACGCCGACATTACGACAGATTCAGGGTTGTCGCTTCTGCGACTGCGTGTCGGACACATTTTAGGCCGTGATGCACCTGCGTCCTATGGTGCTATATTCAGGTACGCCTCCCCGCTTACATGTTTAGCACCGTGCTAAAGTCCATCGAGTGCCTGCACTTGTCAAGTCGGAACACTGTTGAGTCCGATGTCTAGCTCGAACAAGGGCTTACTTTGACTTTGACCCGAAAATACAGCCTGTATATAAAAGGCAGATACCTCAATCGATGCATTTACCATTCGACTCCAACTCACCGTCCACATTCGAACACGACGCCTTTTCCCTCTGCTATGACTGCTCCAATCTCGCTCGAATCCCAGTATCTTGCCCTGAAAAGGGAGGTGCGGCTCCACCATGTACAGCAACTATTGGAGATTGGAGATAACTACAAGCTTGAGACGGATCTTTCCGTAGGAACCTTGAAGGGTGCCTTTAGCCTCGATGTTGAACGTTTGGTGGAATGGAAGAAAGAGGCCAAGCAGCAGTTTGACAAGGCTGTGGCACGTCGTGAGTGATGTGGTTTTCCGAGAGAATGTGATGATTTGACACTTCGTCACTATTTCATAGAGGTCTTCGGCACGTGCGTGCCTACTTCCGCTGGATAGTGGCTTGTGTTATTGACATGGGCTCAGCAGGAAAGGAACGATAAGCTGGGAGAATGCCATCCTAACATTTCTTGAAAGCTCCGCCATGTATTTGCGGTCTGTGTCTAGCATTGGTCACTTCAGACTGTAGCGTCCGAACTGATACATCCAACACCCTTTTTCAGTGATGAGAAAAAGGTTGGCGAGGCCATAAAGGTAGCCAAGTCAGACATGAACCTGGCTATCAAATTTCTCGATGAGGCAGATGCGGACATTCAAAAAGTCGTCAGTAATAATCTACTGGCTTAGTCTGGCTATCACACCCAGCTGACGGTCTGATTCAAGGCGAAATCTTGGGGTCTCCGTTATATAACCATCTGCGGTAAGCCGAATTATATTAACTGTTTCGGAGAGCAGTCTCAAACGTGACATATTCTCTCAGATCTTGCGGATGTTAGTGCAGTCCTATTGTGGGTTTTTCCTGACTACCGTGCTGACCGAGTGCAACCAGACGGCCCCTGATGGCAGGACGACCCTAGTCGGACCATTCTGTGGTGCTTTCTCAAGCATGGATCCGAACAAGCCGTTCGTTGGGATTGCTTTCAAAGTATGTCTTAATACAGCGATATTAGGCACGAGAGAGCTCAAGTGACTGACGCATTATACAGGGCACCACGTCGGAATCTGAGTTCCTAGTGGATCTAGATAGGGAGCTGAAGGAGACAGGAGACGATTCGATTCTTTGGAACGCCAGTGTATCGAAGGGCGTCTTCAGCTGTCTATTCGGGACGTACGGAGACTGGGGAGTACCTATGCGTAAGTTTGCATATCTTCTGTATACGACTCCATTTGACAGATCGTTAGACCATATCGTGGAGTTCATCCAGATAGAAACCTCTCGTCTGGCTAAAGGCTCGACTAAACTGATTCCGCACTGTACGGTAAGTTATTTACGTGATCTACTTTCCAAAATGTTAACGCTGTGTGTCAGGGTCACTCACTGGGCGCATCGTATGCTACACTCTGTTACGCTCAATTGCTGCGCTATTACTTGGACCCTACAAAGCCAGTGGAGTGGAATCTCGGCGATCTGTACACGTACGGCAGTCCTCGAATCGCAGGCAATAACTTTGCCTTAAAGCTGAAGAAGACTCTCAGCGGGGCCCCCAAGGCTGGTTCTGCATGGCGCATCGTCAATGAGAATGACGTCGTGGCTACTATCAGTCCTGTTCCGAAGTATTTCTGGCAGGGAGAGCCGGAACAAGATGATCCTATGATCTACTTCCACGTGGATGAGGCGTATCGTATTTCAGCTGCTGCCGCTCAGCCGATCAAAAGCGAGATTGGTACAGGTCTAGGTCCTGCTCCCCAAACGCTGAAATTTCTTCATAATTTTAAACACATCAGTGACCACAGTGAGATATTCTCATATGTCTATGCGGTGTATTTGAACTAATGGCAGTACCTTAGTGCCGCTCAAGTACTGGCCAGCTTTGCTTGCTGCAGAGAAGCATGCGCGGAAAAATATCACCGGTGCTTAGCCCCCGACTGAATAGCAGAATACAGCACTGCGCACGGCTATTGACTGCGCGCAACTGCGGAGGCTTTTTACAGCATGTTTTCCGTTCTCATTCACTCTGTTCCAGGGTAGAAGGATGTCGCATGCCAGTGGTCAATCACAAATGAATGTATAAACATCAATCGAAGCCAGGTTGTATCCGGTGTTATATTGAGCAAAATATTCAAAGCAACAAGCCTATTTACATATAATTAGTGGTACTTCATATTATGGAAATCGGCTATAGGAAGGTCAGTATAGCACCATACCCGTGGCCGATCCAATTCACGTATGTCCATCATCGTTTTATTGGGGTCAACAGTCCTGGCCAGACTACAGTGCTTGACACCGCACGACCTGAAGAGCAAGGACTCCCATTCGACGTTTGAAAATGGGGTGTTCAATCACACTATCTACGCGGCTGAGGGTAGTTCGATGTAAGTGCCTCTTTCTTGCAAATATCGACCCTCGAGATATTGTCGTGCACCCGATGCTAGGCGTCCTCTGTCTGTTGAACGGGCTCCTCCCAGGAATTCATTGGATAACGAAGTCATAGCGTGACTCTAGCCTGGGACTGTTATCCCTCATGCATCGCGGTAAGCGCTCCTATACCAGCTTGGATATGTCTGCTCTAGAATCGCGTATTGGAAACGGAGGTAACGAAAACTGGCAAGAATACAATGACGAAGATGACGGAGACAAATTGCATCAGTCTACGTGACACTTCCGACAACTTTGGTAATGATATCAGCAGCTTCGCGGAATTATTTATGTCAAGAGTGCTTGGAAGTAACACAGACGCTGAACGCAAGCGTCTAATTATACATGCATATGTTAGGATGCATTGAAATCAAATGAAGAGGAGCGATGCCAACGTAGCTAAGAATAAAGCCATACGTCATTTCAGCTACAGCTTCGAGCAAATCGTCCTGATCGCTTTGGAGATGGCGAGAAGTGTATTATCTGGAGAAAACATGTCTATCCAGTTACTGATACATTGTATATGAAGTATTACGTACCTCGAAATGTCCTGCAGCGACCAGTACATTTCCGAAACCGAGAGCTTGGGGGTTTGCGAGAGTCTCTGCAATATGTTAGAAGGAAGTGAGAACAACTGTGGCTATAACCCACCTCACGTCAACTTCATCCCCAACGTCATGAATGTGGAGATGTCGAACCAGGGAGGGCTTGTCTTCTAAGACGGCATTACAACCCGTTCGTCGACATCGCAAGTTATACGGTCTTTGGCCTGGTTCAGCCGCCATCCACTCGGCTTGAGCCAACTGCACCCATCTGACGTGAGTCAATATTTCTCATAATGAGTCGACATGAGACGCACTGCGCGTGTTAATTCTTTCTTAACGGAACGCCTCCGGGATGGCCTTGGACTCCCGCGGTCAACGGTTACTCCAGTGGAACTGCCAGAAGTTGAAGCATCCCAAGAATCACGCCGTCTCCATCGTACCTCACTTCTTGAGATCACTTGGCAGGTACTCGACACACTCAAGTCCCTTGATGATTCATGGCGACGACGTCCATGTGTCTTGCGAATATCATTTGTGGCTTCAGCTAAGGAGGCATTGTGTGGCGGCAGTCTGGAACTCGATGCCACCTGAACAGCGGGATACAGGACGATGCCGTACCGCTCCCTTCCTCTCTCGGCTGCAGAGGAATAGTACGTCGACGATGCGCGCTGAGTCGCTCCTGGTGAACATGATGAGAGCGTAGACATGTCGTTGGTGGCCATGACGGTGGTACAATCTAAACCTCTCTATCAACAGAGCAGATGCACATACCTTTATTGGGGCAATAGGCAGAGCTGCAACCTGTCTGGGTGGCTCATTGTCGCTGATGTCCCGGACTGAGCCTCTCCCGGTGCCAAAGCTCAAAGCACAAGTGCTTGGTAGACGTCACTCTTGTCCTAAGCCCGTCGTGGCACTCAGGATAATCCGAGACTTCCTAATCAGTGGATGGTGCTTCAGATAAGCACCCTGTCCAAGAACACCGAATACGTTCTATATTGTGGCTGAAGTCAAGTTGCCAAGTCTGTCCGAAACCCTCCGTATTCTCACGCCTCTTTCTTCCCGACACAACATGAACAGATTCCTGACCGGAATTCCACGCACGTCTTGCCGCAAGACAAACTTGCTACCTGTCGTCAATGTTGCTACACGGCGCACTGTCACCTCAAAACCAGCTTACGATGGGCATATCCCTCTGAACTTCTTTGAGAATGCTTTCCTCGCTGTTGGTTCTGCTGTCATGTCCCTCGCCGACCCTCGAAGAGGCGGTATGTAGAACGTGTAATGTTATGAAGATGAGAGTTACGAGCTGTATCTCTGCTTCAGATATGATTGCAGCCCTTGGAGAGACTACCGCTGGACCGGCATTACCTCGCCTGAGAGATCTGATGCTCGAAAGCGCAGAAGGACGACAAATCCTCAAGGATAGACCCCGAGTGAACTCTCAGACCGTGGATATGAACGCTCTCGCTCGCTTACCAGAAGGTACGTTTGGTCAGGCCTACGTCACTTGGCTCGAGCGATGTGGCGTGACACCCGATACTCGTGAACCGGTGAGCGCTGTGCTGCTCGGGTGACAAGCAATCGAGGAATTACTGAGCCCTCATCATCCAGGTACACTACATTGACGACCCAGAGCTTGCGTACGTCATGCAGCGATACCGAGAGTGCCACGACTTCTATCATTGTATCTGTAATCTCCCTGTGAACGTCTCCTCCGAGCTCGCGCTCAAGTTCTTCGAGTTCGTCAACCTCGGACTGCCCGTTGCGGGCATCTCCGCTGCCTTTGGACACCTGCGCCTGTCGTGGCCGCAGCGGCAACGGCTCTTCGCCGAGTATGTACCCTGGGCACTCAAGTGTGGGAGCAGCGCAAGCAGTTTGATTACCGTGTACTGGGAGAAGCGGTGGGAACAGGACGTCGATGAGATGAAGAGGGAGCTAGGCTTGTGGGATCCGCCGGAGGCGAAGTGGCCGAAGCCATTGAGTGAGGCAAAGGCTGCTGCTGAAAAGAGGGCACCATTGTCCTCCCAGGGAAACGGTGCAACACCTAGTGCCTAGATGTTTCTATTTCTATACACAATCTGCCGATAAATTATGACTTGTTAAATCATCCGTAGTCACCGACAGCCCCGAGGAAGATGATATCATGACCGGTGAGACAGGGTCCAACAGTACTTGATGCAAAAGTGTGTGCAAGATATATACTGTATGCTATGTATTACGACCGGGGAAACTTGGTATTGATATACTGTGACAAAAACTTGAACTATGTATGACTCAGACAATGTGACAGAAATAACGCATCCACATCACCCCACTATGATGTACGCGTTGCGATCTTAGTCTTCCCCCCAAAACTTGGAAGCTTCGATGCCATCGACACACTCTTCGGCAATGGCAGCTTCGTGATACCACCTTCCACCATGGCCCCTGGCAACTTCTGCATGGACTGTGACGGCGCGCGCAATCTCGATACAGCAGAAGGTTTCCTGTGCAGCTGCGATGATGAGCAAGGCGCGACTGACGGTATCTCCGGTGAGATTCTTCTCTTCGAAGCAGCGACGGCAGGGACCGGAGGGCGCTGAACGCCTGTGATACGTGCAGGCCCGGTGACGGACCTAGTCATACCCTTATTTCCAGCAGATTGAGTGGTGACGCCGGCAGTGGTAGCGGCACTCTGCTTGTTACCGGAAGCAAGAGTGAATTTGGAGCCTGGTGCTGGCCGCTGGACACCCTTCACCACTATCTTTGGCGGCGCAGGTGCTGCGGAAGCTGCCACTGATGGTCGCCGGGCGAGCCGCGTTTTGGCTAAACCCACTGTGGCATCTGAGTCTGGGCTTCGTCTGTCAACAGTCATGGTGTTGGCTTTCGCATCGGCTTTACCGAGAACAGGTGCCGGGTGAGTGATTATGGATGGTTTACGGGTGATTTGGAGAACGGGAGCGGCAGGTTTCGCTGATGGCTCTGCAACCTCGGAGTCTGGGCTACGTCGATCAACAGATACAGAGATCATAGAGTCGGTTTTTATGTGGCCTTGCTCTTTTCCTGTCGCTGCACGCTTGATGATGCGCAACGCGGGAACAGGCCTCAAAGGCGCAGATGTTGATGGGCTCCGAGTACCAGCTGCGGACAGTCGCCGGGCCTTGGTCTGAGGCACAGGGGTGCCATATTCTTCCGTTTCTGTCGAGAATACTTGTTGGATTGGTTAGTGTTTATGAGGGAGTAAACGATAAACCCACTCTCTGCACATGAAATCTGTTCCTTGATTAACGGAGAGGACACATTCGACAACGACCGGCGCTTCTTGCTGCCTCTTGCACTCGGCAAGGGATCTTATAGTATGCAACACTTAATTGACAATGAGGATATTGGAAGGAAATGTATAGCTCACTGGATTCCTGAGCATTCGAAGCCGCTGATACGTTGTTAGTTTCGGGCGCTAAACAATAACATCATCAGTACTTGGAGTCGGAAACATACGAAGAACTCACTGGTATTGACCGAGAACCTTCCTAGACCCTGGGGAATCGCTGGCGCAGGAAGATCATCATCTACAGCTGATATATTAGTGCTACACGGCCTTTAAGTCCATCTTAATTCGACATACCAGCTACGGACTTCTCTGGCTGCGCAACGACATCGGTCGCGCGCTCGGGCATCTCCCCTGTATCATCCGAATCCGAGTGTCGCTTCTCAGCTACGATGGCCTCCATAGCCTTCTCTTCCTCTTCAATATCAAGGTCCTCTTCTCTCGATGTATCACCCAGGAATGAGATCCTATCTTTAAGTAGGTCGAACGACGATTCTGCTTGGAGATGTATGTTGAAAGAGGTATGAAGATCGAGAGAGTTGCGGGCCTTCGATGAACAGGTTATCGCAGCATTTCTCCGGCGAGACTGGGATGCTGGGTGCTGATGGGCGAGATACAGGCTGGAGTTTGTGGAGGAGGTACTGACGGATGGCGGGATGGAGGAAAGGGAGGCATTGACTAGGAGAGTGGAAGTGGTCGAAGGGATAAGACATGCCGTAGACGATTCAAACGATGAAGCAGACATATTTCTTTCTCTGTGACACTCAGAGACGCTTATGGTAGGCTGGATAGGGTTTAGGTCGGAGGAGGAAAGGTCTCGCTGATCATCGAGTTCGGTGAGCTCGAGACTAACTGGTCCAGAGGCGGGAGCATCGAAGATAGTTTGCAGAATCGGTATCTGGAAGGAGGAAGCTGTTGGGGTCTTGTAAGAGTACTCCGAGGCCAGACTCGGACGGACAGACAAGTCCGTAATGACAATGTCTGCCAAAGACTGTCGAGGTTTGGTCGTTACTTCTTCCGCAGGTGTTGTTTGAATACTGGCCAAAACATCTGAGTTGTCTGCTTCTGAGTCAACCTGATCTACCACAGGTGGCTCAGCCCCGACGCTGTCTTCCTGGACATCACAATCCACGACGTTCACTCGCTCTTGAACAACACTGACGTCTCCCACATCCACCAGCTTTCCACTATACTCCCACAAAGATGGTACTTTTTCAATCACCTCTTTCATAGATGTTTTGTTAAAGAAAGCAGTGAGAGTGAGTTGCTCTTGACCGTGCTCCTCGTTCTCCTTGTTCGACTCATGCAATGGCGAGTTGTGCGCTGGCGACTTCAGAGAGTTGAGAGGGTCAAACATGCTAAGAAGACTTTGTCGTGGCGCATTCATGATAGTCGTAGAGAGGAGGACCAATATGGCAGGAATGAGGAGAGCAGCGCGTCTGGTGGCAGTTAATAGACGGCAGCTTTTCGGCACGTGTATTTTGAACACGATCACGTGACAATCTTATGTCAGTAATGTCGGAAAAGGTACATTTTCTGGCTCAGTTTGTCTTGTTTTGCGATCAGCCACCACACAGTGACTTTACCCACTCTGCGATCATTGAGGTAAACGTAAAGACTTTTCTAACAAGCGCTCAGTGTATTTTTGAAGCTCCCGAGGCGAGGCGTTGCTTTCATTCTGCCCGTGGTTACAGATGCATCATGCAATGCCATGATTTTTTGATCATGAGCATGTCTGGACAGTCTTGGTTGTATATCAGTCGCGGTATTATGATCAAGTATCATTGCGATGATCTATGCCGTGAAGCCGTTAATCCCAAATGAAATTTCTCATCTTCCACAGCACTGGGCCGATTTATCACTGGGTTATATCCTGTCTTGTCAGCACTAGTGTTTGTAATACCTACATCCGTGTGTAAGTGATCTACATCTTATACTTATAGTCTAGAGCATCAAAGATGCACCCGGTGAAGCACTCCAGCTCAGCCTATCATGAATAATGAACTGCCGGCCAGCAACATTACGTCCTTGTTCATAGGCTTTATAGTATCGACTGCGTAAGTCGTTCCATGCGCACTATCGTCGTGTCGTATGAGCACTGACTGTCCGAACGTAGGCTGTATGGTGTCACCTGCGGGCAGGCTATATGCTATCAGCTCAAATACTCCAGGGAAGACAGGTTGGGAATGAGGATATTGGTACGCAGGCCCGCGATATGCTATACATGACCTGACGCTGAAGATCTTCCCGGTATTGTGCGCAGGTTGTACTCTTGTGGTTTGTGAGTAGCACCTCCTGCAAATTGTGCGAACTTTACACCTTTCTGTCCAAGATTGATACAGTAGAACAATCTTTCATGATGGAGACCATGTGGTACTACCTGATTTACCGTTGCGGACGCAAGCCGTCCTGCTTCCACACAGCTAACTGGTTCGTCCCGCGTATACCATCATTCCCTGTTTTACTTTTAACATTATAACAGGTCTCTCATTGTAAGGCCCGCACCATCGTCCTGTTGGGCGCTGATAAACGTATAGCTTGTTCAGTTTCATGCTGTTCCCACTGTAAGCCCTTTGGAGTAGATCTGTCTATCTCATAATTCAGTAGGCATTTGACAGGAAATAGCGGTCGTGATTGTACAATGGTCCGCAAGGGCAGAATGCCCTCTTTAATTGTATCTGACCTCTGTAGCAGGATCTTCGTTAGAAGAATTTGGATCGGTAAGGCTCATTCCTTTCAACACCACATGAACTAATCGGCGAGTTAGTGTCCGAGCACAAGAGGAGCACGTATCTGTTTGTAAGTTGCCGATTGGATGCTCCTAGTCGTCTAATATATTTTCTCGATTGTCTCTAGACTCTCCCTATTATCTCCGGTACTGGTATATTTCTTTCTTCAACAGTTGAGGTGCATTACTTACGAACATTTTCTAATTATCCGATAAGGGCTGGCGGTGGGTGAGTCAGCGACTACTTCCGCGGAGCCTCGCATATTGACTGCCTTCTTACAGCGTATGTCTGGAAATGGTAGTCTCCTTCCACTCCTGGCTACTGCTGAGATTCCTAACATACAGACCAAACATACCATAGCTACAAATTGCCTGCCTTCCAGGACGCCTACAAACTCGAGGTACTGCACGCGCGGTGCTTCTGTAGTTCTAGCTTGACTCACGCTGATTCCTCACTCAGTGGATACCCGTCGTCGTCGCTGCTTGCCGAACATCGACCGACATTAGTATTGCAGTATCCATGTACATGCTCTTGAAGACTCGATCCGGTGAGATGTGGAAGGGGTATGTATTTCACGTCTTCTATTCCCTAATATGTTCGTCATCTGTGTCGCTTATCCGCAGTTCATTCATGCGAGTCATTGCGGACTTCACATTGATCACGGGCATTGTCACAAGGCAAGTATTCTGACCCACAACCTGATGTTCGACGATTTAATGTGTTATCTTTAGTGTCGCCACTGCGGGTTACCTCGTCGCGGTACGTTAATATGTCTCATTGGCTGACATGACCTTACGTGCATGGTGTAGTTGATCGTGAAGCCTTCGAGTTTGTCTTACGTCGGTATATACTATGTGTATGGCAAACGTGGGTATTTGTCTTCTTAGAATTTAGGTCAATGTTGACATCTTCTTGTAGTTCATGTGAACACGGTGCTCACTGGGTAGGCTCTTAATTCTCGGTCCAACCCTCTCGTGCTGAGCTAGATCTCCTTGGGCAGCCTGAACGCAAGAGGCCTTCTCAGAGACCTGGCAAAGGAGCCCTTTCTGATGCCCTCCTCTAAGCAGCGGTGGCAAAAGATATTTACGAACCCATCAAGCCTCATCCGATCGAGAAGTGGATTGGGCCTCAATGCGGTTTAGACATGGCATTCTGCTTGAATTTTTTGGTGCGGTCGTATTGCCACCCTTTAGACATTTTATCAGGTTTTCATCTTACCTTCAATGTATTGGCATGTGTTAGCGTGTATATATTCCGTATTTATTTCCCTTCGATGTAGTTGGCTGATCTAGGACCCGGCTACGCAAGCTTCTCCACTCGGGCTGCTTCTAGTGGGTGGATTCACCTTCAGTGACGGATTTATTGAGCCTGCGCAGTCAATCATGGATATCTTTAGTAGTACGCGAGTCCTCTTTTGTAATTGGATCCTTTGTCATTGTTTACCTTGACCCCTCTAGGGCTCTTACGCGGGTGTGGAGATATCATAGGTATGAGGCGTGAATTGCGCCCAGGACTTACGATGGGCGCAACTGTGACAAGTGCTATCAGGAGCTAAGTAAATTTATAGCTTACGAAGGTATGAACCTCTGCGGTAGCATTGGTTGGACTAAGGTACTGCCTACTTGTTGGAGGTGCAGGCTTGGGGTGTTAAATTTCACCGAGTTCTCCAACTTCGAATTTTCAGCCACATTTCCACGTGCCTCTATTACCAAATTGAGAAATGATGGCACCGGAAAGCAGCAGTTTACTTAAGATCGTTGCCTCAAGTCTGCAGTGTCCACTTCTCCCATCCTTTGAGATCTTGTCCCGGGCTCTACTACTGTCCGCGATCTTCACTACGTCTACAAACGATCCAGGATGCCTCCCAAGAAACAGCAGCCCCAAGCGAGCTCCTCCAAGCCCAAGGAGGACAAGGTGCGCGAATTATACGGAATAATCGGTAGAATTTCACTGACAAGAGAATGCCAGACCTTTGGTATGAAAAATGTGCGAAAATGCCGTCGATAGATGGATGAAGAACACGTCTAATGAGAGTCACAGAAAAACAAATCTGCCAAGGTCCAGAGACAAGTTGCCCAAATCCAGGCGCAGCAAGCCCAGGCGGGCAAGTCTCGCGCCCAGCTCGACAAGGAGAAGGAGAGAGCTCTGAGGGAGAAGGAAAAATTCGAGGCGGAGAAGAAGAAGAAAGAAGAGGCGGCGCTGTTAAAGCCCGTGCAGACACAGAAGGTGCCGTTCGGCGTCGACCCGAAGACGGTACTGTGCGTGTTCTTCAAGGCCGGGAACTGCGAGAAGGGGAATAAGTGCAAATTCAGCCATAACCTAGATGTGGAAAGGAAAGTAGAAAAGAGGAATATCTACGCGGATACGCGGGAGGACAAGATGACAGGTGCGGATTAAGCTAGTGACTGCGTGTACAGCTGTTCACAGACCTGAAACGCAGATACGATGGACAAGTGGGATGAGGAGAAGCTACGGAACGTCGTACTCTCAAAGCAAGGTAATCCGCGGACAATAACAGACGTAGGCTCCTCTCCTCTCCTTCCCTCCCCTCTTCTCACCCATGTCATCCACAGAAAGTCTGTAAATACTTCATCGAAGCGATCGAATCTGGAAAGTAAGTAGTTTGCATGCATATCAATGACGCTGGTTTACTAAGACTACTTAGATTCGGCTGGTTCTGGGAGTGCCCTAATGGCGGTGAGAACTGCCAATACCGGCACGCGCTACCGCCAGGCTTCGTCCTCAAGTCACAGAAAAAGCGCGAGGATGACGCAGCGAAGGCAGCAGAGATTAGTCTGGAAGAGTTCCTGGAAGTTGAGGTGCGTTCCGTGCACCAACTTCGCTGTGCGACTGTATCTAATCGCAACATGACACCATATAGCGGCACAAACTGGGGAGCAGTCTGACACCAGTCACACCGGAGACGTTCGCGAAGTGGAAGCGGACGCGGATGGATAAGAAGCAGGCAGAGGACGATGCGCTGAGGAAGGCGAAAGACGCCACGGCTGCTGCAGGGAAGAGTAACGGCATGAGTGGACGAGATTTGGTGCGCACCGTGCTCTTTGCGCCCTTACCAACCTATCTGATTTGTCATTGCGATCAACGTAGTTCCAATACAACCCCGAATGGTTTGAAGACGAAGATGACGACGAAGACGATGACTGGGATCTGGAACAGTACAGAAAGCAGAAGGAGGAGGAGGATCTGGCGGACGAGGAGAGACGCCTGCGCGAGCTCGGACTGCACCCTGATGAAGGGGACGAAAAGGGCGAGGATGAGCACGAGGCAGAGGGCAGCGGGGGTGGTGAGGAGGCGTGATACAGACATCGGAGAGCGACACTAACGAGTAGGATGTATGTCATGATCCACGGATTGACTATGCTAAGTGGACGTAGACGGTCCATGGTCCCATGCCGTCGACTCTGGGATTGCGAAAGCATAATCGTCAATTGCGAAATGAATAATAGCAGTATGATACAACACCAGATATCTCCTACTCGTCGTCACTAGCGTAGTCTCCTAAACCTAGTCCAGCTGGTGCCGAAGCAAGGGAAGGCTTTGATGCCGCGGTCCTTGCAACACCGTTTTGCTTCTGTATCTGCGCGAAGTACTTCAACGACTCCAAAGTGTCCGAGCTGAGTAGCCCAGATGCCTGCTGTTGTTGTTGCGCCTCCGCTTCCGCCTCTGCCTGCAGGAGCGCTGCCTCCTGTTCATAATCCACGTCGCTATATTCTCCTTCGTCCTCACCTTCCAATCTCCGCCTTTTCGTATCCCGTTCCTCTTCCCCAGCCTCATCACCCAACACATCTCCGTCCTCCAGCGCCCGCATCGCCCTCATCGCATCCACAATCCGCGGGTCCATCTTCTCCTGTATCGTCTTCTGCCCAATCTCTTCAAGCCGCCGCTTCTCCGCAACCTTTGACGTCGGGTTCGGGTCCTCCGTCGCCCACCGCACGTTGAGGATCTCGTCGTTGTCGAGCGACTGGCACGCCATCGCTTCCTTGGCGAACTGCGCACTCTGCTCCGAGACGTACGTGACAAAGGCGACCGAGCGATATTGAAGCACTCGAACTGACGAGGAAGATGTCAATAATCAGCGCGACAGTAGTAGGGATGGTGACACGCACTCTTCTCGATCTCGCCCCACTCTTTGAAATGCCGCTTCACGACCTCCTCCGTTTCCACGCCCGTACCAGTTTCCTTGATCCGTCCAATATACAGTGTCCGGTTCTGTCGCTGGAAACTGCCCACACCACCCATGTCGTCACGATAGTCGGCGAACTTATCGCGCGCGAACACGTCTTTCGAGTTGTCTGGCAGTTCCGTGGATTCGTCGGGCAGCATGTGCAAGTACTCGCATTCCCATCCATATGGGCAGCACCCGCGCGAGAAGAAGAGGCAGTAATACTTCATCCCTGTGGTATTGGCCCGGGTGAGCCCCGCATCTTTACGGATATTGCAGCGCGTCTGGGATTTTGTTTTGCTAAGGAAGTGTCAGCAGTCGTAGAATAATACCGGAGCAGTTGATACACACTTGGAATAGTTATCTTCCCTGTCACCTCCCGCCCATTTGTTGTACCAGATGTTGTAGACCTGCCCCGTCTGCGGCGCCTCTTTCTTCTCAACCTGGCCTGGCTTGACCTGCTTTCTAGCTGGTTTTAGCTTCTTTTGTTTCTTGGGCTTTGGTGCAACGATGGCGTGGTCCTCAGTGATTGAAATAGTGGTTTCGGTGCTCATGATGTCCGATATGAAGGTGGTGGAAACAGTACTTAGCTTGCGTACCATCAAGCGCTCATGTGGCTTGTTAATTACGTAATCAGATCACAGCCACAATATTCGTGAAGGTTCCCTCAATATTTACCGCCGGACAAAATGCTTTGTCTTGAACTGCTTGCAGCTGTATTTCTACATTCTTGTTCATTGTCTACACTGGTGGTCTCCCTGACTCGGCGTTTATACAGACTAACCTAATGGAGGACAGAACCCGGCGTTGATTACTGTAAACCTCGGATGGCCGAACTACAACTCCAGACGAAATCCAACCATCTTACAGTCCGAAGACCGCAGTTTGAAAGACCGCAGTTTGAAAGACGGACCCGCCGGTACCTGCACGGGACCAACTTTGGATGACTTGGCAAAGTCTCAGAGTCATGTTATAATCAAATTTTCACCAGCCGACTCGGACGCAGGAGCCTAACGAGGCTTGGAATTATGCCCATTCCTCCGGTTAAGAAGACCTTTACGTGTCATCGCCATTATTAAATTGTGCTAGTGTTCCTTATTCCTCTGCTTTCCCGAATTCAAGTCCGACCCCGACTCCCGACCACTCACTCTGGCGTCATCTGCCCTTGACTTGAGTACTCTCGACCCCATGCCACAGTATTCCCCGATAATGTTCCCGAGTGCTATTTATATCTGTATATCTGAAGCTTGTACACAACCCGAGACACTTCCGTTGCACTTTCTGTCTGTTGCTCGTCCATGACCGACCCAGTAGTTTTCTACGGCTTCACGCCTGTTGCGAGGGATCCGGATGTCCTGTTCAAGGACCACCCTACAGCCACTGGCGAGCATCCTAAACAGGATCCATTCACGATCAAGGACTTCCCGCTTCCAGATTCGCCTCTGGTGCGAGAGGTCAAGTCCTTCGTCCAGGTATATTAATTACGTGTGGCGTAATAAAATCTTGGCTGTCCACTAATGGCGATGTAGAAAGAACTAGACGAAGAGACCTTCAATCACAGCAACCGTGTCTATATCTACGGCACTGCCCTCGTAAAGACGCACTTCCCCTCCTGGACCTACGACTCCGAAACGTACTGCCTAGCCTGCCTGCTGCACGACATCGGCACCGCCGACCGCTTCCTCGCGACCACGAAGATGTCGTTTGAGTTCAAAGGCGCGATCGTTGCGAGAGGTTTGATTCTCAGTCTTGGAGGTGTGGAGGATCAGGCGGATAGTGTATGTGATGCGATCGTGCGGCATCAGGATATTTTTGTGAAGGGGTATGTTATCGGCGAAGGGGAGGCGTGGCTTTTTGGTAAATGGTGGCTGACGATTCCTCAGGGGAAACATTACGATGATAGGGCAAATCCTACAGCTTGCTACTATTCTCGGTGCGTCTAGGTTCATTGCTTGCAGTTTGGTAGTTTCCGACAGCATGTTCTCAGACAACGTCGGCCTGTTCGTACTGCCCTTCCCCCCTTTTTTTTCTATCCGTAATCTTTATTTCCCCTGTCGCAGCCGTGCAAACCTCATCCATCCGGACCTCGTCAAAACCACAACCGGTGCTTTCCCGCGCAAGGGCTGGTCCGAGCACTTCGCGTCCGTGATTGAGAAGGAGCTGACGTTGAAACCATGGTGCCACACCTCGACGTTCGAGGTGCCAAACTGGAAGGAGGGTGTGAGGAGTAATTTTGCGACAGATGTAAGAGGGAATGATGTTATGCGGCCGTTTAATTAAGGGAAATAAGAGAACGCTATTCTTCGTAGTAAGATAATCCCGCTCTCGTTCGTAGGCTATTCAGACCTGATAATGAGAAAATCACGAAACAAGACAGATGACCATGGAAATTGTCTTGGTATATGTATACAACTGGACGCCACGAGGTCAGCACGCATACCCGGTTTCCGATCGCGACCGCATTCGAAAGCATGTAAAGCGTCGCACGATTCGAATGTCCCCTGCCCGCGTCTACCTCTAACGGTACTGATGGCTTATTTGACGATTCGATCTTGGTCCATAACTGCAAAGTCATTAACCACCACCTGTACCAACACAGCGGTGACCAACGTCAGTCATCTGTGTCGCCCTTCGTCGACGGCACCGCATTCCCAAGCTCTCCAGTATCATCGTCCTTCGACTCCCATTCCTCGCCTCGTCATGTGTCCTCGCGATCTTCAACATACACAGGCAAATAAGGTAGGTTCGGACCGATGCCAGACTGCACGATATTCGCACAGACGCAGCCGTCCGTTTAGTTACTCCCTTGTTTCATCATCCAGCCTATCTTGAGGCACCGCAAGGAAGGACAGCTCGCGGTCCTCAGCCTCTCCGTCGACGCATCCGACAATGAGGTGCATCAACTCCAGGATTGATATGTCCGTGTCGTATTCCTCGCACCTATTCGACCTTGGTTCCATCAACGCCTGCAGCACCGACGTGACCCGATCGTTGAACAGCATGAGTGTCCGAAGCAGGTGTCCGGAGCTGGCCTATCTATCGGACTAGGTCTGTCTCAAACATATACTTCAAGTCGGCCTCCGTATGACTTGCCCATGGGCCTGGTATCGATGCGGAGCTTTGCAAGATTGGGCAGGCCGATGTAGGGACACAATCTGCCACCGTATAGCGGAGTCAGGTCGAGTGAGCTGAGCGTGGGTATCCGCATTTAGAAATCACGGCAAGAAGTTCATTGGGCAGCAGCTGGATCTTGGAAAGCGCCACGACTGGCGGGCCCTTCGTTTCTTGTCATTAGCTCCTTCTGTTCTTCGAGCAGCAGCGTCAGTTCCACCCTGAGAGCTGGTTTCGCTTGGAAGCCGGGAAAAGCGGTGGACGACGCGTCTGAATGGCCGTGCGCGAGTATTTTATTCTGGACCACGCGGCTGAAGAAACTATCCCAGTAGATATCCATGTCTACCCGCCGTTATGTCAGAAACATTCGGGATGATCGTCACGTACTTTCGAATCAACGTGCAGTTATTTGATGTTGATATGAGTGGCGAAAACAGTAGTTGCGAGGAGCTCTTTCTTCCAGGTCTGCGGAGCTAAATCAACGTGACGCCACGGAAATCGATGCGTCTGTTCCTAGTCACATGACACCTGACCGTGACATGTCGCGTCTCGAACATTTGTGATTATAATACTGACCGCTTACATCTATCTCCTCTTCCCGCTCACGGTCACTACGAACTTGTGCAACGTTTGTGAGTTTCTTGACTGAATCATGACGACAGGACAATCTCAATTTTCCCCTAGATTCCATGCGCATGATGAAATATCCACTCCGAATGCGCATGCATATGTGCAATCTTTTACCCTGAGCGCGATATCAACATATTGTGAGTGAAGTGATATACAATAGTTAAATCTGACATGACAGCTGAATGTATATAGCAAGGGCACCCAGTGGTCAATGACCGCGAAGCTGGACGACGCATCCATTTCTGTCGCGAGTCATTAGCCCTCACGTCTACTCCTCTTCGCTTACAAGATTCAATCCATTCTCCTTCCATTCTGGTATTATGCTCATTCGGCCAGCTCAAGGAGATTCTTGACATAGTCTCCTCCGAGTCCGCGGGGTGGTCATTCGTGTTGGCTATGGTCATCAACCAAGCTGCTCAAGCCAAAGCCCAGGAGGAAATCGACCGAGTCACAGGGAGGCAGCGGATCCCTAGGATGTCTGATCGAGCACAGATGCCATACCTCTCAGCTGTTGTCTGGGAGGTGTTCCGATGGGCGCCACCGGTACCAATCAGTAAGTACAAGCCTTCCTGATGATTGTAATCATGCCCTCACAAGATATCTCTCGACAGCATTGCCGCACAGAGTGAGGTATGGCGGAGAAATCAACGGATACGAGATCAAGAAAGACGATACAGTACATAGTTCTTCGATGCTGTGATGCTCATCGTACTGATGGAGTTTCCGTAGCTCATTGCGAGCCTGTACTCAATGAGCCGTGATGAGGAGTTCCATGACGATCCGGAGACGTACGATCCGGAGCGCTACTTCGACGGCAGGGCGGAGCGCACGCCGTACTATGTCTTCGGCTACGGTCACAGGCGCTGCCCTGGTGCCGACATGGCATTCGCTCAGCTGTTCCACCAAGCTACCTATTTCTTGTCCGTTTTCAATGTCAGGCCTGAGATCGATAGTAAGCGCAACTCTATCTATCCTAAGGCTGAATTCACCGGGGAGGTGGTCGGGTAATTACAAAGCGTTAGATTCCATGATAACGGATTTAACTCATCACTTCACTTGATAGACACCCCAAGCCGTTCAAATGCGTTTTCACGCCTAGATGGGAGACTGCCAACCTGCTCTTCCAGGAGGAACCTACGACGATTAGTCAGTAAGAACGCTACGATTCACCGGAATTTGTTGGTGTTGCCCGATGCTTAATCTTCCGTTTCAATGCTTCTTGAGCCTCTGAAGTTCCTCCGCAATGTAGCGCACACTGTTGTTGCCCAAATATTTCTTTTAGATACGGATCTTGTACTTACTGATACACTATAACACCTTGTTGGCATCAGTTTCGGGAGACGCCCGTTGTTACAAGTCCCAAGTTTACGAGGGAGGTGTCTTTATCCGCCTTGCGTTTGCCGAACAGTGAGCACTGTGAGCATCGCATGCCGAGTATTCGTGAGTCTGTTTTGTAGTTACAAAATATTGGAGCTCCGATGCCAGTGTTGACTACAAAACTCGTTTTGTGGGCTCAGAATTCAATATTCAGTTCTTCCTCCTCCTTATGAATGAATTTTCCTCCAACTCTCGAGACTTGTTAAAATTTTCTGTTGTTCATGTTTGTAAATATTCATCCGAAGACTTAGTACGATATGCACTCTTCCCTCGGTCATAGTAGCAAGAAAATAATCAATGATTGCAATTATTAACCGAGACATACAAACGTGCAACGCCTCCACCCTTTACGATAACATACATACCACCGACATACAATAGAAGCGGTAGAATACATACAACACACTCGCAATCAACTTATTCGTCGCAGCAAGATACGGTCTCCACCAGCGAAATCTTGTAAAATTAATTGTCGTCCGCCTTGCCTTTCCCCTTCCTCGAGCCCTTCCCAGGACTACGTTCGTAGGCATTCGTCTCATCGTTACCTTCCCGTCCCAACTTGTGTACGACCGCCGTCGATGATTCGCTCGGGTCTTTTGTAGACGATCCGCCACCGTCCTCGTTCTCCGAGTGCCGATGGTGTCGGCAATAAGGATTATTGTGTTGGTATATTCGGTTTCGAGAGGGTCCCCCGCTGGAGTCCGAGTCCGAGTCTGACGACGACTCTTCGGAAGAGGATTCGTCAAACTTCCTGGGTTTGTGGTATATACAACAGACTGGCTTGAGATTAGCATCCGCCTTGCCATCGACCAGGAGTTCCTGAGTATCAGCAGGAGTAGTAAACGTACTCTTTGATTTCTTCTTGCCCATATGCTCATTGTCTACGACGTCGTCTGTCCACCTCACCCTTTCTCTCTGCCTTCTCGGACCTCCCCTGAGCCTTAGAGTCCCGACAGCGCCTGAGCCATTTCCTACGTCCACTCCATCCGCTCCTCCTCCACTACTGCTCGGTAGAGGTCGAACATCGTGGATAGTCATGGTTCTAGATCCATCCGAAGGCGAAGATGTCCCCGGTGGGGGTTGTGTGGCCACATATGCCATGGTCAGGGTCGGTTTGGAGGTAATGGACGGTTGCTGTAGAAGATCAAGACAAGAGACAAAATTGCTAGGGCAGACAGGCGCTGTGCTGGCCTCTTTATAAGGATTGTCCAGGGCTAGAGAGGTCTAATGTCGGTCGAATCGTGTGTAGAAAACGAGGGAAATACGGTGACATATGCCTTATGTAATATAGTCATCCTCCCACGTGGCTTCGTATGGCTCTCCCTTACTCCAAGTGTGCCTCGGAAAGCTCATAAACGTCGTCACTTGCAGGTCAGCTGGCTGACACTCAGAAAGAGGAGTACGGTTCCGTAAACATCCAAATAAATATATATACTGATAGCGAAGCAACATGACAGCGCAGACAATTGAGCAACCTTACTGCCCCTCCTGTACAAAGAAACGTGTAGCTACAGTCTGAAAAGTCGCGACTTAACCTTCGGCATTTCGTCAGTTGCGTTGGACCGTTTTATCCTAGGTCTGGCAGTTGTTGATTGAGCAACCAAAGCTTGCTTAATCGCTTTCGGTCGTTAG
This sequence comes from Neolentinus lepideus HHB14362 ss-1, assembly GCA_001632425.1. NCBI lineage: Eukaryota > Fungi > Basidiomycota > Agaricomycetes > Gloeophyllales > Gloeophyllaceae > Neolentinus > Neolentinus lepideus. The sequence continues at coordinate 27,929 of KV425586.1, read as the reverse complement.
CTGCATATGAACTGTATCAGCACCTGGGGACATGGATAATCGTCAAGCTCACCATAAGCCTCCGAAACGTCCCATAACATAACTCCGCCGAATGAAGAGTAGGTATTCTGCGCCTTAATAGCGTAGTTCTTGAGCTCCGCACTATCGACATATCCGTCTCCTGCGGCGTTGGATGAGCCAGCCGCGCCAATGTATACCTTGATATCCTTATTTGCGGATCTGGTTATTTGCGGATCTGGTTATTTGCGGATCTGGTTATTTGCGGATCTGGTCTTCGCCCAATTGTCCCTGAAATACGTAAGCCTACTGTGATTCCTCCGTGACGTGTTAAAGACCTACCAGGTGCCGAAGTTATAGTTCGAAGGATGGTTCAGTCCACAATCATTATTATCTGCCAGCAGGCTGCGCGTCAGTCCCCTTTACCTCGACCAGCAGCATCGATACCGGAACTGACAGAATTGCATGTAGACAGCATCAAACGGTGCAGCGTTGAGAGTACCACCGATATACGCATCGGGATAGGGGCACTGAGGTGCAGCCGTAATGTAATATCTATAGAAACTTTGAAGTCGACACTTGTTTAGGACGTCCTTCGGATAGAGCCTACTTACGTCTTGTCAGCTCCACTGGCGTGTAACCTAATCCTGTTCACGAAGGCGGCATAGTGGGCAGAGGTACCGCTCTCAATGTCCAAGTCGACACTAGTCAGTCAAACCTAGTCAGCCTGCACGCTGGCGTTGTGTGGCGAAGCACGTACCCGTCAAGAATAGCATCACCGAATGGCCTGATACTACTGGAGCCACCCAGGAACAGGTTCCATACTTTATCCGCAAGGATTTGCGCCTGGCTATCCGACGAGAACCCAACCTTACCCGTCGCACCGCCTAGGGAGAGGGTAACGATCTTGCCCTTAGGCTGGCACGCCTTGATGTCGGGGGTCATAATCTGGCACTTGGCGAGATCGGTGCTCGAAAAAGTGCCGTCGTTCTATTGATTGCAGATCTGTCTGTTGGTGAGGACGGGTGTTTGGGGCAATGAATGGAACAAGGAACGCACGTTGCCGAAGTCAATCTCTGGTTCTCCGCCGGGGCCCTCGAATATGTAGAGGAAGGCGAGTGGGATGGTGTCGATGGTGTCGTCTGCACAGTAATAGGCCAAGTGCTGCTGGTTGCCGGCGGAGTCTTGACCCCAATAGCTACAAGTATATCTGTTTAGCCATCGCAGCGGGTTCGCAAATCTGGTCACAAACTTACACCGCAAGCTAATATACATCATGATAGGATTCAGTTCCAGTCTGTTGGCTATAGAACTAAAGGTATAGTCCTTACATTAGTATTTTGAGACATATCGAAGGCGTTGACACTACCGACAGCAATTCCGAAGAGGAGACTGATAACGGGGAGCGAACTCATGAATGCACCAGTGAAGGCTATCCGTGCCATCGCAGCGAAAAGTCCGAGGAAAGAATGCATGCGCTATCACTTGCTCTCCTCTGCTCCAGCTCATCTGGCTTTATAGCTGAGATACGTGCAGACTTGAAGACCTGCATGCGGGCCAGACCTAGCAGGACAGTCAGGGTGCGGCCAGTATGCCACATGAAAGCGAACGGCACTAGGGAATATCGAAGCATCGACGGCGACTCTGTCATCAAATCTTTATCACCCTGCGAGATATCTCGAGTGCCTCGTTGACTTCAGCAAAGAAAGAAAGTCGAGAAAGAAGCCTACCCATACTCATTAGGTGTGGTATACGCACGATGAAGACTTCAAAGCATGTAGTCTGCCGGGTTTCTCCTTCTCCGTCATTTTTTATGAATCTCGACTCGAGCATACGCCTGTCGACATCTTGGCAACGACAGGAGTCCGAGCCCGATTAGGATTACACGTCGCTCTAGGTTATATCGCTCATGATTAGACGAACCATGCGGATGATCAGGGAAAATCTCTGGTGTACATGTGGAATGTTTTGGCCTTGCGGCAAATGGGGGGTCGGACCCATAGCTTGAGTTGCGCTTGCCTGAGATGGAAATTCAGAAATGCTGCATGTTTTGCACGGACAGAATTCGGATACGTCGAGGCTGATAAGATACAGATATACTGTATACAGCTCGGAGTGCGTGGCTGTTATCATCAAAGCTGCAGGATAGCAGAGGGTACAGGCCAGTGAGAGGCCCTTCCTACTTGAAGTTCGTCACCCATGGCGGTTGTTGTGATGGAATGGCCTCATGGAGGACTGCAGACGATGGACAGAAGGCAGCTAGCACAGAGCGCGCTAAAAATGGTAATTTCTTCATTTGATGGCAGTGATCACAATCCCAAGCTTGAGGCAGACAAACATCGACCGATGCGTAATGGCGTAAAATGATCACTTCTGCCATTATCATAGACACGTCAAGTAGTCAGGGGTATGATACAGCTAAACAACGAATAACCAAAGACGTACACTACGGACACAAGTAATCAAGATCTCGTTATAACGAAACTGCAGTGTATACACGAAAGCGATGAAAGCTAATAAATATAGACGGTGAAAGCGAATAAGGTAGGTATACAAGGTCCACAAAAAGTCTTCAGCAAATACGAAGGAGAGCGAGACTCGCGCGCAGCGCCGTTCACTCGGGAATCTATTAAATTTATCGTCTATCCATAGTAGGTCCTGATCGTAGCACTCGATGTCAGATACGGTCAAGAGCTGCCGCATCGGGATACTCACCCTCGAGGCGTTGTAGAGATCGGCTTGAAATCTGTCCGGCCAGAATGGACGAAATGATGCAAAACCTCGGCCCAGTCATTCCGGTCGTCCCATGAGATTTTGTTGGGAGCATCGACTTCGACCGGCATGACTTGGTTGAGTGCACCACATTGAATGATGATGAGAGCAGTCCCGATCCCGCCAGAGCGACGAGAGCGCTCATCTCGCCGTTGAATATCAGCCGCGACGAGCGGATCGGAACCGGTCACGTATGTCTTAGGCACGATATGGGTACCTTTGACAGTGAATCTGAAACAGTTATGCAGAAAAGTCAATCATCCGATCGAAACATCCCCTCGAAAATGAGACTCACCGGCGCATTGAGTCGCTGGAATTTTGAAAATTTAGCTCGATGAGTAAAGCCTGTTGCCGAACATTTGCCGGGCACCGCTTCAGCTGGAGCGCCTGGAATCCCGCCCAACTCAAGAGGTCCTGATGGCTGGAAGTGAATTTGCGCAGGTACTTGGCAATGTTCTCGTCGGATATTCCTGACACAGTATGTTGCTTGGCTGCGGACATGGTTGAGGCGGTGTGTTGACACACGGCCTTATGAGAAGCCCAGTCGGCTCTCTGGCAGTCCTGAGACTAGAAAGGGGTCAATATCAGCTGGAAGTTAGAAACTCGGTAGGACTCACACAGTATTGAGTCGCCATCTAGACAAAGACATCACAGACATTAGCCTTAGCCGCCGATGAGAAATCCTTGCAGACTTACGCAGCCACCACATAACCTAAAACGTCCAGTGGCGGGTGTCTCTGCAGTACCGCAAGTGTCGCATAGGCGGTAACCCCTCTCCTTGTGGTGCGACGATGAGGGAGAATAATAATTAGCCGCAGCAGGCTGTGTGTGATAAGCAGTCGCCATTGCTTTGACAAGAGGTCGCACAATGAATAGGCTGTCGACTTAGGTATTGTGTTATCGCAGCAAGCGAGAGATGGGGCCCTTGATACATTGTTGAGTCCATTAAATAGCACACTAGGAGACCTATAATCGTTTGCATCCCAGAGGAGTGTAGCCATGTTTCACTGCAATTTCACGGTAGAACAAAAAGTCGCGGAAATGGTTTTTGTTTGTTGACGTGCACCGAGTGGAATATGAAACGGTCTTTTGTATTCAAAGATAACCGACGTCTAGGCACGATCTCGAGAGGAACTTCGAAAAGGCCCCAAGACAATAAAGAGGGTGCCCATGTCCCGTCCTAACGCGCGTGAGGAGCAAGAGACAAAAGACGAGAAGCGGCTGATTGCATAAGATTCCAAAAAGGTTTGTTTGTAGCTGTTGTACCAGTCTCAGATACAATTACCATCCAACCACTACGCGTTGCTGTTACAGCGCCCGTGTGTCCCTCTCAGCATCAGGCTGACCAGCATGCATTTCCCTTTTACAGTGCGGTCAAAGGGAAGCTCATACTAGGCAGTCTTGCTGTACGATGTGAAGGCGGAGATTTCGTTCCTGATGCAGCGCTTTCGGACTGGACAATGTCAGGGGCGTGGCTGAAGGCGGTTATGAAAGATCTTTATACAGAGGTTTACGTTCCGTCTCCAATTCCACGCCTCTCATCACGGATCCCCTTCGAATGGCTTCCAAGCACTGCAGAGGCTCTACAGGTCTCAGCGATTCTATTGGATGCTGTTCTGCCATCGTCGATGGGCGTCTGTTCATATCACTGGTCTCCGTTGGCCTCTTCATGCTCGAGTGAACCTGTGCTGTCATTTTCGCGGTCATAGCTTGACGAGATCATTCATGAGAAGATTGTACTGGTGCTACTCCGATTGTTATCCACTAGACACTCCCCGAGTTCCACAACGTTGGCGAAATCTGCCAGAAGGTCTCGCAATTGTGTTTAGGTGCCGGAATTGTGGGGGCGAACATGTTAGCGCCTTGCTATGAGCTTCTTCTAAACAACAGGACTGGCCTCCTGCGCCCTGTGATTCTATCCGGGAACTGAGGTTCCATTTGGATGTTCTAATTTTGTGTAATGGGGCTTAAACAATCTTGTCGGCGGTATGGAGCACCTCTATTGTCGAAATGATTATGGAATCGTATCTGATTGCTTGTTGCCATGGCTGTGACTCAACCACGAAAGGCGACCGGTTAGTAAAGGCTACGCGCTCTCCTCACCGACGATCCGAAGCAGGTTTGGCCAACGACTTACTTCACAAGCAGCAATATCTCTTCTGATGCTGGGCTGTGAAAAATCATAACACTATCTGAGGGCTCGTTGGGTCCTGTCACCGAAACCTATGCACTGAGTAAACACTGATACCTGACCTTGTCATGTTCTCTAGATACCTCTGGACGTGAAGATTAATCCGACCTGTTTTCCCTCGTTATTGTTTGTCTGCTCCGCGTTGTTCCTTCTAGGGAGAATGATTCAGCTTCAGTCGCGGCAGGAAGACTGACTGCAGTGTCCTCTTATCAATGGTAACGTATATGTCCTGAGATGCGGCGTCGAAGACCCATGTGAGGGGTGATGCATATGACGTGTGCTCTTCCCGATCGTATGGCTCTCGGAACGCATGTATATTGTCGTATGCCGTCCAGCTCTGTAGGCACAGCAACCTAACCATTTATCAAATCTATGATGGCGATTTTTCGAAACCAGTGAATATGGGTATACAGTGGTGCATCATTTATTACATCGTGAGTTATGGATCTGATAATGCCGTCTATGCCAGTCCCGTGTACAGTCTATTGCCTAGTGTTGCTGGCCAAGAGTCCGGCACATAAGCTGGTGGTATCCTGATCTTGCTCATTTCGATTTTCTTCTATCGTGCGACAGCAATACACGAAGGTCGCAAACATTGCTCAGATGTTACAGGACACCATCGAGCGCCTTGCCCCCTTTTTTATTGCGAGGTATCGTTGGGATATATCGCCGGTTGTCCTCTTGCTCTTAGACACTCAAATCTCGTGCATAATATCCTTCGTCGGCGTGCCCGACTAGAAACTGCGTACCGAGTCTGATGTCGGGTCTGCCGATGTAATACTAATAGGTTTTGCGCCAAGCTGTTAACTCTCCAGTCTGACGAGCACGCTTGAGTGGGGACATGCAACGCCGATGTAGGGGGATCGTACGATAGCCGGTCGATTATTGGCGCGCTTTTAGCATGGACGCCTCGTACCTCTAGATTTTCCCCAAGGCTACTACTTGAAAAGTCGTAGTCACCTTTAAAGTCAAATTAACATTCGATGCAAATTTACAGTACCATAATAAATCCGTACTGTTCCTGTGGGGGAGAAAATGGAGAGGTGCCAGTCTAGAGCGCTGTGCGCACGGCGGTGATCTCGCGCACTGCACTCCTCTCTTGGACCGGGGGACTTTGAACATCCGGGGCAGCGGGCGCTTGATAACGAAAGGCTATAGCTAAAGCGAACAGGTCAGATGATCGTTTGCCTACATATATATATCAAAAACAGCACAGCCATCAAGGCAATCCTGACCGCGGTTCATATATATTTGGACAAGCCGCTCCACAACGCCAGCTCAGCTTACTGTGCTTGGATGGATCGTCATGGAAGAAAGCGCGTTGGCGAAAACGAGATTTGTGTTCTTAGAGAGTCTGAAGCCGAGGAGCGTGCCGAGTCTCTGAAGAGGGGTGAAGGTCCTCCGGCGGAAGGCAGTGGTGAATACAAGGCTATGCCATTGATGCATCAGAGGTTCCATTCCCCTCGAGGGACTGTTTCCGCAAATCTACATAAGTAAGTCCATCCGGATGTCGAGGTCACCTTCTATCTTCGGCCTGCTGACAAGGTCTACCTTTGGAAGTGATCTTCATCCAAATACCAGGTGCTTCCAAATCCACTAATCGCCAATGTTTCCTCTTTTTCTAATGAGATGCGGCAGCATTCGATGGGAAGCGAATTCCGAGCCATGATGCCTCGCCCGGTAAGGGGGGTGGGGGGTCGCAGCTATACATGGCCCAAGTCCCGCTCCATTCTTGTGCACGGACGCGCTAAGCCTTGGATATACTGTGAGAACGCGAAGTTATCTGCAGGAACGAATTTCGCTGAGATACTGTGCATCCACGTCTCGGCTCGCATACGATGCGAATTCAGGTGTGCTAGTATTCGGTACACGATCGTATCCATGCGAGTGGTTTTGAAGACAAGCCGGCCGCCCTCGCCGGACATATCTAGCCGCGTCATTGTTGCCGCAGTCAAGGTAGTATTTGGTTAAGAAATATAGATAATTCGTAACGCCACCCGCTGGTGAAAACCGCCGAAAGGCGTGTCCTCTGTGTTTTTCTCTCTGTTGCAATAAACGAAGTCTTCACCATCATTGAGATTTTTGGGCGGCTTTGAATTTGTTGACGGGCAGCAAAGGCGTTCCAACCAAGCTAAGGTGCTGATCCGCACGGGACTGGAAGAGACGGCCGAAAATGGGAACAGTCGGTAAGTCGTCGTTATCGCGAGGCTGGGTATGGTTTCCGTGGGTTGGGCCCATCCGCGGTGGCTGAGGAATGTGGCACCGGGAATGCGCGAGCCGGGCCCGAGAGTACTCAGGTTCGGAAAGGTGCAGACATGTACAAACGCGCCGTTTCGCGACGCGTTAACGAAATTGGGCTACACGCAATACCAAAAATGGGGTGAAAGGGAGGTGGGAGGAACGAAAATCAAAAGCAGCGTCGAGCACAGCTGGCGATCTTGCACAATACGACCCCTCGAAAAAACAATCCCACGAACGTATGACCAATCCATCAGTCATGTGTTGCGCCGGAGCTCGCACGCGGTACTGGAGAGTACCAGATTTTTCTAAGTCGTGATTATCAGTAGTCCAATGTATTAGTATAGATTGCGGCTCTTGGGCAAATTAACAAAATAAGCATGATCCTACTGGAGGGAATTATAATTCATCTAAATAACCATGGGGATTGAAAACCAGGTCCTATCATTGAAAAGGTAGAAAGGAAAAATTCTAACAGTAAGGAATGCGAAGTGCACCGCGACTTGGGATGCACACTCAAGTCAACTGAAGCAATAATAAAACTTCGGGTTGAGGAAGAATCGAACACAAGACCTTCTGCGTTGCCCTTCTACAATGGAAGGATCAGCTTACCCACGAACACCGGAATAAATTGATTTAGGTACCATATATAGTGTGGGTCTCTTTGGATGGGAGATGTACGCTTCTATTTTATTCCTAGATCGTTTCACTTAGATCGGAGCAATGATATCTCAGGTATTCAGTGATCGACAGCAGTGCATGACACACGGAACAGCTCATAATCGTCCTCGAACACTGCCGCTTCTGTTCGACGTGAAACATACTGTTCCAATCATCTTTCGAGCGTAAAACAGAAGGTTTGACCGTAAATTGACAGCGCATTGCCTAAACGTGTATACGTACTCACCGAGGGACCTATGATTCATGAACTTAGTCATCTGCTGACTTCAAGGCAGTTGTTTCTTCTTCTCTTTCTCTGTGCGGATCGCTACATCCTAGTAAGCTAGTGATGGCGTGTCCATAGCTTCTTCCGACTGTATTATGGCCGCAAGCTCTCCAGTGAATCAGATCAGGCTGTATATATGTCATAAGTACCTCAAGTTAGGTGATTTTCTCCTCAGCTGTTATGGATATCTCATCTACACTTGCAGCACTACTTGAGGCGGCCATAGTATCCACCATGTTAGTGGAGTGCTATTTCGAGGTCACGTAGCTGACAGTTATCTGTTTGGTGTGCCACATAGGCTGTATGGTGTTCTCATTGGCCAAACGTATCGATATTTCAATGCCTATCCGGATGATAGTGTTCGACTCAAGATTGTGGTATGTAAACTTTTGTACTCGATATCACAATGCTTACCTGATGAATCCGAAGGTCGCCATAATTTTTGTGGCACGTTATGTTCGTATTAATTTAACAGCCTTCATCCCTCACTCGCCACAGCTCGATGGTATTCAAGAATGCTTCATCGTCCACGCTCTGTGGTACTTTCTCGTCCGAAAGTGTGAAGGGCATTCACTCTCCAACTGTTTTGTCTGGTAGGTCTTGACTATCAAATGTAACAAATTGCTCCACTAATTTTTATTTTAAGGAGTTACACGGTTTGTGCTTTGTCTATTCCGTTTGCAAGAGTTTCTTGTGATCCCTACGAGGTAGGCGCTCCCAGTTCCATCGGTGCGGCTTTCATTCGGATATGTTCAGTTCACTGGGATGCTTACTAGATTATTGCCAGCAACTTGTCATATTCCTTGTCCAGTGGTAGGACCGTGGAAATTTCATGATATCGGACTGCAGCTTAACTCTTCTCCGTAGTTTATATCTACGCAGGATCTGGGTTTGTAAGTGTTAGCATCCTGACTCTCGGAAGAACTTCCTTACACGCCCGCTATAGTTCGCAAACGGAAACTTGCATACATCCTAGTGTGTCACGATCACCGGACTGTGCGAGCTTCATAGACTGATTCTGCATCCAGCTGGTCGGTGCCATATTGGAGATACGTGAGACTGATAGTCCTGATTATATCCTAAACATGCAACTAACTTACTTTTTGTCGACAGTCATGGGTTTGGGTACGGTTCACTCAGCATTTTGTCCTCATCCAAGCACTTATGACCTTCAAGGGTTCTGCATATCCCGGTATGGTCCGGCCTATCCCTTCACAACGTTAACTCTTACATATTCACCGGAGAAACCTGTATCCTAACCTCTTTCCGACTGGTGTACTCGCTCTGATCCAGACAGTAAGATTTCCCTATACCACAAATAGTCCCAAGCTTGAGCCTTGCGTCTCCAGGTACTTTCGACAACACCTGCAACTCTCAATGTCCTGATAGATCTTGCGATCGCTGTCAGTATGTGCCGGATCCTTTATGTTGCGCGATCGGATTCTCCTGGCATCTCTAGGTAATGAGGAGTGTACATGTTGCGAGGTGACCGTCAGATTTACAATGGCACCAGGTCGATGATCCAAAGCTTAATCAATTGGACTATGGGGACCGGTATTATTATTACGTCAGTATATGTACTCTCCTTGTTATCTCGCCCTAATATATTGACGTGCGAATCTTCACAGAGTATGCGTCATGATATTCCTGGTTCTGGTAGGCTGTTTATGGGATTACATAGTTCTCCTCGCCCTTGCTCATGTAACCGATCATTTCTACAATCAGGCTGTAACTGCGCCCCTGGATAGTACTCTTGTCCCTGGCTCTGTCTATCTGGTCGGAGCAGAATGTGCGAGAAATTTCATACTTGGCAGTGTCTTCTGTGTTAACTTCCTTCGTTGCTGACCAGTATATGCCAATTCTATGCTAGCTGCGTAAGTCTCCGTTTTCGCGTGGCATATATGCGAGAAAGACTGATTTAACTCTCAGTCTCAATAACCGCGAAGCTTTGCGGGACCGGCTCGGTACGGTGCAGGAGATTTAGTGATGCAGAAAACAGGGTCGATGGTACAGATTCAATGACCGATTGCCTCTGCATGTGAAGCAACTATTCTCTCTGTTTGTATCATAATTCATTCCGGGGGCTTATCGGATTGGTATATAGGTGTATTCATAGTGGTAGAGTAGGTTTGTAAAGTCAGTATCGCAATGTTACCTCAAGTGGAATGACAAACAGTACCGTCGAAAATGTGAGAGTAAGCATGTGAAGTCCGGCGGCAATGATCGAGTAGATCTAAAAGCTCAGTCACGACCGTCTCCAAAGCTTGGCTCGGGCGAGATGATACCTTGTATACTATCCAAGGCATGTATACCAACCCGATAGCCCTGAAGATTTGTGCACGAAGTAGGACACATCTCGAGCTCGTATCAGCGTGACGCGTAGACTATTGTCAATTGAGAGTGCATCGACTTTGTACCACAGGAAAGCATCATAGACAGTAGCCTCACTACCTGAAGAAAGGTTGACCGCCAGGTTCGTCTTGGCGTCTCGTAAATCCAGGAATGGTCAATATTGTGTGATGAACAACGTCAATCTCCCCCGGCAGCGATAGTCAGAAGATTACACACTTTAAAGCATGGGTTCAAATGATTACCTCGGCCGACAGTTGGCTTTGTCACGGATCCCAATCGAGATTTCGGTATAATCCGAACGATGCGATCGTTCGACTACTAGTTGAGCCGTCCCATCCTGCGTGGACGACATCGCTGAGTACTTGGCATCTGCGAGGGTAAAAGGTCGTCGTCGATGTAATTTGGAATTAAAACAGTGTTTCTCGAGAGTTAATTGTGTCTAGCTTTAAACCAGCTGATTTTGCGAGTATTCGAGAAAGAATGCTCACCTAACGACGTGGAGAGCTTAGATGAATCATCCCGACAAGACAGCACTGCGCACCGGAAAGCGCAACCGCATCAGACCGTCCAGCCACAGGCTTCCGGACCATATCGGAACACCCAGTAGCCCTCACCAACGCTGTCTATACCTTGTTCCGCATACCTCCTTGCAGCGTTCGAGTTTGATCGCAAGACACATTAGGGAACCTTCCTTCCAAAAGTAGCCATGCCACGCGAGCGACGTCATTGCGCAATCTCGATCAGTAGCTTACATATCTGCACAACGATGTGAAGGAACCTCAGGAAAATGCCCGAAGCTGACCAAGCTCGTACCCTACTGGGATTTAAAGTCCTCGTCGTCGTTTTAGAGCAGCCATCAGCTTCATTCTGAACAACTCTAATCACTAGCTTATTTGCCATGTCTCCAGTCCGCAATGGTCGCCATCTCTTTAACGAAATCCCCACAGGTGTGTAATCATCATAATACAGTCAGTATCGCGTTCTTACCTGTCAGTTGAACTCGGCCAGGCTTCCCCGTCCCTGGAAAGACGACAGTGTACGATGGGAGCGAGACCATCGACCCCGACACCGTTGCCCTGAACGGCGGCTTCCTCATCAAGACGCTCGTTCTCTCCATCGACCCGTACATGCGTGGAAAGATGCGTGACCCGAAGATCCAGAGCTACTCGGTATGTAACGAGTCTAATGTTTCTGGTCTTCTTGATTTCTTATCGATGTCATACTCTATCAGCCCCCATACTACGCCGGCAAGCCTTTGGACAACTACGGCGTCGGCGTCGTCGTGCGCTCTGACAACCCTGCCATCAAGGCCGGCCAGCACGTATACAGCGTCTTCCGTGCGTCGTCATTCTAAATTCCTTCTCTGTCCACTCTAACCCGATATCGCTATAGCCTTCCAAGAATACTTCGTCGATACTGACCCGAAGAAGTACCGTGTGCTCGAGAACAAGGAGGGCTTGCCCTGGAGCGTGTATGTTGGCGCAGCGGGCATGCCCGGCCAGACGGCCTGGTATGCGTGGCAGGAGTACTCAGCAGCAAAGAAGGGTGAGACAGTGTTCGTCACTGCCGGTGCTGGGCCTGTCGGATCGTAAGTCTCTTCCCCTCTTCCCTTTTCGTTTTCCCGGTGCTTATTTCGCGTGTGAAGGTTTGTGATCCAGCTCGCCAAGCTCGACGGTCTCAAGGTCATCGCTTCCGCCGGCTCAGACGAGAAGGTCGCGTTCATTAAGAGCCTCGGCGCAGACGTCGCGTTCAACTACAAGACCACATCTACGCGCGAGGTGCTCACGAGGGAGGGCGGAATCGACGTATACTGGGACAACGTCGGTGGCGAGACCCTCGAGGCCGCCATTGACGCCGCGCACACGAACGCTCGGTTCATCGTACGTGCACTCAGCCTCGCTTACGCGTTCATACACATATATTGAACCTTCCATCGCTTGCAGGAATGTGGCATGATCAGTGGCTACAACAGCACCGAACCCTATGGCATCAAGAACGCCACGCTGGTCGTCGCCAAGCAGCTCAAGATCTTCGGCTTCATAGTCTTCGCACTCGCATCCAAGTACAGCGAGGAGTTCTATCGCGTCGTCCCAGGAAAGATCGCCAAAGGCGAGATTAAGTACACCGAGGAAGCTGTTGTTGGCCTTGAAAATGTTGGCGAGGCGATTCTGGCTGTCCAGAAGGGCACGAATAAGGCGAAGGTCTTTATTAAGGTTGCTGATGCGTAGATGAGATGGACAGCGTGTAAAAATAAGAATGTAATGTGCACTGTATGATAATGAGGGACTTCTCGACTCACCGAAATTAACGTTGCGCCACATTCAGATGTGACGTCATCGGTCACAACGCACCGTTAACAACTCGTCTACGAGCGCTGAGCTGCTCGAGCTACTCCAGCTAGTTGTGAGTTATGATTTGGGCTGAGTGTATCCCGGATTTCGTCGCGTAGCGAAACGGCGCGCGTTGTGGCTTCGCTCGGTTCCGGCCTCCGGCTCACTCATTACCGGTGCCACATCGTCAGCCACCGCGGGATTTGCCGCTGGCTTCGCTACCCACGGGATCACGATTCTTCCCTGTCTCATTCCGGTTTAGTACTTTCTGTACCGATATCCTCGTAGACTGCTGGGTCACACAAGACAGCTATACATGCCAGTACAACTCTTACGTCATTGAATATGGATTAAAGTCGACATGGTGCAGTCACTGTCCACTACGATATTTGCATGCATTGCTAGCATTGTACAACAGAGTCTCGACTCAGCGGGATCGTCACAAATAATCCCGAGAGAAGCCCACAAATGCAAGGACTCAGCAACGGGACCGCTCTTTCATCAGCTGTGGTTCAGGTTTGATAATTATAGACAGCTGGATTGTGATGATCGTATCGTCTTTGAAAGGCTGTGCTCACCACAACTGTCGCCCGCATCATCACCCTCGATATCTGCAGGAAGAAATTGCAGTATATAACGTGCTGGCGAAATCATCCCGAATTGATCAGAGACCTTTTCTTGGACGCGCCAACCGACGCCACACAAAATAATGAGCTACATACAGACGCGACCACGTTACAGACGATTGTGGCAGGCTTGACGCCACCCTCTATACCATTGCGCTGTCTCATGGCTCAAGGACGTCTCTGATCCTACTGGTGTAGTAGGAGATCCTATTATGCCTTGAGGAATCTCCTTATCCGTGCTAGTCTGTGAAGCAGATGCGTGGCGGTAGCCGTCGATCTTTGTAAACCTCTCTATGTTGTCAAAATATATATGACCAGAATCCTGATATTCGTAGCTCATGCTCAGACTCCGCGCTAGGACACTCAAATCATTGAGCCTCGAATACGGCAAGTGCGATATGAGAACAAGTTGTTCGTTATAGTCATATATTCCAGGACCTCGTCAACATGCACAGATGACGTAGTATGGAGACATAGGAAATTCCCACATTATATTCAACAAAAAAAGATTTGAAGACTGAGAAGCTATCGGAACCGTGAACAGCTATGTTCTGGTCCTCCTGCTCGTAGTTAACCGTCGTATTTCTTAACGTGATTGAAGGGGACAATGACAGTGAGGTCGTCTCCCATGTACGTTAAGTTGACCATATGTCCGTTTGGCTGATACTACATCACAGGCAAGATATGTCAACCATCCAAACCAGGCCCCAGCAAAAGGAGCCTAACTTTGCCATTGTAATACTTCCGACTAAGGGAGAGGTAAGTCCCTACGCGCCATTCACCCTGCCACCACACGTATACTGTCTCCCTGGCCTACAGATGATGATGTTCAGTCAACTATCTTGGATGAGAGCAGGGATAACTCACATTGTACGTTTCAGTCCTGTTGCTCGACATCTTAAATCTAGAACTGTTGGACTACCTTCTGTTGTTCTCTGGGGGATACAGATGTCTCATTTTCGCCGTTTTATACCAGAGACCTGTGGCGTATTCTGGTCCGTGGCGTGTGCTGGTCTGGTCGAGTCATAGCGTGCGTGGCGAAGACTGCGGGCGAAGGAAGGACGTACTCGGGTTCATGCTGGTTCCTACAGCTTCATACTTCTGTGGTTGATTGTACGGATGCGTGTGGCGTATGCTGGTCTGGTCCAGTCATAGCGTGCGTGGCGAAGACTGCGAGAGAAGGAAGGACGTACTCGGGTTCATAATGGCGCCCACAGCTTCGTGCTTCTGTCGTTTATGGTACGGAGGCATGATGTACTCTGGGTAGTGTAGTTCCCATATGGTTATTCCTGAGGTCATGAAATATAATACTCCTCGAGCCGAATATTGCAGACTGTCTGTAGAGCTCGTCAGGCAGTGGACTTCATCTAAAATAACCCATCATATGCGGTCATTGCCATGATCCGAATGTCTCCCTTGCGTATTCCTTTTGTGCATATCAAGTTTGTACGAGGGCAATGCGATATACAAGGTATAACTCACTGAAGACGCGACGGCCAGGTTAGACGTCACATCAGCGATTCATCGAAAAAACATTGAAAAGCCAACGTCCACCAGAATTTGCTACCCGGAACCAGAGAGCTGGCACTATATTCGCCCATAGTCCTGGACGTGAGAATTTGATGCTAATGATGGATTCTTCGAAGTTGGTTTGTTTTGAATATTGATTCTGACGACTTCGTGTGGCGTTCCACTCCTCAGGCCCAAGGACTCAAAAAGGGCAGCTGCGGCCAGCTGTAGTGCAGAGCGCTATCATCGGTCTGACGCGTCTAGATCTGATCTACATTTGACGTGGCGTGGCGTACGCGTAGTTGGTCTCCGACTGTCTCCGAGTCGTGTGAGGCGCGCACGGAAAGCCACAGTCACACGCAGCTCTATACGTATTAAAAGCTTGGACTGTCGAGAAATTCCTCATCATAACTTAACATGCAGTCCTCATCCGCTTTGTCACCCCCACGGTTGCCTACCAGACTTCTTGACTGGCCAAGTATCGAAGATTATCAAAATCCGGATGTCATGCGCGAGCCATGGGATATCTACGAGCCCTTCCTAGCCAGTTATGGCTACGCGCTTTTTGACACGCCCTCGTACGATGATATAAACCGCCTTTCCAGGCTGCCACAAAGACCTGCGATGAATCCATTCTGCCCTAAGGACGACGAAGACTTCATTTACCACAACGGAGTCCGGACTCCTCAGCCACTGGGTAATTTTTGCCAGCAGGTAATACCATGGCTGCAAATCTGCTATATTTCTCAAGCTTACGCAACATTTTATTAGACAGCGGCCACCATGATTGGTTTGGACATTCACGGTCGTCAGGTGTGCTTCAAAGCCACGCGTCGCGACTCGATGGAATATCAAATACTCGCTCATCTAATCTCATCTCATTTACGTTCGAACCCGAGGAATCACACTATCCCAGTAAACTTTATTCCTGCAGGTGACTTCATTTTCATGGTAATGCCGTGCTGGGGCACTTTTTGGACATGGCCTGGGTTTGATTCGATGTCATCTAGACTGAAAGCAGGCGCACAGTTGATTGAGGTACGTGGCCGAACGCCACTCTCTCCTGGACGTACTTGGTAATCATTATTTGTGCAGGGCTTGGTATTCATGCACAAGAACGGAGTGAGCCATGGGGTGTGTGCAGCCGTAGTTATCCTCTAACGTTCGCTCGCTTATGTCCCCTGCGACTCAGGACATCCAGGAAGGTAATATTGTATGGAATCATGAAGAGTATCGTGCAATCGCCCCAGACGGCACCGCGTATCAGCGGACGAATTTTGATTTCCGTATGGCATACATCGACTTTGGCTCCTCTACACTGTTCAAGCCAAACCAGTCGCCGCTCATACACACCAGCAAAGCACCTCCGGTTACTTTGATAGCCCCCGAGCTTGAGAAAGAGGGCACATGGTACGATGCGTTTGCTGCGGATGTCTATTCTCTTGGTATGACTCTGCGAGAAGAGCTACGAAATGCACTCACAGGGGTGAGCGTTTGTTGTTCTTGTCTTGTAAATACTTGATTTATTTGCATCGATAGTGGAGCAGCGAAAACTATAGAGTTGCCGATGTTGCTCGTGAAACTCCCCAGTGGTATCATCAGTTGCTAAAGACGATGATTGATAGCGATCCACAGAGGAGACCCACAGCAAAGGAGGCCCTGACATATATTCGTAACATGGCCGCGAGAATTTAATGTTAGCCGTCGTTCCCAATTAATTGTTGCTCCTGTAGAAATCATCGTTATTCACCGCAACTCCTTATATTCATCGGTATTTCTAATCTTCTACTTAATTTAACCTGCTACGCCCACGCCATCATGTCTGCACAAGCATTATGCTCGCATGAGATATAGCCAGTCGTGTATAGGATCCTCTCGCCTCCTCTCCGTGTCCATGATTAGATACGTCAGATTAATATACTCGTGCACCGGTCATTATATTGGCAGTCCGACTTGCAAAGCGCACGAGTACAACTCCGCCGCAGCGTGGCGCTCAGGCTATCTGCGCTGCTGCAAGGCGGAACCTCGGGTGATTAACTTGACCATGAATCAAGAACAGTGCACGACGAACAATTTCGCACATAATGACAGAGAATCACAACCGTCAGGCTTCTGGCTACTTTCCGAGATGCAGATGATCTCACAAACTTAGATGCAGGCGTAAAGAATAGCACGAGAGCGGACAAAGATGCATGCCGGAATAAGCCGAAGGGCTTGCGATGATCGTATCGTCTTTGAAAGGCTGTGCTCACCACGAGCTGCAGTCTTCGAGCCTGCCCCATCATCACCCTCAAACATCTGCACGAAGAAATTGCAGTATATAATGTGCCGGCGAAATCACCCCGAGTTGATTAGACACTTCGTTGGACGTGCCAACCGACGCCACACAATTTCACAAAACAATGAGCTACATACAGAGCGACCAGATCACACACGATTGTGGCAGCCTTGACGCCACCCTCTAAGTCTATAGCATTAATGGCGCTGTCTCGTAGCTCAATGACACCTCTTACCCTGCTGGTATAGTAGAATTTCTTTATCCATGTTAGTCTGTGAAGCAGATGCGTGGTGGAAGCCGTCGATTTCTGTAAACCTCTGTATGCTGTCAAAAGATGTATGATCAGAATCCTAATATTCATAGCTCATGCTCAAACTCCGCTCTAGGAGACACTCAAATCACTGAGCCTTCCTTGACCTCTCCTGAATACGGCAAGTGCGACATGACTCATATCAGAACAAGTTGGTTGTTATAGCCATATATTCCAGGACGTCATCAACATGCACACATGAAGCAGTATCGAGACACAGGAAATTCAAATATTATGCTCAACAAAAAGAAATTTGAAGCCAGAGAAGCTATCGGAGCCTCCAATACCCCCCTTGAACGGTGAACAGTAGCGTTCTGGTCTCCTGCTGGTATTCAATCGCACTTGGTGACGTGATTAAGCTGAACAATGACCGTGGCTTTCTTCCCCATGTCCCACAAATTGACCATATGTCCGTTTGGCTGGTACTAAATCATAGGCGAGACATGTCAGTCATCGAAACCACTGGCAGGAATGGGAGACTAACTTTTCCGTTATAGTATTTGCGACTCAGGGACTGGTAAGTCCCTACGCGCCAGTTCTCCTTCCAAAACACGTATACTGTCTCCCCGGTCTACAGACAATGATGCCCAGTCAGCTATCTTGGATGAGAGCAGAGATAACTCATGTTGTACGTTTCAGTACTGTTGCTCGACATATTTAATCTCGAACTGTTGGACTACCTTCTGTTGTTCTCTGGGGGGATAAAGACGTCTCATTTTCGCCGTTTTATACCAGAGGCCTGTGGCGTATGCTGGTCTGGTCCAGTCATAGCGTGAGCGGCGAAGACGGTGAGAGAAGGAAGGACGTACTCGGGTTCATGGTGGTGCATACAGCTTCGTGATTCCGTGGTTGATTGTACGGAGGCGTGTGGCGCATGCTGGCCTGGTCCAGTCATAGCGCGCGTGGCGAAGACTGCGAGAGAAGGAAGGAAGGACGTACTCGGGTTCATGGTGGCGCCTACAGCTATGTTATTCTGTGCTTTATTGTAAGGAGGCGTGCTGTATTCTGGGCAGTGTTGCTCATATATGGTTATTCCTGAGGTCGTGAGATATGATCCTGCTCGAGCCGCATATTCCAGACTGTAGAGCTCGTCAGGCAATGGTCTTCATCTAAAATAACCCATCATATTAGGAGAAATAGAGTGATATTTTCCATGATCCAATTAACCTGTGAATGTCTCCCTTGCGTATTCCTCTTGCATATCGGGGATCAGGTTTGTACGAGGGTAATGCGAAATACCAGGCGCAACTACCTGAAGACGCTACGGCCAGGCTTGAATCCAGACTAGACGTCAGACCAGCGATTCATCAAAGTCATTGCAAAGCCAACATCCACCAGAATATAAGAATATATCACCACTGGCAGCGCGCGGCATTTACCGGACGTGAGAATTTGATGCCGGACACTTCGCGATCGAAGTTGGTTTGTATTGACTCTCGCGACTTCCGTGTGGCGTTCCACTCCTCAGGCCTAAGGACTCAAAAAGCACAGCCGTAGTCCAGAGCGATATTATTGATCTGGCGCGTCTAGACCTCATCTACATTTGACGTAGCGTGTCGGTCTCCGAGTCGTGTGAGGTGCGCACGGAAAGCCACAGTCACACGCAGCTCTATACGTATTAAAAGCTTGGACTGTCGAGAAACTCCTCATCATAACTTAACATGCAGTCCTCATCCGCTTTGTCACCCCCACGGTTGCCTACCAGACTTATTGACTGGCCAAGTATCGAAGATTATCAAAATCCAGATGTCATGCGCGAGCCATGGGATATCTACGAGCCCTTCCTAGCCAGCTTTGGATATGCACTCTTTGGTACGCCCTCTTACAAGGATATAAACCGCCTTTCCAGGCTGCCACAAAGGTCTGCAATGAATCCATTCTGCCCTAAAGACGACGAAGACTTCATATACCGCACCGGAGTTGGGACTCCCGAGTCATTGGGTAATTTTCGCCAGCAGGTAAGAATATGGCTACTCATCTGATATAATTCCCAAGCTTACGAAGCATTTTATTAGACAGCGGCCACCATGATTGGTTTGGACATTCACGGTCGTCAGGTGTGCTTCAAAGCCACGCGTCGCGACTCGATGGAATATCAAATACTCGCTCATCTAACCTCATCTCATTTACGTTCGAACCCGAGGAATCACACTATCCCAGTAAACTTTATTCCTGCAGGTGACTTCATTTTTATGGTAATGCCGTGCTGGGGCACTTTTTGGACATGGCCTGGGTTTGATTCGATGTCATCTAGACTGAAAGCAGGCGCACAGTTGATTGAGGTACGTGGCCGAACGCCACTCTCTCCTGGACGTACTTGGTAATCGTTATTTGTGCAGGGCTTGGTATTCATGCACAAGAACGGAGTGAGCCATGGGGTGTGTGCAGCCGTAGTTATCCTCTAACGTTCGCTCGCTTATGTCCCCTGCGACTCAGGACATCCAGGAAGGTAATATTGTATGGAATCATGAAGAGTATCGTGCAATCGCCCCAGACGGCACCGCGTATCAGCGGACGAATTTTGATTTCCGTATGGCATACATCGACTTTGGCTCCTCTACACTGTTCAAGCCAAACCAGTCGCCGCTCATACACACCAGCAAAGCACCTCCGGTTACTTTGATAGCCCCCGAGCTTGAGAAAGAGGGCACATGGTACGATGCGTTTGCTGCGGATGTCTATTCTCTTGGTATGACTCTGCGAGAAGAGCTACGAAATGCACTCACAGGGGTGAGCGTTTTGTTGTTCTTGTCTTGTAAATACTTGATTTATTTGCATCGATAGTGGGGCCGCGAGTCCTATAGAGTTGCCGATGTTGCTCGTGAAACTCCCCAGTGGTATCATCAGTTGCTAGAGACGATGATTGATAGCGATCCACAGAGGAGACCCACAGCCAAGGAGGCCCTGACATATATTTGTCATATGGCCGCGAGAGTTTAATATCAGCGGTCGTTACGAGTCGATTGTTGCTCTTGTAGAAATCTTCATCATTCACTGCAACTCGTTATATTCACCGTTAGCTCTAATATTCGACTTAATTTGACCTGCTGGGTCCAATGGATTACGAGATTTCCGTTAACCATACGTGGTTAACACCATGACTGTTTGCACTGTGACTGGACAAGCATCATGCTCGCATGAGATATAGCCAGCTGCGCATAGCATCCTCTTCAAGTTGCCTCCTCTCTCTGTCCATGATTGGATCCATACGTAGAATTGTACTCATGCACTGGTCATTATCTTGGCAGTCCGCGGCCGACTTGTAAAGAGCGCGAGTACAAGTTGTACAACTCCACCGCAGCCCGGCGGGGAGTTCGCAAGTTTAGACGTGAAGATATCGTATAGATGGGCCCTAGTATGGATGAAGTGGAATCGATAGAAGACTGGAATATGAAGCCGAACAATATATTTAAACAAGGTACTGCTTTCTGTCGACGAAGATTCTCCGCAGACCTACCTTGCGCCCGCAAGTTACGCGCCACACATTATATGCCTGCCAACTTGTGTTGGCCCGCATCAATATGGCACAGACCAAAATCGAAAGTAACCATGAGTGTCGGCCGCTGGAACGGATGCTGAATTGCGTGTATCGCGAGAGTTGAAATTATATAGTTCAGCTGAGGAATTCGAAGTCACAATACAGCCCTAGTACTGAGATAGGTGGAGGTCGGAGCGCCGTATTTCGAGACATAGAATGGGTGCAGAGAACAGAGTTGATCATAAGGATAGAGGGTTCGGAACACTAGGGTCGAGTAATACGAGACCAGTCTGCACACGATATACCCCTGACATTGAGTACACTCAGGCTAGGGATCGAGAGCGTCGTAGATGAGGGATAGCTGGAGAACAGATAGGTGAATAAAGCAGATGAATGCAGCGCGGACTCGAACTGGTGAATCATGACCAGGTGGATACTGGTGTGTAAATCAGCACCTCTGCTCGTGGACTTGCCAGAACCCAACATTCGAGTCTTGTCGCTTCAAAGACTGTTGTGAATGCAGAGCTTGCCCAAATGAAACAGCGTGTTAGTGCATCTATTGCTCGCCAGGAGAACATCCTGAATGCGGAGAAGAAACCGGGATGATGGATGCAATACAAGGAACAGCAAAGCAAAAGAATAAACATAGCACATAGCTAGGCATGACGTGCTCATACTCCATTTTGACTAGCATATGACAGAGGGCAGAGCCCACCTCGACTCGCCCGACAGCCAAACCACCATCGACCCGCTTAATCCCTGGGTGCTCCCCGGCCGACACCAGCGAACTGGGGTCTGTACTCGCCAGGCGCGCTCTCCTTCTTCCTGTAGTCTTCCCGGTCGCCACGAGGGGCACGGTACGTGCCCTCGCCACCAGCACCCGGACGAACGTTGGCGGGCCGTGGGGGGCGTGCAGCCTTCTTGTGCGTCTGGGGAACAATCTCGGTCGGGAGGTGGAGCCTTTATCAGGGCGGAAGGGTGAATTTTAGCTGGGCACCCATGTATGGAGACCACTCACCATTCACGGAGGTATTCAACACCCTCGGGGGTCAGAACATAGTAGTACCATTGCCACGAGAACTGAGTCTTGACGTAACCCTTGGAGGTGAGGCTTTGCATGGCCTTGATGACTTCCAGGTTAGGGATCGTCTCAAGCTCCTCGTGCTTAGGCGCGTTGTAATCTTTCTTGGCGACCAACACCCCCTCTGCTCCATGGAACCCATTAATTTCAGTGGCAAACAGCACAATAGGCTCCGCACGCACCCTTGAAGAGGTTCTCGTAGATGATGCGCCTGTTCTGCTTCGAAATGATCATGCTGGGCGAAGTGGGTTATCGGGTCGGAAGCTGGATGGCCATGCCTGAAATCAGCGAGCCCAACAATGCGTAGAGCAGAAGGACATACTGCGAGTCGACTGTCGCACTTATTCCGGCTAAGAAAGGCTTGTCAGAACAAGCTCCCTCACCGTCCTACATCCCCAGTCTGCCATTGCCATCCAACCCTTCCACGTCTCCAAACGAGACCGGACAACTTCCACAACACCCAGAACGACAGCGGGAACTGATAGTAACACTCACTTTGGGTCGAGAGGGCAACGGGTACCTCTGATTTTCTTGCTGGCTTGATGCCTTGGGCTTGCTGTCGGCAACGATACGTTCACTAACGGCTCGTCGGAGTTTGAAGTCCATCCAAATGGGAAATGTTTTCACGTGGGCGTTGTGGCGTGTTGGCACGCGTCTCTCTCCTCGACATGCTACGCTCACGGTCGCATCACAATCTCAGACCAGCTATCGGTGCTCTTAACGACGTCAACGATAAATTCGGAAAGCCAGAGAAGATGATCCACCGTGAAGCCGCCTTATATGCCTGTGCCAGGGCTCATATTCCACGTTGGGCTCGCATGCGTTTTACATCGAGCGTGGCCTTTCTGATGCTTTTCCTCTGTTCTGTGTCCGCCACTCTTGTATTTCTTGTATTTCAGCCTGTGCGCGCAAAGGATATGAAGAATGCCAAGACCACTGAAAAGATTCAGTTTTTGATGCCTTCTGCCAACTTATCTGTTTCTGGGCCAACCAGGACCTTGAACAGAGCTGAGAAGCTGCCAGTTGTTGACCGATCAATATTGGATAAGCTGGACCGTCTTCAATCGACCATTGAGCTGGACTTCATCGAACGCTTGCTCTACCTTGATCCTGATTACTCCAACCAACGTCCTTGGCCTCCTATAGTCACTGCTATACCTGAGATTCGGAAATCTGACGCTTCGCGCAGAGCTGACATGAACTTCTGTGGCTTCTCTCCTTGCCGACTGCTTCTCCCGGCACGTATCGCAGAGCAAGAGTCTAAAGCTCGGCAACATCTATTGCAGCTTCTGCACTTGTCACGCTCACTGAACCGTTCTCTCGTGCTTCCAAATGTAGGAAAGAGTCGTCTTGGTACTTGCATGAAGTTCAACTTTGACACGTATTACGACATGACTGATTTTCAATCGACTGTGAAAAGCGTGGAAGGAACTGACGAGCTCAGACCTGCTACCTTGTCCATGGATGCTTTTAAAGCTTGGCTGTCTGCTAGACGACACTCTGTCACGTCTCAGGTCGTCTTCATAGACACAAATGCGAAATCACAATTAGCCGGGAATAAAATGCTGCAACATGACAACGATGTGGAAGTCCGACTTCATGATGACGATACTATGGTCTACAAGCGCTTTCCGTGTTTCAAGACCAAGTTCAAGCGTCTCTTCGCTTCTAGTCTATTCCTTCCCCTGTCGATTCACCTGGCGAATAACGGAAATGGGTGGAACCCGAACAGTTCATATATCGTAGACTTGCTCATGAATGAAGACCTCAGATGGGCTGCTTTCAAGTCCAAGGCGCAGGATGTTGCCATCTCTGAGCCGGATGTGCTAGCGGTGGATTGGGACTTGCGCCACCCTCTCTTCGCAGAGGATTTCCCTATCGCCGGGTCGTTGACGTTGGATTATGCGACTCATCTCAAGAACTCCGCCCAGGCAGTTTCTTCGACCTTGCGTCCGTACCTCTCGATTCATTGGCGTCTTGAGAGCGTCCCCTTAGCGTCTCTCCAAGGCTGTGCGCAGTCTCTCGTGGACAAACTGACGGATATTCTGTCATCGTCGAGAACAGGTAACTTCTCTGGCGAACAGGATATCAAGACGGTCTGGATCGCTACCGATTACCCGTACCCGGTCGTTCCTACTTCGAATCTCAATGATGGTCGAAGACGATCCACTACTTTCAAGACTATCTCACCCGAGCACGTGGAAGCTATGAATACTTTCATTGAGGCGTTCAGAGCTGGCGGCAAACTACAAGGTTTACAATTGACCGATCTAAATGGTGGGCTCGTTGTGCTCGAGGATGATTTCGAACGCAAGGGGTTGAACTCAGAAGATATGGGATTTTTCGAGGACGAAGGCGTGATGGGCATTTTCGACAAGATGGTTGCGATGAATGCCGAACTGTTCGTCAGCGGGGCGAAAGGCTGTAGCCGAACAAGGTACGTACGCATGACCGCGTCAGATGGACTTGATATGTGATGTCTGACCGTGCGCTGCAGTTCCTTCACGAAGCAGATTGTTGAGGCTCGGAAGGTGAGGGCGGAGGAAGGAGATGAGCATCTACGCAATATTATCGAGCTCTTTGGACTGTGAGCTTAATACGCTCATCACAAAAGGTCGTCCACATCTTGCGGCCTGAAGCTAGGATACTGTGATCTTGCGAGCTGCGCTATGCACAAGGATGGAATATTTCATGATGACCCGTCAGCAATTGCTCAAGACTCGCCGCGGAATAGACGCTTCAGCAATCGTGACGCTGGGCTAGCCTACGGATCCGCTGTATGTCATACGCGTTGGTTCCCCGAGGCTCTGAATCGCCACAGGTATGTTTATGGCAATTATCGATAAAGCGATGGAGAACTTCTGCATTTACCTGCTGGGCGGCGCATGGCTACGTTTTATTCGCTTACCTGAGGAGATAGTTTTACAAGATATTGTTCGTGGCTGAGACTGGCGCGTTTCATCCTCACACTCGGAGCGCCAGCTCGTCACTTGAGATGGAAGCCGCGCTTATCAAGAATTGCTGACTTCCGAGTTATTACTCGCAGATACTTCCCGAGGCCCGGAGCTCGATCTCGGATGCCGCAAATTTGTTCCTTCTTGACATTGCAGTACTTGGAGGGACTGGCTTTGGCGCTTTTCAGATCGATGCTGAGGCACACGTTGCGAACAAAGCTCAGTGGCGCAAACCGCGATGTTCGAGACACATCATCATGGCATCCGCAGTGTCGTCCAGCATGACTGGTGATAGTACAGCTCCAGTACCAACTCGACGCGGTCGCAAACAAAAGAATGCTGATAATGCAGGTAAATCAGCTGCTACAATATCGTCTGCTCCGTCAGCACCTGCACGACTTGCAGCAAGACTAACGCCAAAGCGGCGTAGGGTAGTGGAAGGCTAGTATATGTCACAATATCTTGTAACTACTGTAATAAACACTTTGCAATGATTTACTGCAAATTTCAATATCTGTCGTGTGAGTGACCTTAGGTGACGGAAGACCTGGGACACGAGACAAGCCAACAAAGAGGCAATAGCGGCCGATGTCCCGGAACACGGGACATCACCTATCTAGATCGTGGACCTACATACGTATATGAACACTTTGCAAAGATCCACCAGTTGCGGCGATCAGCTCCATTATTAGAAAGGGTAATCTGGCCGAAATAGTTAGCATATGGAGAAGATAAGTGCGCTTGTGATTGGTGTCATACCGGAGTCTGATTCTGGTCATCATTGAAGCCCCAGAATAGGCGGCTGTCAGTAGTCGCAATTCTAAGTCATCGATAGTTTTAGCTTCGATAGTATAGAGGCAACAGACATGACTCACGTATACCTTCCCTTGACGTTCGTTTCCTGTATGTTGAACTGCTGAGCGTCGGGCCAGCCCGAAATTTGGGTGCCGACAGCGCCTTGATGCCCAGTATTCGCGTAGTTTGCGTGTCCAACATTCTGGATGGTGTATTTACCGTTGCCGAGCTCACTGAGGTTCCACTGTATACCCATGAAGAAGCGATAAAATTTGACCAATAGAGGGACCTGGCTCACCTTTTCACCGTTGCTGTCCTGCGGAACATTGGCAACAATGGGAGACCCTCTGTCAGGGTCGGGCAAGTATGCCAGGTTCGAGAACTGATCGTTGGTGATGGTGTAGCAGCCCGTTGCAAGGGTGGACATGTCGGATGCAAGAACGTAATGATGATTGGCCTTGCAGCACAGACGAGAGCTTTTATACTCCACATCGGCCAGAAAATTCACCCTGCCAACTCAACGTCATGAGCATTACTTGCATTCATTACTAAGTCAGGTTTAATGAACATACCGGAATCCTCACGGAGAAAAGACGCAGCGATCGCGTTTGACCCAAAGATACGGAGCGAGAGAAGATTCAGCTATAGAATAGTTACGGATCTTGGCTTGTGAATGATATGATGGGTAAGATGTAAGCGAGGAGCGAGGTCGCAACTTGGACAAACAAGAGCTGTTGGATTTGCACGGAGCTATTGCAAGCTTTGACAGGTCGAAATACGCATCATATATTCGAGGAGTCGCTATAGCATGCGATTAAAAAGATTATACCGCGGTTGACTTCCCAGCCCTAATAAATTGCGGGAGAATCTTCGCGGCGACACGAGAATATCAGTACTTGTGGTAGAGGGCCACTGCTTCGCATGGCATGGGTACGAGTCCTGAGCTCAGACTGTCCATTAAATCTTTTGAGCATATATCACTGTCCCTATTGATTTTCCTCTACATGACATTAAGTCTTCTAATGTTGTGGTATGGATATTACCATCTTTGGTACATTGTCTTCCAGTTTCAATCCCATCATTAAACCATATGTCACCATTTTTGTCAATATATCTGCAAGTGAAATGGTAATCACCATGATAAATAATACCTGTTAAGTAGAATTTCTTTTTTGTTGTGATTTTGAGGGAAAATTGTTTCACTAGGGTTATATTTGTTGATGCAACATTGAAAGCTAACAGTCTTGGTGTACTCTGTAGAGAAGATACTGCAATCATTTTTGCTCTGCAGCACCGTTGTCCAGAGTAGATTCCTTTATTGCTTAAGTATGTACCTATCCATTGTGTTATCAATTTTATTGAATCACTGTCAAATGTTGGTCCATCTAATCTGTGACATTCGAATGCTAAAGATGCTATGTTATCATTTTCTTGCCTATCACATATCTTACATGACATGTTTCGCATTCCAAGCTCTGCTCCTTTGAAGATTTCTTCACATAGATCCATTATACTAGTTCCTGCCCCTTGTCTCATAGGAAATCTGTTCCTATCCAATTCATGGAACTTCTGTCTTATTCTATCCCTACAGGTTTCCATTGTTATTTCTTTGCTACTTAATTCCTGGAAGTTGTTGATGAGTGAACAGAGATGGTCATTGAATCTCAGATTTTCTGTCCATTTCTTCTGGTTCTCAGTCTACATATTATATATGATTGTAAACAGTGCATCATAAGCACATGAGTAAGTTGAACTCCAAATAAATCCTATAGGCAACCTGGGTATTGTTCCTGGCTGGGATGGACTATCGTGTGGTTTAGGACAGCTGCCAGACCTTCCTGTTGGTTGTGGTACATTGTGTTTATTGATGTTGGAAGTTGGGTTGTTCAATAATATTGATCCTATAATTGACTGAGTCTTTGTATTATTTTTCTTAACTATCTTCCATGCAGCATCTTCCACATAATCTAGTAAATTTAATGGATCTTGTTTTGACCATTTAATAGCTGGATGGACATGTCTAGGACACTCATTTTTCTTCCAGTGCTGATATGCCCGTACTAGAGTGTTTC
>KV425585.1:216009-248012 GCA_001632425.1 Neolentinus lepideus HHB14362 ss-1 | reverse complement strand
CCCGGTCAGAGAACCCGCATAGTTGACTAATGTGGCTCCAGCCAATGGTGAGATTCCGAGGCCAGAAATGTCAATAGATGTGAGCCGGGCAATTAGAATTCGCTTTTGGTCATCTTTTAGTCGTGCCATAGCATCTCGCCAGAAGTACTTCACGAATCCAAGTAAGATCACATGGAGAATCTCGACTGGAGTATCAGCATGGGGGTCAAGGTCTATAATTCCAGATCAGGAACCTCTGCGAAGACCAGTGGAGGAGTGTTACCTTGTATGCGCCACATGGGGCTCATCATACGCATGAGTGGGGGCAGATGTGTTGCGGCTTGCGCGAGTTCCGATTGTTTCTTTTCTTTACTCTTGCCCCGCTTCTTAGATATCTTGAATAGCTTATCGAGAAAGAAGGCTAAGAAAGTGTCCTTGATTCCTGTCGCCGTACGTGCTACCTTGACTGCAGTGAAACCCCCGACTCGCAGTGCCATGTTGAGCTGCGACTTTAGATAACCGGTGGTTTCTTGTTGAGAACGAAGGAACCCAATCTGTGGTCATGTCTTGGTGACTTAGCATGATAACGGCAGCCGTTAAAATACGCACCGACATAAACTGCTTAATACGCTCTTTCATCTCCGCCATTGACTCATTCTTTTTGCTACGACACGCCACCTTCGATGTAGACTTCGGTGAATCGGGACTGCCATCGCCGTCATGAGACATTGCTGAATGGATTGAGCTATCACTGGCATCTCCGTCATGATCACCACGGGCATTTTGGTCATCTCCATTGGGCTCCTCAGGATTACCAGAGACCCAGCATACACGACAGAACAGTTTGCCCATTAACCCTATGTGACAAGCCATCTCACTCTGCATTGGATTATCTCCAAGCATAGCCAGGACCGATGGAATTATCACTACCCATTCCTTGAGGACACAATCAAATGCCCAGATCCCACTCTCTTGACAGTCCCTAACTGGAGTATTAGTGTGATGGAGAGGACGAAGAGGCAGCACACACTTTAGTTGATCGACAATACCATCGAGCATCTCTAAGGGTGGTGCAATGTTAGATGTTGCGAGAAAGTGGATGTTGAACTCGCGGTGAACAAAGCGGCGAGGGAGGCCAGCAGCAGTGAATAAGAAGGAGTTGTGTTTATTCCATTTCTTGGATTGATTGCCCGAGGTGTCGTCACAATACAGCCATATAGGGAATGCGACGACATGGTGTCCACCTGCCTTTGATCGCCACTGATTGCCGACCGCAGGGTTGGTCTGCGTCCACTCTTGCATTCGATCAGTGGAGTCGGCTGCAGCTCCAGATAGTACACCTTAGTAGATGTGAGATCGTTGAGAAGCATCAGAAATTTGTTACGTACCAACAATGCATCGAGGATCGGGGAGACCTCGATAAGCATATGCTTTGATGAGATGCGGGAGTGATAGATGCAGCTGCGACTCCCTCACTTCTCCGTCGTGGTCTTCATGCACAATCCAACCGCCGCCATCACGAGATGGTGACATAGCCCATGTGCGAGCTAAGACCTCTTCACCCCTCGTGAACCAGCGATGGGGCATACAGACTTGCCCATCATGTAAGAGCACCGGTTCATAGATGTAGAAGTCTTGCCCTCCCGTGCGGATCATTGGAGTTGTGAGAGAGCTATCGAGCTCATGCAACCACCGTTGAGCTTGCCAAGCCTCAGACAGACGGTTACCGGAATCTTCTGGGAGAAATCGCAAATGTGGGCGTACTTGGGGGTTCGAGATCTCCTGGTGGCACATTAGCGGAGAGACAGAGAGCTCTGTATATACTTACTTGGGCCATGATAGCAGCAAGATCATTAGAATAATATATATGGCCGAGAGCGCCACTGAAACGGAGGCTCTGAACTCCGCACATCTTCTGTAGGACCTTCTGGATGTCCTTCATGCTGCGTTCGGATGGGACATCCTTGACACCCATGGCCATCAATGCCCAATGGATGACAGAGTTTTGTTTGTCTGAGAATGCACATCGCGGGACATGTCGTAGGATGTCAAGGATGCATGTCTATATGAGAGTTAGCACATTGCCGATTCTGCACTCGCGTCGACTTACCTCCTTGTCAGGCCATGGGTACCAAGGATCATCAGTGTCGCAGTCAGACATTCGGCGACGCCTGTGGGATCCGATCGCAGTATCCTCGGGATTGGGGGCTCAAGTACCAGGTCAGTCTGGAACCTGGGTGGGATAGGTAATGATACATACCTCCCGCTGATTCGGCTGCATCATAGTCTGCACCAGCAGCTAGATCGTCATCGTCGCCGGGTTCATCTGCTTCATCCTCGGACTCGCAGTGGAGGGCGCCATCATCCATCATATACTCAAATAACTGCCCTGAGAGCTCCGTTGCAAGGCGCTGCTCTGATGAAAGTTGAAGATTATAGTCTTCTACTGCCTTCCAATCTATACCCGGGAGGGCTTGCTGAACGGGAGCACGAGGCGTCGAGAGGCCATTGAGGAGATCTATCAAAGGTCCGTGGACGAAATGAGCAGGAGATGGGATGTTAGTCGAGGATGAGGCAGCTTCTTGTTGTGCCTTCTTCTCCTGGATCTTGAGATGTCTTTGGAGTGCCCGCTGATGCAAACCAGACTTCTCGTGGCCAGCAATATGTCGATGAGACCAGAGCGTCTCACACGGGATACATTTGAATTTACGGCCACCCACGGGAACCCAGACTAGTGCGAGTCAACAATGAGATGTGACGGGAAGTGGTGATTCACTTACGTTCTGGGTGTTTTGAGGTAAACGATCCAGTTTTCTTAGTGAATTCTGTTTGCTTCGTGATAGGCGTGGTCCCTCCTGTGCTAGCTAAACAAGCTGAGTGTCAGTATGGACGTTCACCAATTGGCAATATCTACACACAGTTTGACGAGAAGCGTGCCCCGCCAAGGATCGATGCTCGAACATGGAGTGTTGAGTTGTTGCGAATCCCGATAGCTTCCAAGACGTCATCGTCATTCAGCGGGCGGGACCCGTACGGTTGGAAGAAGATACAATATTGCACGTGGGAGAGGTCGGGCAGAAGGTGACGTCTCCTCAGAGAGCGGAGAACTGTATGTATTGTTTCGTAGGGTGAAATAACTGAGAAACAATGAGCAAGAAACCACAGCCTATGCGACGAAGCTTACCGACGACTGTGCTCTTCGGGGTTATTCCCTGTATAAATAGGTTTACCTTCGGGGGAAGTCGTGTCGAGGCCATCTTGGAACTCGCGTGGTTTCGTCCGGATGTGCATTTCGTACAGACAAGCTTGCCTGCCCCTGAAGGCAGTCTGATTCAAGGTGATTACCGGGACTAAAAGGCACTTACCGCAGCAAGCCCAGGTCATAAGCATAGTGTCCCAGCTCGCGGTTGCGCATAAGAGAGGCACGGCAGATGGACTACATTTCCAGTACCACAATAGCAGTAAAATGCCGAACACGACTGACGCCAACACGATCGGCTGACGGGTGATGGTGTAGAACCATTGTAGGGTTTGACTTTGCGCTGAATGCCAGGTGGCTACTAGTGAGGAGCGAGCTGCAAGACGACGGCGCCTAGCTTGACGGATTTGAAGAATTCGCCGATATCGTGGGGCCATCAAACAGCGCCTGACCGCCATTAATATCGAAGACAACCAGACGACTTCGTCAGACGCGTCGCGTCGCGCTGTGCACTCAACAAGTCTCTCGATCACTCACATGACGGGATGTATTACCATCCATGGCCTCGACTGATCGGTGCAGCTGGCATAAATTCTTGCAAACGAAGGATTTGCATGAACATCACAGAATGAATTTTGACACCATTTTAAAAATAGTCATTTTGAACAGATAAACAAAGTATTATGGTTGATTCGTAAAGATGGTACGATAAGAGTACAATGCAAATTTTGTTCCTACTGTCACGGCAGAATCTGGGTTGGCCGTGTATCCGTCGAATTTGTTTCCCTTTGTTTCCGCGTCCAACCTGTCCAGCTTTATCGTTTACTTTCATCACTCTACGTCTCTAACACTCCGTCCATTTCAAATTTCTTATGCCGCTCGGTCCATGCAATCGTTGGACTCCTGGGCGAGCAACGAATCATACAACTGGGTTCCTTCGCGACACACCGTCTCCTCTCTCCACTTACAAGGTAGCTAGACCGAAGAAGAGTTCAATCCCGTATCCGAAAGAGCGAGATCCCGGAAATGCTCAAGCTCAAGTGTCATTAGAAGAGACAACAGATCCGCAGCAAGATCTTCGACCACCGTCGTCATCTACAGGGCGTTCCACTCGAAGGCACAGCCGAACAAAGTCTGAGAGTGGAGGAGTCTCCTCGAAAAACACACCTGGCACCGACAGCGGCAACATATTATCATGGGACCGAATAGTATTTGTTCTCTTCTGGGCAAGCGTCTTCTGGCTTCTGCGCGCTCTGGCTGGCTTTGGGGCCCCTAACGACGGTCCTCATGTTTGTCCCTCAACACATGCAGGCTCTCATGATCTTGGCTCAAAACGTTTCCGCTCCCCTGAGAAAAATGTACATCGCGCCGTGATGCTCGATTGGCAAGGGGACTACAATATGCTGCCAGAACAGCTCTCGCATCCACAAACCACTACGTCGCTCTACCTTGAACCAGAACACAACCTGCCGGCTCCTACTCTCAGCGCCACACCCAACTCCCCGAACCCAGTGCTTCCGATGGCACCATTTTACGACCCTCGATATGATCCTTTCCATGTAGAGCAACGACTCCTGGGTCCCGAAGACTATGACATCAATGAAAAACTTTTCGCACTGAACATTCATCCCAAGTCAACTCATGTTTCGGCTTCCGCCTATGGAGCTCCAACCACGAATTTCAGGTGCCGAGGTGCCAAGACTCGATGTTAATGACGGATAGAGCTATAGATTTCACTCATCGCTTTGTACAATAGACATAATTTGATGAAGCGCACGAGGACAGCGGGACCTCCCTGTGCACCTTAAAAATTGCCTGTGGGTGTTTGTCAATAGCAGTCTAAGACACAGAAAAGCTTAGAGACGTTGTAGAACCGTTGATACATCATGGATATGAAAGGCACAAAAAAGATCAAAAGTTTAACATTCGGATGCGGGGAATCGAACCCCGAGCTACCGCGTGAGAGGCGGTAATGTTAGCCATTACACCATATCCGACAATTATACAATATTAGTAAAGGTTTTGATTTAAAATGAGTATTACTTACGAAAATGCACGTGGACTTCGATCTGCTCTCTGTTGTTGCGCACCATGGCACCTGCAGGTTCAAGTCGAGATTACGGGCGAAGTGAGCGTACTGACAAGGCTCCTAGAAGCGGGTCTAAACAACGTCGCAGTCCTGGTTATTTAAACTATGATAGGAGGCGCCGGGACTACGACGGCAGAAGAGACTACGGACGAAGTGATCGCTCGAGAGAAAACGAGGACAGAGAAAGGAACGATCGAGATAGGCGGGAAGACTACGACCGGGATAGGAGACACAGCAGGGAGGATGGAGGCGCTACGGAACGAAGGGATCTGGACAGAAAGGCACAAAGATTTTCTCGTCGCTCGGCGTCACCTCCATCGCGTTCATCCAGACCTCGGGAACCACGTTCACGCTCCCGGTCGCGCTCGGCAGTAGACAGAGAGAAGGGCAGAGCCGAGCCAAACTTCAATCCATCCGGACTACTTGCCGCTGCTACCAAGACCGTTGAGCACGAGGATGGCACGAAGACCGTACTAAAGTACCATGAACCGCCTGAAGCGCGTAAGCCACTTCTAGGATGGAGACTGTATGTGTTCAAAGGGAAGGAACAAACAGGTGCGAGCGTACTATCCATTCGAATTCCTCCAAGTCAATGACCGAACGTCTCTAGATGTACTGCACATCCATCGCCAGAGCGCGTATCTGATAGGCAGAGATCGTGCTGTAGCCGACATTCCAGTGGAGCACCCATCTTGTTCGAAGCAACATGCAGTCATCCAGTGTACGTCTCGTTTTCTAGTCGCGTCATTGAGTAGCTGTCACCCGTTCGTTACGCGGTTGACGTTTAGCATACTATGCACAGTTCGCCAAGTGATAGAGAAGAATGAATTTGGAGAATCTAAACAGGTTATCAAGTGAGTTTCTGCGTCTCTGTGATCCTTCTCAGCCTTCTCACTCCTAGACCCTGATCACCTTTTCGTTGTCGCGGTTCGACCCTTTCCCGTAGACCGTTCATCATCGACCTGGAGTCAACAAACGGTACCGCCGTCAACGACGAACAAATTCCAACTTCGAGATACTACGAACTGCAAGCAGGAGACGGTACGTCACATCACCCCCTTTTCCGTGTCTCGATGGTTGATGATTTCTATTCTCCTACCCGGACTGCGTCAACCCTCTTCCACACTGTAGTAATCAAATTCGGTGATTCCCTGAGGGAATACGTGATGCTGCACGATGAAGCTGCATAGGGCCATGTTATCCGCATCCTAGTAATACCCCTCTGACATGTCTCTCACTCTGACGCAAGCAATCCTCATTGACATAGCGCACGCCGGTATCTACCCTGCCACATTTGTCGTCCCAACTGGTGACGTTACTAATAGCAGATGGCGTGTATTCGTAGATGGCTTGAAGCTCCCTGTGCCGCGACAACTCGATGTACAATAGCGCAAGAGCGCTCACCCCAGTCTCTCTATGAAGCCATGTACGCATCAGCAAAAGTGGGATAAACCTGTACTTCCTTGTAGCGAATGCAGCACGTGGCCCGGCTGCCGCGCATTTACAAGGCTTTACCGGGGGTTGCAGAGCATTCAAAACCTGGCTCTCAGTATGCCAACATCTCACCACAGAGGTGATACTTAAGCATGTCGTGGATGATATGACATTGATCTGTCATCCTTCATAGACATTGACGGCATTCCTTCAGCAGATATGCCGCCGTTCGCTAGTGCTCTGATGTTTCGACTAGTGCCCACTTTTCCGTTGAGAGATGAGCTGACAATAAGTCGGGGTATCCTTGTCATCGATCGGCTTAGAGCTCTTGACAACATTGTGTTCGAACATGTCTATTATTCCAAGGACTGCAGAAGACTTTTGACAATCGCGACTATTGTCGCAGCCAGTGACCTTATCTAGTTGGCCACGAAACTAATACTTGTTAGAGTCAGACAGACGGCATCTGCCGACCTAGCTCGGGTCAGTTCAGTGGTTTTCTCTAACTTCAATCTCGATAGCGGCTAAATCAGAAGTGGGGCAACTGATCTGGCATTCGAGACAAAAGAAAAGTACAAGCAATAGAGATGGTGATCTAGGGATAGAAAGAGAAACCGTTCGCATGACACTAGTGGTGTTGCAGTTAGAAATAAGAATATTATGTACAGAAACAAGGGTTGAGAGGACGGAGGGATTGGGGAGAAGGGCATGGAGGAGCAGTAAGAGAAAGATGATAAGAGGTCACATATAAGCTGTACATTCGCTATTCAAACTCCAATCAGCACATTGTAAGAAAGTCGGGATGCAGACAACTCACTTCGTGGTCGTGACTCGTCATAACAGGCAGGTCATTAAGGAGAAGTTTATTGTCTCACCTTCACCTTAGATGAATGGATATCCCCACTGCATGGGATGTTGCGGTTGTCGTAGTGCCTCTTCAAAGAGTCGCCTCTACTGAATTCCCGACCGCACCCTCCACGACGACGGACGCCGTTGATCTCGAGGATTAGAAGTCCACGTGCTCCCAGCCTGTCCGCGACTTCCTCTGGGTATCCGGAGCAGATCCACCTCTCCTTGCGGATGTGCCGGTAGTGAGTGTTGATATGCCGCCTGAGGTCTGGCGCACGACCATTCTCCTGGATATATCCACAGCCCTCGACAGTGCATCTCATAGACTCTCCTACGATATTATCAGGCATAGGTGCCTCAACGAGACGGTTCCGCGAGGCAAAGCGAGTGTTGACGTGAAGATTGTCGAGAAGGGCGGACGAGGACGGTGATGGTGAGGAGTACGCAGAAGAAGTCCTAGAGGAAGGGGGATAAGGTGCATGACGAGACCTTGCTTTGGACCGATTCGGGGCCGATGCACCCCTGCGCTTGATGGATCGTGGAGGAGGGGACGGTCGATACTCATCTTCTGTACCGTTCCCGTCACTCTCTGCATCCGAGTCCAGCTCGCGGTAGCTGATTCTGGGTTTAGTCGAGCGACGGCGCTCAGACTGGGTGTGCGCTCCGTGTGGCGCGTCGGGAGCTAGCAAGCTTCGTACGGACTGGGCGGAGGCGTCTGAGATAGGGAACGGCGGAAAAGAGGTGATCGGCTGAGCACGCTGATATTGACGTCTAATTGCAGGATGAAAATCAGACTAGACAGAATAGCGGAAATAGATCAACACATACGGAGGATAAGTGATGAGGGGATTATCCAATGGGTCGACCTCCGAATCGGAGTCAGAGGAGTGACCATCCGACTGGGCATCGGACATATACACCTCAGTCATGTTCTCGTCGAACGACTGCAGCCTGGTTACTTTGTCCGAGTCCCAGTGGTCGTAGTCGTCCAATCCAAGGATCATATCGTCGGAGAAAGAGTCCTTGCGCTGAAGGGATGAAGGCATTGTTGGGGAGGTGAGTTATGAAAGAGGGCGGAGATGCTGGTATGGACAAGGGCGCAGTGGCCAGGGATTTTATAGGGCGAGGCATGGTGGCGAGGGCCATAGATGCGTACGGACCCGTAGCCATGTCTTACCGCTTTTGTTCAGAATTGGCCTGAAGCAGCAGCTTTGTGGGAATTTAACCCTTTCGTATAATCACCATGCAGCAGAAGCGCCGTGGGATGTGATTATACGACGGCGTCAAAATCCCACGCCGCTCTTCTGGGCAGGCTCGACGGGCTTTCGACGCAGGTGGGCGTCTCTTCGCGGCAGGAACAAAGCATTTGATCATACGCTACATCCGTGTATGGTATAGTTAGGGCAGCCAACGCTGTCCTCGAAGGACAAAGCGCTGTCGAAGCGTACCGGTGCTTACTGACGTCGCTCTGGTCAAAGCGCTCGAGCTGGTCAAAGCACGGAACAATGGAATCTTGATCGGCACTGCAAAGGCTGTCAGCTCTGTAGGCAGAGCGATCATAAAATAGCCATCACTGATAGATAGAGGAACAAAATCCTAGCACGTTTAAGTTAGCGACGGGCGTTCAATATCATCGATGTGAGGGACCCACACTGAATGGCATAGACCAACTATAGGGAGATATTAAACTGTCGGATATGGTGTAATGGCTAACATTACCGCCTCTCACGCGGTAGCTCGGGGTTCGATTCCCCGTATCCGAATCATAGAAGTAGAATTTTGTTTTCCCAGAACAAATAAGTTACTGGGAGACGATAGTCCGTGGACAATTCGAAATTTCTTTATTCATATTTGATGTTGGTTTACGGACAGCGCAAAGGACATCACGGTTATTTTTACTACATGTGACATAAGGGGGGTCCGAGCTGAATTCCAACAGAGCTTCGTAAGGCCCACAAAGCGCTCAAGATCAGCCAATGGCAGCCAGAGTCGCCGCCATCGCACAACACCAACAGAGTTTGACTCTCAAGTGCCTCCACCAAGGCTCCGTTTGGATGCACGGCCGAGGCGCGTCGGTGTGGCAGTACTTTCCCGCGGGTTGGATTAGCTGAAGGCACCGACAGAGCCCGAACTACCCACGCCACAGGATGAAAACGTTGCCATCATCGAAATTGCCTCGGCCGCTGACTAAGCCAGACTGTCACGTCTCCCAGTAACTTGCTCTCCAGAATTCAGGTGGCTTCATATTTTTACAATATTGCCTCGCCGTACGCACACTGAACGCAGCTTTACACATACTGTTGCAGCAAAGACAAGTCGTCAGTGCAGTTTCATAGATGTGACTAACAAAAGATGTGATGATGCCATGGGAGGGCCGATCGGCGAGAAGCCATGACAATGCGTCTGGTAGCGATCGGAGTACTTGACTTGGTGACAGGCGGATACGAAGTCTCAGGCAGCTGCCATCGATGCGCTGGTCGTGTTATTCTTTCCCTCTTTCACTGTAACAAAGCCTTTGCCTTTGCCTTTGCCATGTCGGAACAGCTTCTCGATACACCTGCAAAACACTCGTTCTCCTTCGCATCGCTCGCAGACTCGGCATGGAACTCTCTTCGCGAAGCAGCCTTCAAGACCGGTTGGAAACCAGCTACCAGGCTTGCAGAAGCAGCAGTTGTAGCGTGAGCAGTACACCCATTTCCCCCAAGAGTTACCGATTTAATCTACCCCTAGTTTAATGCAAAACATCACCAAGGGTCAACTACGCGTCTTGACCTGTGACCACATCTATATTTTTCCCGTTCCTGGCTCAAAGGAAGAGGCAGAAAATGAAATGCCCGATCTCAAGGCAGAGTTGCGCGTTGTGAACGACGTATTCTGGGTCAGATTGTGCACTATGAGCGATCTGGGCTTCGCGGAAGCATATATGTATGGTGACGTGGAGTGCGAGGACTTGGTGTCCGTGTTTTTGGTGAGTCACCCCGCATATAGAAGTTCATAGCGGTCTGTGGAGGCACCTGCGCGACGCGATATGAGCGTCTCCTGGGAAGAAGTATCGTAGCCTGACTGCCCAGAATGCTGCTGTCTGCATTCCATCTATCGTTATTGACACGGGCCACTTATTGTCTCATTCCACTCGTGCACTAGATGTTTATTTATAATCGGGAGAGCCTCGCTTCCATGACCTCAAAAGCATCCTACTTATTCAGCATACCGCAAAAGTTGACGTCTTACCGGTTCGTCAACAGCATTGGAAATTCGCGTTCGAATATCTCGGCGCATTATGATATCAGCAACGACATGTTCAAGGGTGAGCGTTTCATCATGTTCCGTTTGCATAAAATGAACTAGATATATTGCTCCCTTAGGTTTCCTATCAGAAGACATGACTTACTCCTGCGCAATATTCGATGAGCTAGATGGTGATCTGAAAGACGGGACCACCGCCCGGGGCTCGTGGAGTGGCGGCGAGGGCCTCACGCGTCTCGGCCTGTACATTAAGAACCTGAGCCTCGCATCTTCAGGAGACAACTCACGCTCTTCAACTCCAACGCTCCCTTCGTCTCCCCTGTTGAAGGCCCAGCTAGACGCGAAACAAGACCCTCTTCATGCCGCGCAGCTGCGCAAGTTGAGCCATATCATTCGAAAGGCCAATATATTACCCGGCCAAACGATCCTCGAGATCGGCAGCGGCTGGGGTTCCATGGCGATCCTTATCGCACGTACTATCCCGGGTACTATCATTCACACCTTAACGTTGTCTGTGCATCAGCGAGAACTGGCACTCGCGCGCGTGAAAGAGGCAGGTATAGAGGAAGGGAGAGTGCAGGTGCATCTGTTGGACTATAGAAATGTGAAGAACAGGGAGGAGTGGCGCGGCGCGTTTGATAGGGTGATCAGTATTGAGATGGTGGAGGCGGTTGGCGGGGAGTATTTGGCGGAGTATTGGAGTGTGATTGATTGGGCCTTACGTCCCAGGACGGGTGTTGGCGTGATACAGGGAATTACTATACCAGAATCCCGTGCGTCTTTCTATTGCCGTCTTTTGCCAATTCTGGTTATTTTTATTTCGAATTCTATTGACTCGAGGTTAGGGTTCGAGAAGT
Source organism: Neolentinus lepideus HHB14362 ss-1 (assembly GCA_001632425.1). Classification (NCBI taxonomy): domain Eukaryota; kingdom Fungi; phylum Basidiomycota; class Agaricomycetes; order Gloeophyllales; family Gloeophyllaceae; genus Neolentinus; species Neolentinus lepideus. The sequence goes on along the minus strand of KV425585.1, from coordinate 236,359 downwards.
ACCAGAGCGAGGTTGACTTCATTAGAAAATGGGTACGCTTTTCCTATGCATATAATCAATCCGACTAATGACTGATATACTTCTTTAGAGTAAGCAGACTGCTTTCCTCGCCTCTGCACATTTATTCACAACGCTACGTGTAATCACAGTCTTCCCTGGCGGACTCCTACCCTCTATCTCGCTCCTAATAGAGACGATGCAGAAAGGATCTAATGGCAGGCTTATCGTCGATTCTGTGAGTCTATACCCATTGAGCTCTGTCCTTGTCTTCCCCCCCCCCCCGAAGGGTGCCGTGTTGTCTGTATTTAAAGCGCGCATATACCAGTAGTTGCTTGTAACCGAGCTCGAGATGTATCCTGACAGTATTGACTCGTCTTCCAGATATCAAATATCGGTCCACATTACGCACGGACCCTTCGGGAATGGCGGCACCGTTTCCTCGAACGCTTCGATGACGTGGTTGTCCCCGCTCTGGTAAGAGAGTATCCCAACGTCATGGGTGGCGAAAGAGGACGAAGGGAGATAGAGGTCTTCAAACGCAAATGGATATGTGAGTCCGCTTGATTTGATAGTGGGTTTTACCGGTTTCTCGAGCTGAATTGCGCGTCTTAGATTATTAGTAAGTGCCCCGTCTGTGCCGCGACCGCTGAGAGGTCTGACAGATTATTGTAGCTGCTATTGTGAGGTTGGCTTTACCACAAGAACACTGGGGGGTGGGTATCGGCACGGATTGTCATTGGTTTAACTTCCTAATGTCTTTGCTCAGATCATATCATCACCTTCACACGAGAAGGGCACGAGGAATACGGGTGTCAGGTCTTCGAGTGAGTGCGTTTCTTTTTGGGTGGCCGTGTTAAGGTCAGTACCATCAACATAAACCCGAGTTCTTCTATTAACGCAGAGATGGTAGGGTACATTAAGTTTTTCGTATCAGCTATCGAAAGCAAGCATCAAAGCAGTACAACAGATTAGCATAACAACGAGAAGATAAAGATGACGATAAGCTATGCTCGCGAATGGGCGGCCTGACTGATAGTGACCACAATCATTATATCATGGGGAGATGCCGCTCAAGCGTTTCCCCAGCTGTTCATTCAGTAGCCATCCCAGTCTAGAGACGAGGCCCTGAGCCTCGACCAGGTCTTGTACTTGCATATCGGAGACATTTTCGGACACCGTGAGGTATGTCTCCCGCAAGGTTTCTAGGTGCCTAGAGCTGGACAGTGCCGGAGTTGTGAGTGACCGCCTGAGAAGTGGTGGTTGCGCGGAGGTAGTATGAGATGAGCCCGCCGGTGCAGTCTGAGAGCGGCGGTTTACAGGAGGAGAACCTCCTAGACTCACAGAACTTGAGTCGAGAACTACAATGGTCGGAAGTCCGTCAGAGCATAAAGCTGCGGAACCATCCGTGCAGACTTACCCTCAGTAATATTCGACCGCTCTATCTTGGTGCGATCCCATGCGGTGAGAATCTGGTCTTCTGCAATATCCGTATCTTGCGTCGGCGGCATTTCTACCCAGCCTACGAGACAATGGAAGGTCATTCACGATCAGGTGTAGTTGGGATGCTGCGCTAACCTGAAGAGCTCTCGATCACATCTGATATCTCCATAGGTCGTCCGACGACTATGCTATCACCGTCTCGGGAGGCCAAAGATGTGCCAGCTTCAGACTCTTCTTCGATTCTCATTCGCTTGGACGGCCGCTCTTCGAAGGGGGACGCAAGAGGTAAAGCGCGATTGTCTAGGCCTCCAGCTCGAATTACACCTGTGGAGCTGTTGTGCGGAGTCATCACGGCGCCGAAGTCAAGTCGAGTGCCAGCAAACTCGGAGCCTTCAAGTCGAGGACCGACTTTGTCATAGAAGTATTCGCCAAGACTGGTTGCTGAGCCTGGAGGTGCTGGAAAGGCAAAAGGTCTCTTGCGGTTGACATTGATGGCATTGGACTGTCCGACCGTCGGAGGGAACCGAGAGGGCGTCTCACTGAAAGAATCCTGCTTCCTGGACGCACGGACCACTACAGGGGAGGACGAGGGAGGGAATGACGACCGGGGCACATCCGCGTGTCGGACGAATGGCGAATGTGGGAGTGGCTGAAGTTCAAGGACGTGATCTCCGCGATTGGATCGTGCAGGATCGCCAAAAAGACGACGTCGCTTGAGCGGACCAGGCAAGTGTGCACGAATTGAGACAGTGGTGCCGTCTTCGATAAAATTCTCTGTCCTTGACGCAACTCGTAGAGATGACGACATGACGTTGCTCGCCTCGTTTCCTAAAATAACGAAGCTCTTTGTTGGTGAGGCCAGGTGCAGATGAAGCGGCGTGGTTGTTCCACAATATGGGGAGCCGAGCCGAGCGCCATCATCGTATCTTAACATATTCTAGGATGCATCATGAATACTGATGTTGTAATGAGTATATAAAGGAACCCCTACCAATGATTGGGAGCCGCGATCGGGAGAGCCAGGGCCGAATAGAACATCGAGCAAAAGCTTCAAAGGTTCCGGGCATATAGTCTCGATGTTTGTCATATTACTATAATGAGGTTGCCAAAATGCTCTGAAGGCCGTTGGACCCAAAGCTGGAGGCGGAACACGGAAAAAGCCAGAAGCAAGGAACTCTGTCATGTCATTGAGGAGTTCTACAGTCGGTGGAAGGGTTCCGAGAGCAGCTAGTGTTTCAGTGTAGAGAGGGATAACCTGTGCCCAATGGTGAATACACGCTATTGAACAGTCTAGAGTAATAAAGATGTACGTTGTCATTGTAGTCGTCATCTGGTGTCAGATGTGATTCGTCCCGGATCCATCGAAGCAAGCCTGGACTTATGGTTCCTATCAGGTTGGGCAGCAACTCACGAGGGCATATCCTGATGATGCCACGGAGAGTTTGGAGAAGCTCGTAGGAATGTCGATACCCAGGCGAATCGGATCCATAGAGATTCAGCAGCAGTCTATCCACCATTGAAAAAAGGGCTATGGGGATGTCTCCTGCAGTAGTGAGGTCTGCATGGCGTAGCAAGATGCATGCAACGTGAGGCATGGACGGGTTCCTGGTGATGCTGTTTCATGAGAGCAATGAATGCGATCGGGGGAAGAATACCTACTTCATGATCCCTGCTTGTGCTTCGATGGATTTACATATCTCATTCAAGACATAGAGGGGTTGTGGAGGCGATGTTTTGCCGGCGAGCTGAATCAAAGAGTCCCATGCAGCTAGATCATCACCCGCTAATTCCCAATACCTATAGTCGTGTCAGATGTGGAAACGGCAGGGAGTATGAAGTCATCACCTGAAAGGTAGGACTGTTAATGATATGATATCTTGCAAGTCACTGGGGATGCTGTGCAACTTCGTAGCGAGCAGCGTCCAAGTTTCTCTCCTTGTGTTTACATTTCCATCAAATGTCCCGTCCTCCACAAACCTCTGCATCAAGGAAGGCTGTCCGCAATATAACAATGCACTGCACAATCTACCAGAAAACTGCTCTGCTTCCTCCTCCGGAGGGAGCTTGATTCTGAGAACTTCACTCAGGACTTCTGCAGCCATTCGAGGCAGCCACGGAGCGGAGAAGACATTTGTAACCACTACCCAGATTCGATGCAGGAACCGCAGTGACGATACGATCTTCCTCGGAAGCTCGACTGCCAGCGCTAGCAATCGCACGAACAGGGCAGATATAAGACTGTAAATATGAGGATCAGTAGTCAGATGCCCATGTCCCTGCGTAAGCTGTGCTTGTACAAGCAAGAGAGACTGCCAGATAAAGGCAATATCATCCTGCGTAGAACCTTTACTATTGCATACATTGCAAAATGGCAAATGACTTACCTCCACTACCACACTCAGGTTACCCTGCATACAAGTTTGGACTGCTTCACACCAGATAGAATAAATTTGATCCCAGTGTTCGGCGATGTCGGCTTCTGACAACGGCGCGATGTCATCCACGGAGAAATCACTCTTTTTCCTTTTGATAAGAAATTTCTTGAGCCTATCTCGATCGGCCACACACAACATCGTTCCATCTAGCAGACGTCGCTCGACTAGCTTGTCGCTAGTCGAGACATTCGATGGGCTTTCTGACGGCGATGAGAGGGAATATCCAATCGTGCTGACCAGTCTCTTGAGAATAGCCACGCCCTCTGTGGCCTTGCTGCCCACTAGGTCTGAAACTATGGTTAGCACCTGAGTAGTGTTGTTTGCCGCTTCTGGCTCAGGCCGACTTGCTACGGAGGAGTCAGGTATAGAATCTGCTGCGCGCTTTGGTGAAGAGGCTCGGAGATACGCGACCAGGTCGAGGCCCATAGATCTCCGGAGCTCGCTCTTCATCCCGAGAACAACTTTCTCTTGAGTCAGTTCAGAATGCTCCTCGGATTGCTCCGACGGCTCGGTAACAAGTCTCGAAAATGCCCATGTAGCACATTTCCAAACTAGTGGATGCAATCTCTTCGTCACGGGACAGCTGCTGGTGATCATGGGAGTTGCACACTCTAAGATCAACCTCAGAGCGCCAGCCTGAAGAAACAGATCTCTGTCGATCAGTATAATAAGTGAGCACATCACGGATGCTGTCCACACAGATCTTTCATGGAGGCTCCAGGCCGAGGCCGAATCGTCATGCGATGATACTGAAAGAATTAACTCTGGAAGAGTGGCTTGCGAGAAATCGACATCCCGTTCGTCTTGTCCAGCGTTAGACAACCTAGAGTATTTCTCCCACTGTCTAGCCATGTAAGTACCTGCGACATGAGACGGGCGGAGGCGTCGTTGCGCGGTAAACTTCAGTGCCGGTGCCGGAAGATCAAGGATACAGATAGCGTATCTTCCAAGAGTTATCGCAGCTTGGGTCCTCACGTCGAGTGACGTCGCAGACAGACAAGAAAGCACCCTCGGGACCAGATCCGCAAGAGGGACCACAAACACCATTGGGTGGTGTACTAGTAACTCTTGAGCGACCTGGCAAGAACTCTTGTCAGCACGGGCATCGTCGATTCTTTAGTAAGTCTAAACACCTTGAGAACACGACAGACGATGGACGCGCTAATGTCATCATCGACCGCTAGCGTTTGAAGAGTATGTTTCAGTGCATCAGAGATGCGGTCGGCCTTTCCAGATAGGATACCTGCCGGGAGTCGTGACGCTTCGAATGTCCACATGACCAGCTCGTACGTCTTCCGAGCGTTGATCGCACGTATCTGGCCCTCCATAAGGACGTCTACGAGCACATCGAGTAAGCTACCTAGATTATTGGCTATATATGCGGGGCATATGTTAAGCAACCATCAAGTAGAGTAGTTAGTCGGACGACGCACCAGCGAATATAGACTGTAACGAAGGCGTCGCGAAGATGAGAGATAGGAATTTGATTGCGGAGTGAAGGCACAAAGTCGAATCCAACGCCACCCTGACTTTTTCGGACTCGCTATATGCGCCTCTTTCATCTGGGGTAGACGTCCTTCTCTGCTGCAATCGTTCAGCATCGGAATCCTGCTTGCCTCGATTAATATCTCTTCGCAGACAACCGACAATAGCAAGACGATTGTCCGCCATAGGTTTGAGAAAAGACTTCGTTGTTCCCGAATCATTGAAGGCCGAAGTGTGTGTCTTTATCCGAGTCACGATATTATCATACGCATCCACAATGACACGAGTTTCGGGAGCCTTGGTCGATTTCTTACGTTGGGACAGGAGTAGCATCTGGACCGGGGCCTCCAAAGAATGTACCGTATCATCGTCGAATTTCTGGGAACTTGACGTTTGTGTAGGAGGTGTCTCACGTGGCATTTCAGTCGGCTGCTTTGACGTGGAAGGACAGCTAAACGATTCGGATGAAGGCGATGAGCTCGAAGGCAGAGTAGGTAAAGGATCCAAATCACTCAGACTTCATACAGGGTCTTGGTCAAGAGGTTCGTTTTTCTTCTGTATGTCGTGGTGGCAGGAAGGTTTTATGACTGAACCACACTCAAGCGCATGTGTTGCTTATTGTGGTTTGTGGCAGCTGCAACAAGCGAGCCCCTATTTCTGCCCTGAAGTCAATTGCGAGGCATACAGAGTTCCCCCTTGTTAGGAAAAACTGCACGAGACTTACCAATTGTCCGATGGTAGGATGGGGAGTAGATTGTGATGGAAACCTTTGGCAGATGTGCCACGAAGACTTTGACGCGCTGGAATTCCCACCTTCAAGTTGAACCGTGAGAACAAACACGTCAGTCACGAGACCTACCAGTCACATGATGCCGTCGTCCGCTTCCTCCGAAATTCCAAGTAGTCCATTGCATTCGTCTCTGACTATATTATTTTACTCTCTGCTCGGCGAGCTTCTAATATCTGGTGGTCTTGGTAACCCATACTTGCGATTCTATCTCAAACTGCTGTGCGGCGTTCTTACACTGAGCTCCGACGGTTAGCCTTGGTGTTCGTCTCGGATTGTCAACCGCTTATAGCTGCTCTTGTACACCTTGATCGACGACCTTAAGACGCGTCTATCGCACTTCCAGGACTTCTGTGGATCCTTCTACGAGATATGCTCTACTCCCAGGCACTCTTCTTTACGCTTCTTTATTGCGTCACCACAAGTCAAGGCAACATTGCTCTAGGATCTCCTTGGCCACCGGGTATGGCTATAGCCAACACACTAGTGTTCGCGAGGGACCTCAATCAAACTATGGCTGGAGATCGCTGGAACTCGACCGTTAGAGACGTCTATGATCCCAGAATTACCAATCCACAGGCTTCCACAGTTTGGGTTGTTGAAGATAATGCTGAAGCTACTTGGTGAGTTTGAACCATATCCTAGTGGCGACGTTCATGTGCCTTCAACTGTTCCTATGCCCTTAGGGATACGTCCGACATGCCCCAGCATGTCACAAACCCCAAAGGAAAATTAGTCCTCGGATATATCGAAGATAGTAGCGGTGATGAGCATCTCGACATGGGCGAGTGACCTGATCCTACATCGTCTACGTCGGCTGACCGGGACGTGTCAGATCATCCCCTCGCTGACGGCTTTGATATATCCGAAGGCCATATCAAGTTCCGAGTCCCTAGGGTCGAACCTCGAAACGATTACATTGTCGTTCGTAAGTAAATCAGTTTTCAGCCTCGTGTCTGGAGTGATCGTTTATGCTGTCTTCTAGTATTCGGTGATTCGGGAAACAGAAGCCCAACCTTCACTATCAATTGACGGCGGCATTGTCAGACGTCACGCCTTGTATAGAGCTAATGAACGATCATAATGCATAATGGGATATTTGAGTCCCTCTTCAACCGGGCGCCTCTGACTTGTCAACGTTCGCGAATCACATAAAGACAAAAGTAGTTGAATGTGGATTTATCTGGTACAAAGCACCGGGGTAACAGGTATTCGATGTGCAGACGCCACCCGTTGGCCACACTGCGCCAGCCACAGTTCCGGAGCCGACCGACCGGGGATTCCATATTGGGGCACGCGACTTCCTTTTGCGATCAGGGAAGCTTCAGAATCACTTATTCCGATACCCGTCGGTTGCAACTCATTTGCCCTTGCATGTATTCTGGCATTTCTCTCACCTCATAAGTACTGCAGCATGCGTGTGGCGTATTCACAGTGCTCGGGCAGGGCTGGTGAAAGTGGTCTGGTCTGGTGACGAAGTGTCGTAAAAAACGGATGCTCCAAAGGATGATGGGATTTAACACACCGTTGTCAGCGCGACCACGCACAAGAACCCCAGATCACACAAAGCGCGGACCGGCAGTTTGGTTCACCTTTCGCGAACATATAAAACAATTGTTCCTTGTTTCCGAACTGCATCTTCCGTCTCTCGCATACCCCGTCGTACCCCCTCCGTTCTTTACACCTTCCTCTTCGTAAGGGCCGCACGACTCCTCGTTCCAATACTCTCAAGTATAATCCCAGCCAAGATGATGACTTCCTTCACCACCCTCTTCACCGCCCTCCTCGTCGCTGCTTCCTCCGTGGTCGCAGCACCCGTCCAGCCCGTCGAGCTCATTGTTTTCAGCCCTACCATCACTAGCCCAACGCAAGGTGCCATCTGGAGCGCGAACACGACCGAGACCGTCACTTGGGACACCTCTAACATCCCTGCGGAGAAGCAGAATTCCACCGGTCTCCTGCTGTTGGGTTACCTCGAGAACAACAGCGAGAACCTGGACATAGGTATGTGTTCCCTGTGCTTCTTATACTACAAACTCTAAGCATACATAAACATTGCAACAGCCCACCCCCTGGCCGCAAACTTCCCCATCAATGCCGGCACTGTCAACTTCACCGTGCCCTCTACCCTCCCTCAGCGCGATGACTACATCGTCGTGTGTAAGTATTTGCGCTTCTGACTTTTTTTGGTCTCAACTCACCGATTCCTTGGTAGTGTTTGGTGACTCCGGCAACAAGTCCCCATCGTTCACCATTAATCCCAGCAACCAAGCCTCCCTTGGCTCCCTTCTTTGAGGAGTTCGCACTGGGACATTGGACGCTTGACTTATTCTCACGAGCCACGAAGGACTTCATCTTGGGACTCGCAATACTTTATTACTAGTATCAGTCGTAGCACTACGCTCTCGTTTTGCAATTCCAGCAGTTCCCGAATTTGATTATTATCGTGTACAGATAAGATGCCGACACTGCTTTCCGATGTCACTCCCGCTATAGCCAACCACAGTCGAATTCGGACAGTAAACGTCACCTGTCGAATTTGCCACACCCTACCCGCACCCATTTAAATAATGTTCCTGGACTCCACCTACAAAAGCAACATGCCTGGTGTCAAAGTACCCCACTCCAGGTCTGCACCTGTTTCTTGATTCCTTCTGGCAGCCATGTCTACTCCCAAACTTGACGTTCAGCCCGGAACTCCAGCCCACGACTGGGCAACTAACACAATCTTGAACACCGCGTCTGTCAATCCCAATCCATACTCTACCCCAAATCTGGAGATTCCAGGTGCCTATCCGATTACAAAAGAGGATCAAGACCCTAGCGCACAGGTTAACGCAACTGAGTTGGTCGGTCGTGCGATGGAGTACTTCCCGAACCAGGAGGATGTGGTCGGCCGCGAGGAACGCCGGAGAGATTGCGAGTGCGACTTTGCAATCCGCGGTAGACACAACGAAGCAGTACCTGCCAAATAGTGTCGCTACCTATTTGCGTGAGTAGCTCGTTGGTATGTCGTGTCGCCGTGTGTTCTGACAAGCACGTCCATACATCAGTGGGACTTGATGCCCCCGGGGGCGTTTCTCTACCCTCCACGGAAGTCAATGGTGCTCGTCCATCCGAGCACGTTGACGGAGTCGGGGCGCTACCCGGCAGGGTCACAGAGGCCGGGGTAGCTAAACTGCCTGACGAGAGGGCCCCTGAGGAGAAGCAAAGTACACTGGCTGGCGTGGCCTTCAGCGCCGGTGAGAAAGCTGCTGCCGCTCAGCGGAGTATTAGCCAGTCCATTGTTCGGGTACATGACAGTGTGAAATCGACAAAGGACACTGCTGAAGAGAGGAGACTGTGAGCCAGATTTATGGCGCATTATAAAGGAAGGTGAGGGACCCTTGGTACAACGCGCGGTCGAGAAGGCTAATTAGGTCTGTAGTGTCAGGCGCAAGTTGTGGGCAATTCCCTACGCCCAGATCTCATGCTCGATACCACATCCTATCCATAACATGCTTCATATATAACACCATCACACCCCCGCATTGCAGTTTAGTTATCCCTGTATAATTGTATACGAGGTGATTTTGTACACAGTACCTGGATTGAGAGAATCTCTGATTTCGAGTACGTATCACATTCAAAACTCGATCCAGTAAGAGCGTCGGCTGGACATGTCCATTTAGCGTGAGGGTTACTTGGCAAACCAAATTTCGGATCCTCCACAGAAGTTCGAGGGTAGGACGAAGACACAGCCCGAAGGACGCTTACTGCCTTTTAGTTCTGGTTATGACCTGAGCCAAACGCACGGACTTCGCGATGTGACCATAGGAGTCGACCATTAACCAGAGAGGTATAAATACCCATCTAGGAAGGGCGGTTAATCCCATAATACGCACCCATCAGAAAACTTAAACTTACATGGTGTTCATGAACTAAGAGGAGAACCGAATTCCTGGTCAGGCGAAATCTCGTATATTCGAAAAAGGGCACGTACAATGAGGTACACATAGAGATAGAGAGGGTTGGAAGTATCCAAGTTCGGACTCCCTGTCAGCCATTCGGGGCAGAATGTCATCCAACTTTAAAGGATTGAGCCATTAACCCACAACTTCAAAAATATAAACTCCCAACGTACCCGCCGTACAGCTCTGCGGTGCTGAGCACCACGATCCAGTAATGTCTTGCAGGATCATCCTTCACAATCTGGTAGATGATCCAGCAGCACAAGGGACCGGCACCGAGGACGGTTAGGATTTCTAGGGACACTACAGTTGGGTCAGAGAATCCCCAGCGAAAGTCCGCTCGTGCATATTCTTTCCCTAGTTGGGAGCCCGATGAATCAACATAGGAGTAACAGAGCTGGAGTTCAGAATATCTCCTCACACATTTCAGCAAAGGGTCCGACACTGGTGTTGACCTGCCTCCCGAAAGTCGACAGCCACAAGAATGACCCCTCAAATGAAAAGTGGATCATGGCATCAAAGGCCTAAGCCACGCAAGAGTATTAGCATCACAATTGAGTGGTGGATACTTGTACACGTACGAGCCAGATGAACGTCGCCCTGTCGTGCCATTTTGCTGACCTCGGGATCAAGGTGTTGGCGCCAAAGTTTGCGAGTAATCCGATCACGACGACGGCTGCAAGGGAGTAGGCAGACGTGGCCGTGAAGAACTCGGCTTGGGGTATAGTGTCTTCTAGCATGGCTTGGAGTGAGTTAGCCAGATAACCGGGATTTGATTTAGAGGTGGGAGTGTAGAACCGTGTGCGCTGGCATCGTACGAGTTTCCGGTCAAGATGATGCGGGGAAGCGACAATTGTAGGGAAGACTTCCACGCCGTTTACGGCACTCGAAAGCGTCTGCGCATCTGCGCGCAGGGCAGAGTATTTTAAATGCGACCCAAATTTTCATCTGGCTTCTGAAATAGACAGATGCGGGCTATATATGCACTAGTGGTCCGTGTAGCAACCAATGTTCCTCGCATTATATATCGTGGCTTATATTACGTATGTATGTGCATAGAGTGGCAAGATAGTAGGATGCAGGCAAACCGCAGAGAAACAATTGTTTAGGTAGTTTTAGGTAGTGGAGATAATAAAGTAGATTCCTGAGGCTTGTCGCTCAAAGTAATACAGAGATTTTCCACTTCTTTCCAACTTCTTTCTATAGCACACGAGGATTTTGTGGCTATGTACATGCTAGTCCAGTAAAGATGGCTAGTACGATACGCGACACACTGATGTCAATCTGAGTCACGAATCTCTGAGACGAATACTTGTTGGTCCGGGACAAGATGATACTAGCAAGTCATGGGTATTATGCTTCACGTGCTGGAGTCCCTGACCGCATCGTTTCTCAGCCAATCGATGCTGACATCCTCCAAGTGATCGTCGAAGTCGCCGAATTTCTCATGTAGACGTGCCTCCCGGATGAGCGCAAGAGCATGGGAAGGCGAAGCATCCGATGCTAGAGAAAACGAAGACCCTGAGGTGAACGGCACAGGAGAAGATGAGACAGGTCGCCACAATGTCGCTGAGGCAGGTGTGAAGGGCTATCATGGCAAATATTCGCATTCCTTAGCTCGAGTAGATTCTAATATGAAAATGACCACATACCACCAAGGCAGAGGACCCGGAGCCAACCTGCTGTCCGTTGATCTAGGGACCAGAAAACTTTTGAGATGGTTGTTTTCACATGTTACCGTACATACTCACCACCAAAGCAACGGCATCAGGGAAAGACTCTCGGATCCTGTTAGCCATCTTCTCGCCAACAGGGGCTAGTGAAACTTCGTCTACCCGCTCGCATGCCTGGTAGTAGCCCACAAGCTGCTGCCCTTTGGATGCTGCATAGTTGCCAGCCTTGACTTATATTGATTCGATGGCGTACTTGAATTTCAGAGTGAATGCTCTTACAAGATCAAGACCGATTTCCATCATAGGACTGAGGCTTGTCCAATTGTGTAGGAGAGGCACGGCATCATCGATGCTAACTCGTCCTGTCTCATCTTTCTTCCCGAGTAATACTCCATTTACAAGCTTATGAGGGTGCTTCGCGCTGTGAAGAATCATCTTCAAGTAGGCTTGGTGAGAAACGGTGTAAGCAACCATCGCGAATGCTCGAGTTCCTCAGTGTGCAGAGAGCGAAAGGAGCAAGGACGAAGCCTGTGCTGGATCAGTTTGCTTAGATGTTCGAATCGCCCAAAAATCTGCTTTGGGAATGCTTCTTGCACAGCCTTGGAGGCGCGTTGATCATGTGCTCGTTCTGCTTTGTCTTCTGTGTTGAATACATGCTCTATATACCGCCTTGCTCAAGAAGCTCTCACACTCACGATTGACTCTCGAGTGGTATATAAGACCGCCGGAGCTCGAGAACTTAGTTATGGACTTTCTACTCTAGTGGGCACCCAAATTACAACAGTGTTTCGTCGATAAGATTTGACGCTCTAGTACAGGTGGTTTGTCCGGTTATGTGACCTCGGAAGTCGTGTAACATGTTCAAGCAAGAGGCTACTCGAGGTAAGATACAGGAATTGAGAGCATTCTCGAAGTGCATCCTAATTGAGCAAGAATATTAAGCAAATGGGAATGCTTGCGCCTTTTTAGCTGCCGCAGTGATGCAGAGCTTTCAGGAGCTACCGCAAAGGCAAGTTGCTCACCTACTCGCTCTCGTTGAGGAGATGTCGCTAGCAAGTTTATGCTGGATGGAAGAAGTCGGGCAGCTATTATTGTGGCGCCCGGATGTCGCCTTGAATCTATTCCATTCGGAGCTTGACAGCCCTGTCAACTACGTACACCCTAGCTGAAATAGAGCAACATGACGGATCACCGATACGCACATATCTTTGTATTCCTTAGGAGTCCTTGTCCTGCAGTTATGTTACTCCGAGGTACATTCGTGCACTGTCCCAGTGTACGAGATGTGGCATTCCTCGAGGATCATCTCCTAGGTACGTCGGAAGCTTACTATCCTGCTAATATTCCATTCACTGACAAGGCGTTTCAGCTGTGAACCAGGAAGGATTCATAACTCATATAGGCCCTTTCCATTCCGAAGAATCAGCTCAAATCCTACGCAGCAAAGGGGATGCTGAAGAGCTAATAATCATCCCAAGTGGCAGCTTTCTTCTCCCGACTTTCTGCGACCTACACCTTCATGCACCCCAATTCCATTAAGGAACTGGCCTTCATCTGCCCTTGATGCAATGGTTAGACGAATATGCGTACAAAGCAGAAGAGAAACTGGACGCCGATCTGGGCCTCGCAAAGGAGGTCTATAGCAAGCTAGCCCAGAGGCTTATTGATTGCGGGACTGGGGCAGTTCTATTATTTGGTACTATCAAGGAAGAAACGAAGTAAGCTCACAAAGCTTCCTACGATATTCTGTTGTGCCCTTATTATTGACGGATACTTGCAGCTTGGTCCTAGCGGAGGTCATGCAAGCAGCGGGTATACGAGCTTTCGTCGGGAAGCTTTCCATGGATATATCCTCTCGGCCTACCTATCGGGAGGCCTCAACGCAGTCGGCCCTAACATCAGCCCGTTCATTCGTTCACCGATGCCGAAGTCTCACTAGTCATCTGCCTGCATACGAGCAGCTAGTGCAGCCGGTCGTCACACCCCGTTTTGTCCCGACTTGCACCAATGAACTACTTGCGGGTCTCGGGCAGCTCGCACAAGAGGAGAATGTCATGATTCAGAGCCATATAGCCGAAGCGTATGATCAGGTTGAGTGGGTCAAGCGCGAAAGGGGTGTGGAAGATACGAAGATATTCGCAACGGTCGGTTGCCATATTGCGTCTTGTGGCCGTTTGGCTAAGATGATGTTACTTAGAGCAATCTCCTAACGCCTCGCACAGTCCTTGCGCATTGCACCTTCATCGGACCGCTTAAACTGCAGCTTTTGGCGAGCACCGGAATGTCTGTCGCTCACTGTCCGCTCTCCAACGCGTATTTCTCTGAGAAGCCCTTCGAACTAGCCTCAGCTATCATGTCTCACATGAAAGTGGGTCTCGGGTCAGATATCGCTGGCGGGTATACGGTCGACATCATGCATGCGATGCGTCAAGCCGTAGTGACATCAAAAATGAAAGCAGGTTTTGCCAAGACGCGATGGATCGATGCACATGAGCTCGCTGAGCGCGGCACACCATGGCCCGATGATGTGGACAAGTCTGAGCCTACGACTCGCACGGTCGACTGGACACAGACACTGTATTTGAGTACCAGGGGTGGCGCAGAGGCGTTAGGTCTGCAGGGCGGAGTGTTTACAGTCGGTGCGCCATTTGACGCGCAACAAAGTAAGCCAAGGTGTTTTTCTACCATTTTAGCTGTCCTAAGGACATCTACACAGTCAAAGTCTTCGATCCAGCAAATGGATACGGCGTCGGAGCTATTGATTTCTTTGGTGAAGTTGAGGATGGTGATAAAAAGATCGACCTGGGCGTGCTAGAGAAATGGTGGTGCATAGGGGATACTCGCAATCGAACTGCGGTGTGGGTGCAGGGTAAGCAGTTGTAGCACCTCGCTTAACTCCAAGCCCGGGAGGGGTTCTTGCGCAGAGATCTTACAATGGTTTGGTACCGTAGCCCAGAGTCTCTTGTATGAAAAATAAAGGATATACATGCGTCAAGCAAGCCTCCATCAAGTACCAATCTGAAAAAGAAGAAATGGAAGAATCCACGCGACAAAAAAGATTATGATGGCAGGTCCGACGCAACGAGTTCTTCCCAACTCGGTAACCCGATAACGGAGGGCAGTTCGTCCCAGTCCCTCTGCCTGAATGCCATAGCATTCGCCTTGAACTCCTTGCGGCATGGCTTGCAGACCGCATTATTCTCCTTCAATTCGAGGATAGCCTGTACAACAAAGTGCATCGGGCCAATTCGGATCCTCCACGCCTGGCTGAGCAGACTAGTGAGCTTCTTGAAACCACGATCGCATGGTTCATGATCGTACTCGCATTGCGGAGACGAGCCATGATTGGCGCAGAAGTTGTAGATGAAATCAGTGATAGAACTCAGGCGGTGCTGGTGCATGAGTGTGTACGGGCGGGTGTCGTGGAGGCCGAGCTCCGAGGAAGGTTTGGAGGGGTGGGAGAGCTGGAGCTTGGGATGATCAGCTTTGATGATGTCGCGCAAATCGTAGAGCGAGAGGAAGTAGAACGCGCTTGGGAGCACGACCGATACGTTCGTTTCACGGGCGAGGTTGACGACATGAAGAGGATGAACGTAAGGATAGCTGATCTTGGCAATGGGAGTGTCTGCGGTGCTGTCGGCATCGGGAGGTGGGATAGTGGGATGCGGCAGGGAAGGCAATGATAAGGCTTTATCCACCATCTCATCATGGCCACGTAGAGTGTAGGACCAAACAGTAGTCAAATGCCTGATGGCCTGCAGACGCAGATGCGAGATAAAGTATTTGGTGGAGAGACGCAGAATACCAGCTAAGTGGAAGAAGTCGTCTGCGTTGCGATATTGGAAGGTGCTGGCCTCAGGAGCAGCGATGGAGCGGGAGAACAATAGAAAGAGCAGTCGTTTGTCAATCAGGGAAAGAACATACGTACATATACACAGGGTAGACTCACACCCCGTCATAAAGTGCCTTAATGAGGCTGGAGAGCTCGACAGGAAGGTCGTACATCCTGACGACTTGGCATCCATGAAGCATCTCCATTGATGTTATATCCGACGGCTGGGGTATTTGGAACATAGATTGAAAGATTTCGGAATGGCGGGAGAGGACGCCCCGATGAACCTTGAAAGCAACGCCGTCTGGGTCAGTGAGGAGGACGATATTCCCATCATCGAACCACGGGTCCCCTTGCTTGTCAATAGGGACCTCCATGATTCGGTTAGTATAGATGACAGACGGGCAGGATCCAGTGGCCTGGTGCTTGCAGGCTAAGGCGACATATGTTCGGCGCTCAGTTGCACGAATGGTCGATGTGTGGCGTTATACACGAGAGGCTGCCGGTCCAACAAGAACAAATAACGCGACGTTCCTTTTCCTGCCACATCGGCCATGTCGGCGACCCCACTTTCAAGAACGTCTTCGGGCGTTGGTACTCCCGTTCCCGGGGCATCTCCCTCGCGCCTTGTTCTGCCGCCGCCGCTTCGTCCGACCCATTCACTCTCGAACCTTCAAGTATATTCCCAGTCCTCCGGTAGCGGCACACCCTCTTCGTCCTCGCGCCCCACTTCCCCCACAGCTGTTGCATCCACTGCAACCTCGTTCGGCGCTCCGTCTGCCATCAATTCTGAAGGAATTCTAGTATCCGAAGCGAATGCTGAACCAGACATCGACGAGAGCGATGCTATAGGTATTGGTAGGGTAGCAAGTCCTGCTGGGGATGAAACCTCCAAGAAGAACCTTCGGGAGCATTTACGCCAAACATTGAGCCATCGTCAGAGCGCTGCTGGTAAGTCGCCACACTTGAGAACGATTGGGAATGGCAGGTGTGAGAGGATCTGAAGTCCGTGTATCTGGCGATCAGACTTGACATTGAGACCGCCAAAGAAGAGGTCTAAGTCTGTTAATTTGAACGAACTGCCTCATGAACTAGGTGCGAGCTTATCTCTTGCCAAATATACCCGATTAATATTGTATTCTTGAGCAGTGGACACCTTCACTCCTCGTCAATACTTTGTCCTCACCGAAGCGGGCAAGCCCGTCTTCACAAGGTCTGAGATCGACGTGCTTTCTACCTCTGTGGCTGACTCTTGCCCTAAGCCGTCCAGACAACGCCGATTCGGAGGACATAGCATCTGCGTACGCTCTCATCCAAGTCCTCATATCCATCTTCCTCGACGACAACAACGACAAATTACGATGTATCAACGCTGGGCTGACTCGCATCACGTTTTTACTTCGACCACCGCTGTATTATGTCTGTGTCTCCAATTGGGGGGAGCCAGAGGGCGTGGTGAGTTCACTCTACTGTGCCCGACCCTCATCATTATGGATCACTTATGCGACTTGGAAGAATAGACACGAAACCATCTTGAATATCTGCATATGCAGATTCTGAGCGTGGTGACTGCGAGCCATCTTCGAAAGATGTTTGAGCGCAGGCGGAACTCCGATCTGGGGCGATTGCTTGGAGGCAGGCTTCTCTCGGGCCCGTGTCTCGTTCGGCATATTGACTCTGGGTCGTAGGTGCTGAGAACATTTTAAATTCTCTCCTGCAAAGGCTCGAATGGGACCTGGCTCTATCAACATCATCTCTTCACTGTCTCAAACTGGATGCAGGATTGCGTGCACGACTTGCAGATGCTCTGGTACCTTCAGCCAAGACCAAAGTACGCATGTATTCACCCACCCATGTTTTTGATTCTCACTTTCCACTTTGCAGGATATGCTATACGTGATTTTGGTGGCAAATGGTCATGTCGTGACCCTTGTTCGACCAAAGAAGCATTCAATTCACCCAGCTGGTTGGCACCCGCATCTTATCATCTTTTCGCTGTTGTTGACTAGCCTTCCATGCAGACCTCCACCTGCTGATCAACATGATCTACGCGCCCTCCATCCTGACATCCCCTGCAGCTGTGTCCTGGCTACCAATCTGCTTGCCGAAGTTCAACCCAAACGGGTTTGTGAATGCCTATGTGAATTTCTTGGTCAGAGAACAGGGCGAAGAGGACGCTGTGGGTAAGAAAGGCCAAGGCGCTGAACATCCGGAGACATCGACACCAGTAGAAGAAGCAAATGAAGAAGGCTCACAAAGCGTGTCCATGCCCGCTGCCGCCAGTGAGGGGCCACAACGGCCTGTGACACCTACAGGCGAAACTGCACTAGACAAAGAGAAGGAGGGCAAGGAGGTCGACATAGGGCTGGTGTGTATCAGTGCTGGACCCGACTTTGAGACTGTACGAACATGGTGCGACTCTGTGATTAAGGTCAGGTGGTTCCTCCACCTACCTACTTCGTAGCTCACAGTCCCCTGTGCGACAGAAAATGACCTCGGACGGCGCGCTGGACGCCCTTATTTCCGCTGTCCGGGGCGGCTCGACGGTTTACTCTGTCTCAGAGCTGGGCATACCCGGTCTCCGGCATTTTGTGTACAAGTCGCGTGCGCATGTGCAGATCACGACACCGGTGTTTGAGGACCCGTATGATGTCCCGAAGGAGCGGCAGAGGTGGGTTACGCGGTTGTCCTGTCATCTTCTTTGTTATTATTTGTCTTGATATCGAATGCTAAGGAGTGTGCACAGACTGATCACGCTGTATCAAATTCTCCATGACGCTATCCATGCCAGGTCAGGTCAGGGCGGCAGTTTGAAGTTACAGTACATCAAGACTGAGAAGGAGTGCGTCATGGGTTGGGCAAGTGGACATTCTCTACCATGCTGTCAGTCTTGTTGCTGACGTGGTGACGCTCTTCGCCTTCGCTAGATCACCCAGCCTTTCGAGCTGTATGTCGCGCTCTCATCAAGACTACCCAAGAGCGCAGTCGTGGGTGCCGCGAATGCAGTGGCACGATGGGTAAAGAAGGAAGAAGGGCGACTGTTTTTGACTAATGCACCTATCTTTTGAGACATACTTCCTCCGGTCACTAGTCATAGGTATAACTGCAGCGCAGACATATATACTACCGTTTGGTTACTGTGTCGGTGGCCATTCTAACGTTTATAGAGAGTATTAGGATTATATCGGACGGTCTGTATAGAACTTTTCTATCTAAACTCCGCGGACACAACTCGCCCTCTATGTAGAGGGAATTTCCAGCACACCCTTACCCACACGCTCTCGCAGCACAGTCATAAAGGGAAGACTTGATCACTTCGAAGTATATGTTCACCGATCTCTCCTTGACCTAATCCTCTTACCGAATTGAACCGATGGACCGCGCCTGCAAACATAGAATAATTAAATATTACACGGGATTAAAAAAAAGCCGAGGTTTGACGGTTTAGCAAGAAGAGCTTCAAAAAATCCTTGCTCTATCCCGTACAGACTTTGACAAGTACTCACCCACGTATCTGCTTTCTCGGCTTGGGCTCATGGGCGAAATCTTTGATGGCCCAGCCTAGACGGTATTTCTCCATTGACCATAGTATATATCTGCGATAAAGAGTCAATGGAATCCGAGAAGAGTAAAGTTTTTTTTTTGGACAAGCGATATGAGCGGGCGGCAGTTTACAATAGGTACAACTCCGACCCTGTCCGCTGTAGCAAGTCAACAGACAGAATAAAGTTTTAGTGCAAACGAGAAAGATATCACATAGAGCTCATGCCTCAGCAAGCTCCCTGCAAGGAAAAGTCGTGGGCGACAGCTACAGCTTAGAACAAGGGCCAGCAATCAAATGAGTCAAAGATTGGCACAGTATGTGACACCAGCACTATGTCCCTTGAAACCGTATGCGGCAATCGTGAGCTCACCTGCGGTCTCTCACAGGTACGCTAGCCTGCTTCATCTCTGACCCTCGGAGCTGCCAAAAGCTATTCCATTCTGCAAGCGATTCTGACAAGGAGGACAGCTTGGTGTCAGACGAGCGGCCAATTGCTTTCAGGAAAGCTTCGGGCGTTTCTATCCCAACTTCACTTGCACAAGTGAGAGCGAGCCCATCAGACCGGGGACATTAGCTCACCTCTTTTACTTGGGATGGGCTTAGCAGAAGCACTATTTGACAGTGATCTGGTGAATGGCCTCCAGAAAGGTCGCGTACGGCAGCCTAGCATGAAGTGAAGGATGTTAAGTTCACTGCTCAAATACCCGTGTGAAGTGCCGTGAATAGACAGAAGATTATTACATATATAATTATAAATACTCGTGTACAATAATAACATTACGCAAAGAGAATCGACGATACGCGTTACTGCTGTTTTTGGAACGTAAGGCGCAGCGCGGCTTTTCGCACGCAAAACGGCCTCCTGAATAGAAAAATCTGTAGTGGCCTCCACAGTGCCTGTACATGTGTAGAAATTTGTACACATTTTTTTATTATATCAAATAAAATTCTGAGAATGAAAGAACAGGAAAAATCCTGCTAGAAACAATTGCTGTGTGAGGGTGCCCCATTTCTACACCTTTCAGCCTGCAGAGGTCCTGTGCCTTAATTTATAACCTGTTGTGCTCATGAGGACATGAGAGTATGTCTAGAAACTTGTTAAAAAAAATCCCAGGGTGAGCAGCACACTTCCAGTATTTTGAAAGCCATGACAGGGTATTTCACTTTACTGCACTGTAGAAAGCCAATCAAGCTTCATATTCAC
>KV425585.1:5202-215646 GCA_001632425.1 Neolentinus lepideus HHB14362 ss-1 | reverse complement strand
ATGTCCTCATGAGCACAACAGGTTCATACATTAAGGCACAGGGCCTCTGCAGGCTGAAAGGTGTAGAAATGGGGCACCCTCACACAGCAATTGTTTCTAGTGAGATTTTTCCTGTTCTTTCATTCTCAGAATTTTCTTTGATATAATAAAAAAATGTGTACAAATTTCTATGCATGTACAGGCACTGTGGAGGCCACTACAGATTTTTCTATTCAGGAGGCCGTTTTGCATGCGAAAAGCCGCTCCGCACCTTACGTTCCAAAAACAGCAATAAATATTTCGAAAATCGCGTAGTAATTCAAACCAGGTATCGACCACACAGCTGGAAAAAAATAAATTACCCTCGGGATTGAAAAGGAAGAATACTTCGGATACGGGGAATCGAACCCCGAGCTACCGCGTGAGAGGCGGTAATGTTAGCCATTACACCATATCCGATAATAATTAACGGATCAGTACATATATAATCATCAACATCACCACTCACGCAAAGATGCTTCAGCCGAACGCAAGATCCAATATTTGACTAAAAGGTGTGCAAGGTAATCATATGATTTTAGCAGACCATATGGTCTCTTTATCCAAGGCAGCCATCTCTTCCGGACGTAGGCACAAGCTATGAAAGCGAGGTCTGAAAGTTCTCTTCTTCTCCTTGTCGGGCACAAAAAGCCACCCTATGGCAATGAGGCCACGCAGACCGGCACCTAGACCGAGCGTCCTGACAGATCCTATGACTGTAAGGGATACGCCTCCCGTAAAACCTCCCAGAAGGAGAGCACCGATGACTGCGAGTTTGTGTTCTCGACTGGAGACCCACCTGCGGATGTGATGGAGTTTTGGGTCTGCCATGAGCTCGCACCACATTGTCGTGATGACCACTGCACAGAAGAGCCGAGGTCAGCTCAATTCAGGTGACATAAGTTCATACACTCACAGGTTGCAGCGAATTGGGTATCGATCCGCTTGGCCATACCGCCCTGCAGACCCAAGCTAGCGCTCATAAACCCGAGAGCAACGTAGGTAAGAGGCTTCGTCCACGCGAGGCTACTGCGGTCCAGCGCAACGCTTCCTTCACCGCTCTTCCAGAGACATATAGCCGCAGCCATCGTGAAGAGTGCTTGGACGAAGGTACCGATGAACAGCCATACGCGGGCTTTCGACCCCACACGATCTCCTACGCGAGCGAGCAGGGCACCGAAGATGAACGTCAAGAGAGACGTAAGTGCCTGACGGTCGGGAGTGTAGAAGGTATCGTCTCCCTGGAATGGACGCGCTACGGCCAGGGCAAGCTGTGGAAAGATAGTAATTCACACAGTGATCTGGTCCAGTAAATTTATCCTGACCTGCACTGCATTGCCGGTCTGGAAACCGCACCAGACATAGATCGCGTTGAAGCTGACCGCGTTACTGGACAGAACGTCAATCCCGCTGTTCCACCAACATCCAGAAATTTGCTCACATAAATCCGGTCATGAAGCAATAGCAAGCCAGGAGTACCTTCGACCGCTCCGGGTGCACGTCCCTCATCAAATATCTATTTAAGTCGTGCAGGGTGGTCGATTCTATCCGCACAGTTTTCTCCTTCCCTTCTTCCAAGAGCAGGGACTGAGATTCTCTCGCGTGCAAGGTCAAGTACAGGTAGTGACAATACAAGAGAACAAGGCCGCATGTAGAAAAGACAGAAAGTATAAGGAGTGTGGGCAGGGCTATTACAGTCATGTTGCGTGCGCTTGCAGAGAGGTAGGGGACAAAGCGAGGGATAGACGCTTATCGTAGATAACGGGGGCTGCATTTTGGCGAACATGGGAGACCATGAAAGTATGAGAAGATTCGACGTGCCATAATTGCACAAGCTTCTATAACCTATCAAGCCATTTTTATCTTCCTGGAGTGAGCGCACTTAGAGATGAGGCCAAAGACCTGCAATGCCAAGACCAGACAGGAAGTTAGAGGGGAATATCATCGTTGGGAGCTTTGAGGATGCCCTGCAGTACTGAACAGTCTATTGGAGCCTTGTATATAGCTGCTTTCTCCAACACCCATTGGCGGACGACAGGATCTTAGATCTGCGGTGAGTCCCACGCTTAAGCGGCCTCATATGCGCTGCAAGACATGTATGTGGCCTTCCATACAATGCGAACATTCTGGTGATATATTGTATATCCGATACAATGATATGTAAATGCGAACTTGAACAAAACGAAGATAATCAAACAAACGTGAAGAACAGAAGCGTAATCCATATTAGCGATAACGATACGTTCAAGAAATAGCGAGTAAAGATGATTTCTCCCCGCTCCCGTTGGATCCGTGTTTGAGCTGCTTGCGACCCGTGTGAGCCCTGATTGGACTACTCCCCATGTCAGAGTCATCGTCAAGCAGGTCGTCATTCACCATGAAAATGTCTTTCCTTCGCAGAGCGGGAGAAATAACATGGCCAGGAGTGACTTGACTCAAGTACGAGGATGACCGAGGCAGGTCATCGGATTCCGGGGCGGAGGTTGAATCAACTATCTGGACAGACTTTCGTCTCTTGCTCCGTAAGGAATCAGCGCTAGTCCTAACGTCATTCCTAGGTACGGCAACGCTGCCAAAACTTAGCGACTGCGACAATCCTCGCTTTCTCTTCTTGGCATCCGAGAGGGGACTCATGTCCGTCCAGTTGTCCTTGTGGAAGTGGAAAACTGGTATCTCCACAGCATCCAGGACAACTCTGGACCTTCGTGGCAGAGGGGTGGCAGGAGTGGCCAACGTAGACGAGCGAGATATGCCAGAGGCCGTTGTCGTTACACTGTCTTCACAGATGGCGAAGGGATCGTCGTCGTCTGCGGTGGCAACAGTTTGACAGAGAGTGCTTCCACACTGTGAAGAAGACGACCCCGGCTCGGGCATGGACCCGACAGAAGACGTCCGTCTTTGCATCCTCTCTGCGACCGGCAGCGGGTATTTGATAGGTGACAGAGACAATCTGCCTCTCTTTGTCCTCATGGCCTTCGTGAATGCATCGACTTCATCAGTTTTATCTGTGTCATCCACTCGCCGCCGTTTGCCAAGCGATTTCTCCTTAGATTCTGACGCGACGGCGGCAATAGCGGGGGAGACATTCTCCTTATTTGCTTTGCGCTTGGACGGAGAGGAGGCGTAGAAGGATTGAGCGGAAACCGCGCGAGTGGGTGTTTCGGTCAGCACCCTGGGGTTCGTAGGCGTTCTGGGCGAATCACATAGCATTCTCGATTCCGCTCTAGACTGGCGGGAGAAGATAGTCAAGGGAGGAGTCGTCGGCTCAGGTCCAGAGTCCCTATCTTTCACCGGCGCAGAGGGTGTAGAAACGGCCGTCCACTTCACAGGGGTCATAGAAGACAGTATCCGGGGTTTCAGAGCTTCTACTGCGGGCGAAGAATGTGGCGAAGGAGATACAATTACGTCGGTTAGAAGTGAACCCCGAACCTCTTCTTCATCACTATCAGGGAATGTCAGAGGCTCGTCATCCTCGTCATCCTCGTCTTCTGGCTTTGATTCGGAAGATGTCTCTGCCTCTACGTTCAAGGAGGTATCGGCATCATAGCCGTCATCAGCATCAACGTCTTGGCTTCTGGCGACTCCTTCTGCTGACCCGCCACTGCGAAGCCCAGCAGCGACTACGCAGTGCTGGATCAGTGCCGGCCAGCCGTCTTCAGGGTTCGGGAGTTGAGAGTAATTAGCCTGCCAGAACTCCGAGAAAGCCTGAGTGGTAGGAGATGTTCGGTCACTACTGGCGAGGAAGGGCGCGTGGATGATAGGCGATAATCTGTCCAGGATGTCAGCCGAAGGGGGGAGCATGCCGATAGTCATCATGATAGTCTGATAGAGTGGCAGGAGCTGACGAGACAAAAAAAATAAGACAGACGATTAGCAGATATCCAGATAAGCAGCGAACTATTACATACATCCAAGGCATATTCGTCTTGTGTGAACACCCCATGTTCATCTGCGATCCACAGCGCAAGGCCGTCAGCAGTTGCTTCAAGCATGTCTACCAGGAGGCCACTCTGACATTCTTCGACGGATCGTACGAATGTCCGGATCAACCAAGTGCAGACGACTTTGTTCCGGGGTTCCGGTGGATAGGAGGTGAGGAGAGTGTCATTGACAAATTCAAAAAGCCTGTATGGAACCTCGGTAGCGTCACTCGACCCGAAGCTTTGTAAGAGGATATCAGCAATCCGAGCTGGCGAAGTCGTAGAAGTCATAAGGCTCCAGTGCGCCCTGGAGATGACATCGACCACATCATTCAGGACTACCATATAGTCTTCTCCTGCGTCGTACGCCATGTCGCTGGCACCAGACAGGCAACACTGATGCCACTGACGGAGT
This sequence comes from Neolentinus lepideus HHB14362 ss-1, assembly GCA_001632425.1. Classification (NCBI taxonomy): domain Eukaryota; kingdom Fungi; phylum Basidiomycota; class Agaricomycetes; order Gloeophyllales; family Gloeophyllaceae; genus Neolentinus; species Neolentinus lepideus. The sequence continues at coordinate 211,293 of KV425585.1, read as the reverse complement.
TCTGATTCATCCATGTCCCAGGGAGTAGAGGAGCTGCGGAGCAACATCAGTTAAATGTTCATCAACCAGAAAATGGGAGCCTACGTGAACGGTACGCTGAGCAGAACCATGGCACTTTCCCGAGTGTTGCTCTTATCAGAGAACCACTCGCTCGTGAAGTCATCCCAGACAAGACTCCGTGCCCCCGCTGGCCAGGAGGTCGGACATACTTCAGATACGTGCGCCCAGAATGCTTTCAAGTCATCCACATCACACACAGACAACGTCTGAGCGCACAAAATAGCCCACTCCGACCAAGCGCCTTCATCAACAGCACCGGCCTTCGTGTCTCCCATAATTTGGGGGCGATCCTGCCTCAGGCAAGCAGCGAGCTGTCCTGCCGCGGCAGATAAGTCCTCTGGAGGAAGCATCGACCGGAAAGCCATCCAGAGATTGCGAACGACGAATATCCGCAATGCGGCCCTGGAGCGATTGGACTTTACGAGCACTCTCGGCAGTTCAATGGAAAGCGGAGAGCTCTTCGACATTGCCGGGCGAGCAGTAAAATCAATTTCGGTGTCTCTAAGGATCTCCACGAGGACTTGCACGACACTCTCAGCAAGCTCCAAGAGACCGTCATGGTCTCCATCATCTTCCGAGAGGCGAGCGTGTGAGCTGAGGCCCAAGAATTTGCAAAATATGATAATATTTACCTTGCGTAATCGAGACCTTGGCCTGCAAGAGACCCGTCCAGGCAGAGGCAATATCGCCCTAACGCGCAGGGCGTAAGTAAAAGGTATGAATAGCCCGCGAACCACGCACCGGAACCTTGTTCTGATCCCCAGAAATTTCCACATGCAGTAGAGCGACTTTCCAAACGTCCATAAGACCCTGGAATAACCGTCCATCGCCAAGCTCCTCCTTGGTGAGGGGCCGTATCGCATCGATCTTGGGAAGATCGTCGAACAGAGGCTTCACAGCATTGACAACCGACTTCCAGTCTGCTGCAAGAAGGCCTCCTAGACAAGAGAAGAGCCCAGGACTGAGCAACTTGACTAGGTCATAATCGTCCGAAGCCTGGCCCAAGCTGACAAGACGTTGAAGGACTTCGATTGCATGGCCACAGGGCAAACCTCCCTTGTGTACCATCTGGTTCAGCACTGTCAAGACTCGCGTATACCTCACGTCATCTTCCTCGTCAGCGATAAGCACCGTCGCAATTGTCGCAGCGCCAGCACCCATGTCTACCATGTTCTTAACCAGTTTCCACAGCGCCTCTCTGTTCTTGCTGTTATCGGCTATGTCTTCCTCGAACTGTCCGTCTTCTGCGTCCGAATTGCTTTGACTGTCGTCAGATTCTTCGATCAACGGAGGCTGGAAAAAGGCATGAGTCATGCACGGCCAGACCGCGCACAAAAGAGCCCGAATGGAGCTTTTCTTGTGTCGGAGGGCTAGTGACAGCATAGCAGAAACTATCCTGAAAAGCTGTACGTCCGTGCTGAGAGCTGGTCCAAGGAGGACAATCATGCTAGCCAGCACACACAGTGCCCAGACAGGCCCTTGAGCGGCATGAGCGGGCTCGGTGGCGTTCAGCGTTGTTCGCAAGGTCCGCACGATCGCAGATTCAGGAGGAAGCTTACTAGGAGAAGGCGATTTCCGGAGAGGAGCAGAGGGTGTCGTCAAGAAGTCCTGAGCGATGGCTGATATCCTTGCGTGGATAGGCAGACGCGGTAAGCTAGAACAACCACGGACAAACCCGCCGAGTGCGTTGCAAGCCTGAGCACGCATAGTAACTGTTGGCCCCAAGAGGCCAGCGAATATAGACGGGAGTAAATCCGTGAAGGCGGGGATGAACACCGAGGGAAGATGGATAGATAGATCATGGATGGCCTGGAAGAAAAATTAGTGTTATTCTCCAAGGTGTGAACTCGGCTGGCATGCCTTGTAGCCGTCATTCACCGAGCCCTTCTTCCCCTCCTTTCCGAGTTCGCCATCTATGCCTCGTTGAATCGCATATGCGATCCTATCCTTGGCAGGATACAGAATTTCTTCTGGTAACCGCTGCACTTGAATCAACCAGATTGCCAAGGCGCATGTCTTGCGTGCGTTGGGAGTAGGCAGCACAGGTTCCAATGGGATAGCCAGGAGAGCCGTGAGCATATCACTGAGCTGGCGTTCTGTACCAAAAAACATTAGTACATGAGGAGGCATATTGAGGGAAATCATACCAGTGAAAAGCGAGTACACGGCTGGTTTGACCCAAATAACAGCAAGAAATCTTATAACCGCATGACACGTCGTCCCGAGATCTCGAGCGTATGTAACTTGCTCCTCAGTCATGCTTTTCTTCTTCTTCGGGCTTGGTTTTGGTGATGGCAGACCAAACATTCGTTTAGGTTCAGGCTGGGTCTGCGTTGTCTCTATAGTAGGGGGGTGTACCAGAGCTCGACCAAGATCTCTGACGACTGCCTCTGCTATTGCATCCTGATTGTCCCTGACAGGCTGGAGCAGCGGACATTGGCTGGCGCGGAAAGCATCGTCGTCGACGTGATCACGAAGGCGCGCGCCGAGCAAGGAGTATCCTTCGATAATATCGCGCATAGACGAAGCCACGGCAATGATTTTCGAGACTGCAGACTGAAGATACACGGCATTCTTCATAGGCTCCTCAGGAACCGGTGTCGGCTCTCGCACATCCTCATTCTGGAAGGGGAGGATAGGCTGTGACGACTTCTTCAGGATCGACTTGAAAGGATTCTTGTGCAAGATGGCCGGCGCAGAGTAAGGTTCAGGACTGGAGGGGACTGAGTGATATTGATTTTGCTGAGACCATGCGACGCGACAACGAAGCAAGTCCGACGGTGGCCGGTTTTCCTTGTCGCGGTGAGATGTGGCGGGTGGTGTAAGTAGACTCATCGATAGGCAGCTGCAGGAGGTAGTAATGGAGGCAGTCGAGTCTTCAGTCTTGCAAGGATGGTTGAGGGGAGGCCGGGGATAATTGGCGTCGACAGCAAAGTGAGGAACCCAACGTCGCGTCGCGTCCTAAATTAGTCAATAAGCGCGTTTGTTGACGCGTTGCGGTGGTTGTTTTGCAATGTGTGGCGACGTGTGGCAAGTGCACCGTATGCCGGTATTCGACTCTTACGTTTGACAGGAATACAAATATACATGTGTATGAGACACTGGGACAGGTCCCTTGACTGGATTCTCCTCATAGATTGTCGACACCTCTTTATTTTACTTCTCAATCCTTCTTACCGACATACTTGTCGAACCACCGGAAGATCTCGTAATGCCACTTCAAGCTACATCAATGCATATCAGTGAGGCTATCACCACTTTGCGTTGATATATGCGTACCTATTACCATGGTTCATGACCCAGTGGTTCTCATCCGGGAATATGACCAGCCGGCTCGGGACGCCTCTCCTGTAAATCAGGAAAGAATATAAGTCAGTTGTCACCTTCACGCAGTTAGTCATGCTTACTGCTGCAAAGCATGGAAAGCACCGATACCGTCCGTCTCCGGCAACCTGTAATCCTTACTGCCGTGGATGGTTAACTGTGGAGTGGACCATTTGTGAACAAAATTCACAGGGCTGAATTTGGCAGCAAGCTCCCTCGCCCTAGGTTCGTATGGCGCACTGCCCCAATCATGGTTGAACTGGGAAAACAAAGTCAGAAAAAAATGACGGTCGCGTTGGGAAGAATACTCACAAAGAACAACTCATCAGTGGAGTATCCGTTGTAGATGGAATCGAAGACGCCGTCATGGCATACGAGCGCTTTGAATCCAAAGCCATACTCGGGATGTCCTTGAATCCAGCTATGCATAAAGCGTTAGCACGTTCGACGTACGGGAAGTTCTGGGGCGGAATGTCGCACTGACTTGATCGCGTAGCCTCCCCAGCTAGCTCCGGCAGCGACAGCCCTGTCAGGATCAATCTTATAGCAACATAGATCAGACCTGACACCGGTACTGCAATTACTGCAAGTACTCGCCTCCGGATAATGCTCCAATACGTATTTGTATCCTTTCTGCATGTCGACGAATGGTTTTCCACCCCAATCTTCCGTGATGGCATCGACGAAGTCTGTATGAATGGTGCATTGAGTTCAAGGCACTGGCAAAGAAAATATGATCTAGGGGTCTCACTTTGACCAAATGACGTGGAACCAGTGGGGTTCATCGCAATAACAACGTATCCTTGACTGGCAAACACTAGCAAAATTTCCCCTCTTAGCTGTCAACTCCACCCAAGGAATGGGACGAGATGTATACTTACCATTCGGATTCCACCGCGTACTCCACTCGTCCTCCCAAGCCCCCTGCGGTCCCCCATGAATCATCATAACTACCGGCCACTTCTTCTCATCCACGCCCTTCCGGAACTCAGGCGGCGACAAAATCCACCCCTGCACCGTCTTCCCCTCAGCCCCCTCAAAGTAGAACTCCGTCCCAGGGTGCAGCGCTTTGCCCTCCAGTGCCTCCGCCGTGAACCTCGTAATCTGCTCGCCCTTGGCGATGCCCGCAGTAGTAGTGTTAGGCAGGTGCAGTGCATCTTCCAGCTTATCCAGATTTTTCTTGATGGCCCAGACGTCATTGGGGCCAGTTAGGCTGCTACGAGTGAATATGAGCTTCCCGTCGCCTGCGACCTGAATTCCACCGGCGCTGCCGCTGTCGGTGAGGGGCACGGGGTCTTTGGTGTACTGAGAAGCCAGCGAGGGATGCGTCGTGGATTCCGATGGGGTAGGAGGTACAGGGAGTATGAAGACCTTGATCTTCGCCATGTCACCTGCGGTGCAGATAATTGATTTTCCAGAGTTGGAGAACTGAGGAAAACATTTATCGCCTGCTCTTGAGTGGCACCCAAATATCCGAACATGTACACACCACAATAGAACTAGGCGACCGGTCCCAGTGTTGGGTGATCGTAAACCGGACATCTTTCTTCAGGTCATAAACGACGAGTTTCGACCTGAATGTGTCTATTTGCTTCTGACGTGGGGGAACGGAGATGGTGGTACCTACCTGTCAGCTTCATAGCCGTCCTTGTCAAGCTCCAACCAGGCCACCTTGTCCCCTTGCTTGGACCACACGGGACTATGGGTAGCACCTTGCTTTCCGGAAGTCAATTCCCGAGGCTTCTCCGCCCCAGAGATGGGTACTATGTAGATCTGTTTGGTATCTCATTAGCATGTCTCTTCTACGCAAGTAGACAGCACATACATTTTGCTTTGTATGCCAGGCTTCCGATAGCGCAGGATCGATCGTAGTATATACCACGTGTGTCGGACCCAGATCAAAATCTTCCGTACCGCCAAATGGTTCTACTGGAACGTGCTTGGGTAGAACAGATTCAGCCGTGAACGTAAGCAGTATAGTAGGAACATACATGACCAGTGCCATTCAAGATGTTCAAGAAAGTCCTTCCCATAAGCCATTCATTCCCGGGGCTCGAGTACAACGAGACTGTGAACAAAGACGACTGCTTGGGTCCAGTCCATCTGTCCCAATGTCTCTCGTAGGTGTTGTCGTAAACCAAGGCGGTGTTTCCTCGATTCTCCCAAGCCTCATCTTGTGCCTTCACGGTTTCGAGTTGGCCATCCCCGTAGACATAGTCGGAGAAGATCAGTACACCTGACTTGGGAGAATATTGGAAGTTTGCGGATGTAGAGGTAGGGAATTCGCCAATAAGGATGGGTGGTATGGGCGTGGACAGGATGCTCGATTCGGTCTCGAACTTGACAGAGATGGCGTAAAGCTCCTGATTCTTGCCTTCCCCGGGGGAGACAACATGCCCCACTGTGCGCGAATCTAACCAGAATGCAGTACCGCCGTTTGCCAATGGGATCTGAAGGGGTTGCACTGCCGAATCTACCGGAGCAATGACGATGGACTTGTTATCTCTACGTGGTTGTAACCATATACATTTAGCTACAATATGCGGTGCCACGGGTGCATTGCCACTCACTTCTTCTCCTCGAACGTGAACTTGCTCACTGGGATCAGTACGAGATCACCAGCCTCATTAACGGTTGCAGTGCCCGGTCTAACTAGTTCAACAAGATCCTTCGGCGTGAACATATCCGCCCCCTCCTTGAAGCTGAAGTCAGGAGGCGGGACAGGGCTGATACTCGCGCTCGTGCCGCTGCTCATCTCACTTGAGCTTGGGGATGGTTGCGCAGGTTGCTGGAAAGGCACCTGCGCGGCGAGCCCAAGCATAGATAAAGAGAGCCGCATGGCGCTCTACGGTTCGTTGACACGGTCAACAATAGTCTCTCTGCAGCCGTTATAATTGCGGTGAGGACGTGTGATCGAGCCAGGTAATGGTATTAACGTGTTATTTTGTACACATCTGTCCTAGTTCTCCGGCTTCCATGTCTCAACATATTCTTCCCGAGCAAGTAGTATATCTATATTGCCATTCTCGCTTTAACCGGCTATACAATCTTTGCTTTCAATATGTTTAGTGGTGTTTTGGCGGCATCTTCGGTGAAGAGGAACATATATTTTCGCAACATTTGCCACTTTAGGCCGTGAGAATTTCCCACTGGGAAGGTGGTACCGAGATTTCTGACAATGAATAATTTATTTCTGTCCACATCCCCTGCCCCCGAGCTCTCATGCAATCGCGCCGCGGTGGTATTCCCGTGCATCTTTGGGAAATTTCGCAAATCCTTGATCAACGAACAGGTCCTACAATGTTCGTGGGTTGTGCCAAGCGGTTGACACGACTCTTGCACGACTCCGTGGGTTGATGGGCTCACGTGGAATTGCAATGTGGTCCACCTAGCCAGCCCCTTGTCAGAACATTCTGTGGCTGACCGCCTGGAAGAGCACAAAATGAACAGGGATTGCCGAGGACCTTGTCCATCTACCGCACAATGCCTTCGTCGGCCTTCTCCTCCTGTCTCCTCGCACCTTGGTTTCTGCTCTGGGCTTGCATCCGTTCTTGGTTTGGGTTGGCTGGTCCCGTCAAGACCGCGCGCTCGGAACTGCAGGTTATCTCTGGCTCAGACAACGAACCTCACCGGTCTACTGTCCGAGATGATCGAGGCATCGCCGCCTTACAGTCATCGGTGACTCCAGGTACGCGGGATCGAACGTATTTATTCGTTATGATGTTGACCTCCACCAAGGATCTAGTGACGGACACCCAACTCAGTCGTCTCCTCGCCCTTCTCATGCTCCCCGGCCACCGTCTTCTCCAGCCACTCCTACCCCAAACTACACACACTCTTCCCAAGAATCCCCTTGTCCAGCAACTCTGTCTCTCTGCGACTCAACACCCACTGCACGGCCACTATCTAAACTCTGCTCGCCTCCTAGTCTCAGCGCTTCGTCTCCTGTCATGCTTCTTCGCAGCGGCGCTCAAGATTCCACCGAGTTAGGTGCTCTCGCTCAGCGTCGCGGTTTCAAAGGATCCCCTATCGTCGTCGAACCCACAGAGCGTCTGGAGCGCTGGAAAGCGACTAAGCCATCCACTAACTCGAATGACTCCTTCACGGAACCGAACACCCCTGGTACGTCTCGAAGCCTCAAGGTGAAATTCGGCAATCTCCTGCGGTCAGTCCCTTCACCTATGCCTCCTACTCCTCTGTCGCCTCTCTCCTCGCCTCTCCCGGACGACACCCAAAAGGGCCTTTGGTATTCGGACCCTTTCAGCGTGGACGGCGACTCGTACTTTACCCCAGATGTGTCCAGGGAATCTTCGAACGGGTCTTGCGATCGGTCAGCTATGTACAACCTTGGCTTCTATACACAACTCTCTGCTGGTCAAGGACGGCGCGGTAAGAAGAAGACGAAGCTCCCCGCTTCTAGGAAGCAGGATAGGCACATCAGAGTCATGATCTACGACTCGTCTATCTATGACTTCGGCATTGGCAGCCCTCGGCATTCCACCCCGATCCAGGATAAGAGGGTTCAGCAAGCTCTCAAGCGGAAGCATCACGAGAAGGCTTACTCTACCAACACGCTACCCAACAAACAGCGCGGCCATGACTTGCCCCCGAACCTGAATCAGTCCAGTCGTCCTTTGCAACGGTCCACCACCACCCGCCGTTACTGCATCGTCATGTCTGAATCGGAAACCAGAAGAATGGAAGTCGAATCGCTTGTATGAACAGTCTGCGTATCGATCTCTCATATTCGTAACTTTTCAGTGTATTCAACCATTTGTATTCATCTTTTTGTATCATCAAGTATCCCATAGATAATATTATCATCGCCCGTAGTACAATGGAATGGAGACATGTCCATATACAAAGCAGGAGAGAAGAAGATAAGCCTACTCACTCATGACGTCCTCAGCTGCGTCGTCTCCAACCTCACCACCTTGCTCCTCAGATGAGATCTCCATATTGTCCACTTGCACAATTTCCCCGTTCGACGCGATCCACCTTGCTATTAGCCGCACCTTGAACTCTGCCATCTTCTCCCCAATCAGCTTCAACAACTGCGCCTGCTCCGGCGTGAGCGTTTTGCCCGCCTGGCATAGCTCATGAGGTGCATCCAACGTGGGCACACCCTTCTTCATCACAGTCCTTAATCCCAACTTTCGCAGCTGTGGCTCTTCGTTGTGTGGAAATGGTTCTGGGGGTACGGAATGGTATTGCATGACCGGTCCCTCAGGGATGACTACGGTCCGGGTAGCCTTGTTGCCTGCTCGCGCAAAGTCGTCGGGGCGGAAGTCGTCAAACCATGAGATTACTTCGTCCGGTTCGGAGTTGGTAAAGAAGAGACCGACTTGGCCCTTTATTTGCTACGAGGATAAGATACGTAAATAATCCGTTGACCCTCAAGAGGCATAGAATTTCCGTTCACCTTGCCCACTTTATGAATTCCTGTCCGACATTCTTCTTCTGGGGTTGTGCCTAGAGCCTTGGCCATGACTGCACCTCTACCAAAGAACATACGAGCAGAACTACCTTGCGAAGCGGATGCGACTGAACATCAAAGGTGCAACTTCGCATGAAATTTGACTGCAACGCACTCTTTCCATAGTTTCCGAACAGTTTTTAGATGCGCATTGCGCATGTTCCCCACCTCAAACAGCCAGCAGTATTCCCATTTCTCTGCGTTTTCTTGGAGCTAAAATGCGGTGATCAGAACGTATGTAATAAATCATGAAGGACGTGCATACCTCTTGAATGAGCGCACCCTTATGTTCGCGGGTCTTTTTGGAGACTTTTGTCAGGGAGACTGGGACAACACCATTAGTGTCGAATAACCAACGGACACAGCCTTAACGATCTTACCAACTTGCGCTCGTTTTGACTTTGGCATGGTGGGAGGGTGAAGTGGGAGTACAGATTTGGAAGTCCGCCAAAAAAATCTTAGATTTCTCCCCTCATGGTGGCTGAAGCCTCTTCGGATACACTCAAGACTCTCGAAGCGTCTCTTCTCAATACGTCTGGCACTGTGCCGTTACACAATCGATTTAGAGCCTTATTTACTTTAAAGTCTCTGAAGAGTGATGATGCCGTCCAGATTATCTCGAGAGGTTAGACCATCACATCGAGACTCGGATGCGTCAGATTACTGATTCTTCCTATGCTAGGCTTTGAGGATGATTCTGCTCTTCTTAAACATGAGCTTGCGTACTGTCTTGGTCAAATGAAGAACACATCTGCTCTACCGGTATTAGAGTCAGTCTTGTCGAACGAGTCAGAGGACCCAATGGTTCGGCATGAGGTGAGTGGTAATAGTCTTCGCTTACCACCTCTCTGGCCAACATGACGAATCATGGCGAGAGGAATAGGCTGCCGAAGCTATGGGTGCCATTTCATCGACCACTTCCATTGCTGTCCTGAAGAAATACATTAATGATCCTGAACGGAGCGTACGCGAGACCTGTGAGATAGCACTAGACAAGATTCAATGGGATAACTCAGAAGAGGGTCAAAAGTTCAGAAAGATCTTAGAATCTGAGGATCGGTGCGTCACTTCACTGTTGTCTCAGAGTGTCTACCAACTGTATTATAGGTCCTACACGTCCATTGATCCCGCTCCTCCCAGTTCACGTCTGCTAACCGGGAAGCCAGCGCCGGAGGATTTCTCTGAGACAACAATATCTCAGCTACGCTCATCATTGTTGGATAATAAATTGCCGCTCTTTGAACGGTATCGAGCCATGTTTGCCTTGCGCGACATAGGAACCCCTGCAGCGGTTGATGCCCTTTCCGCCGGATTTTCAGATGATAGCGCTCTGTTCAAGTATGTGGTCGAAGTCATCAAACGACTTTACTGTTGACCAACAGATGAAACAGGCACGAAATCGCCTTCGTCTTTGGCCAACTCCTGTCGGCACACTCCGTACCTTCATTGTTAGTGGTCCTACAGAACACGAACGAGTCGGACATGGTTCGTCATGAGGCGGCGGAAGCTTTGGGTGGGATTGCTACACCCGAAGTGCTTCCTCATCTCAAGGAGTGGATGAATCGAGAGGATGCTCCGCGAGTTGTTCGGGAGAGCTGTCAGGTTGCCATCGACATGTGGGAGGTAAGCCCAATAATAACTTTCTGCTAGTGACACGATGACTGACAATAGTCTCTAGTACGAAAACTCTGACCAGTTCCAGTACGCTGATGGGCTCGAATTGTCGTCTGCGCCAGTACCACTTGCAGCATGAGGACTGGCGTGCCTTTTGTATCAAGTAGTTATTTACATCGGTGTATTTCAGTATATTGTAGGATGATATGGCTCGCGCTTTCCTATAGGTGGGAATAATAGCGGGCATGCTCGGGATGCGAAGATCAATTCAGTACAGAGGTCAATGCAGTGGAAATTATACAGTATGGTGCGGGTGTACCGAGGACTCTCCTAGTTGAGTGATGGCAACTATGCCATATTTGCATTGTCTTTGGTTGTCCAAGGCGTCCGACCGCTAGAGCATCTCCTGAGAGCTGAAGAAAATATCTCAAGCGGGAGATCGTGATTCTTATCGACGCTTACCACCCTGTCCCGAGACTCACCTAAACGGTACCAACTGCAGGCTATCGAGGAGTATGTGAGAGCAAAGTACTAGGGCAGCTTAGTACTGTTGTGCCAATCGGAAGAATGTATTAACAACCGCCGCTAGTTGAAACCCAGTGGTGTCTACATAAAACTAATACTTAGTACGGGCGTGATATGAATAGTGGATCTCTTGAGTCTCATGCCAGAGCATGCAAAATGATCACTCATATGGAGTGCGCATAAGTTCATGATACTAAAAGCCTATGGAGGCACAGACGATTGAGATGGATTATTGTCAACCAACTAACTTCAATGTTGGTGTCTTCCAGCCAATCGGATTGTCCCGACGAAAGTCTTATAGTAACCATAACGGGCCTGTCGGAATGCTCTTCACTCTCACTAACTGCTTTCTGGCTCAAAACACGCGTAGCTCAGTCTACCACTCATAATACATGCTTTGCCATGCTCGTCCGCGCCTAACATTCCATGGGATCTCTCATGTCTCCAGGAGAGCTTCTTCTGGTGATGCTTTGAAGCAACATGCCTTCCGTAATGCCTCGAAGGATGCGCAAACCTTGCCAAAGCGTCCTCTGCTTCACAAGATTTCATTCTGGCTAAGAGCAGTGCTTATACCGGGTACTAATTAGTTTTTTTGCGAAAGGCCATCGTCGACTGATACTGGCTTCTATAGGAGCGGTTGTTTACTCAGTTTTCTATGCTGACTGGGGAGAGGGAGACCATGTATTCATGCCGGTTAGTGCCAATTCATATGCGCAATTGGCATGCTTGCCGAGGATTCATCACGTTTTAAAGCCGAGAAAGTGGTTAGAGGAGCAGAAGGCTGCGTTCTTTAATCTCTCGCCGGAGGAGCGTCAGCTCGTGGAAGGCGATGCTCAAACTGAGCAATCCTCACAAGCAGCGAATGATCTTAAGAAAGTTTCTGCCTGAAACGGCCTCGCTTCGCGCTCTATGTACTTTCGTACTGCCTGCTCAGCGTATCCTCTCTTTCCATAAAGTCCGTCTACTTTCCCGGATCTGCATTGAGAAATCCTCCACGAGAATGGTCGCATATATCCATGATGTAAATAGAATATAAGGCATACAATTTCATACTTTGACTTAGCAGCTGTAATAATGCACAGGAGCTTGGAGGATTACTTCGATCTACCGAGTTACTTGCGGGACTTACTTTGGATCATAAAACCTCGATCCACATCTTTCTGACCACTCCGTGAAATAATAAGGCTGTTGTTACTCCTGTGGTGAGACGGGGCCATATTGCTCGTAGAAACACGCTCGTTCCATTCACTGCCCACCCATCATATTCAGACATCGATCACCTTCGTACCGGAGGATCGTCGAGCAAGCTTGCGTCTAGTCGTCTCCAAGATAGCCTTCCAACGTATAAACCCATCCATTCGGGCGTCTTGCATACAATACCCCAAAGTGACAAGACAGAGCTGGAGGGGAAAGCTTCTGATTCCAATTCCTCCTTGTCGCGAAATCGCGTCTAGTAAGGTCGGTAATTGACAAATGAGCACACAAAGCTTAGAGACATCTGAGGATCAAAGTCAAAGGAAACGCCTAAGTCATTAAAGTGCGACGCGCGCGGTGGCGCGCTTTGGAACCTTGATTCGAAAAACTGTGCAGCTGCACAAATGCAGGCCCCCAGCGACGACAGATCGTCGTCTGCTCCTACAACACAACCCCATGATGCCGCATCGCAACAGCCTCAGCCTGGTTTGTCGTGTATTACCATTTCACTCACATGCATCCTTACATATCTTCTGGTCAAATTAGCCGCCACAGAACTCCCAAGTCCTAATTTCGTTCACACTGATGAGACATACTTGAAGAGGAGCTATCTGCGGCTGCTGCCGCCTGTACAGGTCGTCGAGATATGTCTGAGTTTCGACCCTTATGTACCACCTGAAGTGAAGAACAGGATATGGCCTGTCGACTTCCACTCCGCCATTGCGGCACTGCAGCTGGAGGCGTCAGTTCTGCCCAAACCACCTAGTTCATCTCATGATGCCCTATACGTGCACACGCCAGCTGCGAATGAGTCGGTTACACCGTCCGCTGCCGCCATCGTTACTCCCATCGATGAACCGCCAATGGACTCTCTACAAAACCCTGCGACCATGGCCAACAAGCCTACCACGCAGTCCGATCAAGGATCGTCATCATCGACCACAAATGGGAACCCTCCAGAGTCGCAATCTACTTCAGAATCGCAGCCCGTAGCTGGCCCTAGCAAGACCTCGACGCCTGTATCGACCGCTAATGCATACGCCCCAACTCAACCGCCATATCCCCACGTCCCTTATGGCTACCATCCTCATCTGTACCCTCAGGCGTCCTACTACGGACACCCTCCAGCCGGTTACACGCACTATCCCCCATATCCCGCTGCATACCCGCACTATCCTTCCTACCCACCTAATCCCCATACACCGCCTGTGGCGCCATATCAGCCGCCGGCTCCGATGCGCCCGCAACTGCCAGGTGACCCGCCTGGCATGCCAGCGGAGGATTTGCCTAGTTATGAAGATATGATTGTCGAGGCGTTGACGGATTGTGCAGATCCAGACGGTTTAGCACCAAAGAATATGTTCCAGTGGATGGCCGCGCGGTATCCGTTACAATCTAATTTCAGACCTTCAGCCAGTCAAGCGCTGCAGAAAGCCTTTAAACGTGGTAGGTTAGAAAAGAGTAACGATGGGAAGTACCGTCTGAATGCATCGTGGGAGGGTGGAAGTGTAAGTTCTTGTTCCAGGATTTTGGGGTTCGCGAGTATACATGCGCTCAATAACTGAATCCATATTCTGTCGCAGACATCCAAACGCACGACCCGGAGACCACAAACACAGACGCAAGTTACGTTATCGCAGGACCCACAGTACATTCCACATTCGAAATCCCCCTTTACGCATACACCTCTTGCCCATCGTGCTGGGAGTGCCCCAGCGAACACGCCCGGTATTTCCGCAAATTACAACTCTTCGCTCCATGCGACTACTCCTTACCCATATAATGTAAGCGGCTATCCAGGCTACCAATATTCGGGCTATCCACCCCCAACTGCACAAGCTCAAGCTCAGATCGCCACTGCTGCGTCCACAAGTACGTCTGGAAGTGCTGCGAAGGCGGATGTGACTGCGCCATCAACGGACGCGGATCACCTCGATGCTTGGGAAGCCGCGCAGAATATATTGAAGGCAATCAACTTTGGGTCACTGCTGAATCAGTCGAACGCAGGCTCGTCGGGTTCAGAAGGTGCCCACGGTCAAGACACGGTCTCCGAGCTTACTGCAGAAGGCTCGCGACCGGCGCTCACCTTGACTGACGAAGAGAAGGCGGCATTGCAAGCGCAACTGGCGCTTCTGGCAGCTCAGCTGGAGGAGATCGCGGAGGAAGAGGAGGCTCTGGTCTCTGCGCAAGAGCAAAGGGACAGCGCACCAAGCGCTCCGTTGCGGTTGCAATCTGAAAGTAGCGGAGAGCAAGATGAGGATGATGTAGACATGGAGATGGTAGATGTATCGCTTCCTGTCGAAGCACCACGGACATGACGTTGTTACTTTGTTGCTTCGATTATTGGTACTGTTGTCGTACTGCGTTGCTGTCTTCGATATATCGTACGTCAATAGGATCCCAGGCGACCGGTTACATTAATGGGAGCCACTCATGCATTTCCTGACGATTGCGTAGGCGACGGACCGTTTTGGACCAATTACAAGCGAGTAGAAGGGTAATTATAGGGACGGAAACCAGGAATAGAATACAACCTCGAGCTCTGGTAGGGGGTAACAACACCACAGAACTGGTTAATTTTGACATTCCGGGAAACCAGTTGTTACTTCACTAGTGTATTCGAATTCATAGTCGTAGAGTAGGATTATGAAGTCAAAATTGCACTACCAAATGAAGAATGGCAAACAAAATACCGTTTTGGGCGAGAGAATGCTTTGTATATTATCCAAGGCGTGTACACCAACCCGATAGCACTGGGAAGATTTGGGAAGCAGTAGGGGGGAACATTTCTCAGCTGTTCAGACTGTCCAGTTCGTTCGTTAACGACGTTGACGAAGTTGAACGTTGCGCAAAAGCCTGGGGATTCAGAACTCCGACAGTTGAGGCTAGCGATAATTAAAACTCCACAAAGACCTGATACAATGGCACTTCAAAAGTTGAAGTAAATTCTAACCTCCGACTTAATCTGGCAGCGGACGAATCGGAATAGGGCGCTCTCAATGCGTTTCGTGGGTAGCACGAGCTGAACAAGCTCAGAATTAATGAATATTGAGCACCCTTAGTGGAACACTGCACTTTACACATCTCAAACTGTACGGTCTGATATGAGTCTCGTCATTGGCATCATTCTGCATCTTGTCCAAATGCACAGTCCCAAATATTCAAAACATTGACCAGAAAGAGGTCATGATAATACCAATATTAGTGCCCCCCCCCCCCCTTCTAAAAAACAAGAATATCCAAATTCCGACTCTTTCACATGGATTCAAGTTGAACACCTCTGGAAATATGGAACTGGTCGAATGATAGTATCAGTGACCACAGAGGCACCGGTTTCTCCAAAGTGTCCAATTGAGCACCGGGGACCACGGCTTAGGTGGGGGTACGATGTCAAACTGTTCTGGAATGGAATAGAATGGAATACACAGCAACCTTGCTTCGGTTATGATCAATCCTTTTGACTGGTTCAGTCACCATATTATTCGTAGGGAGAAGAAACTTCCTTCTAGCTAAGACCCAAGAGTAATGCATACATTATTAGTGAGTCGATGGAGGACCTGGGCGGTGAAGATAGGTAATATTAGATTTGTCTCAACCGCGTATGGCAAGCGCAGTGTTCAACATGCTTGATGTCAGCAAACCGTCTCTTCAGAACATGCGGGGCGTCTCTACTGCTATGTACCCTGACATTGAATGAGTAATAATATCTTTTCGCCATCGGCCCGTATCGCAAGCCCAGATTCCATGTCATGTTCAAAGCAGTGGTGGCTCCATAGACCGTTCACTTGTCCTTACCTCGTCCGAATGGGTTGCCCATATCTTCCATTTCACGTACGTATATATCTCTCTGCCTCCGAGAACGGTGCCCTCTACGTCGACAGTCCAGACCGCCGGAGGATGCTTTCTGCGCAAGTGCATGTTCACCGCCACCAGGGCGTACCATACCTTCCCCCGCCAGTGCTTCGGTTGCTTCTTATTACTCTTCAGCGCCGAGAAACTGAAAGGCCAAGATCAGGGGGGGAAGGCGAGGATTGGGCGGTACACGCTCCGGATGTTGCGGCGCGAAGTCTGTGAAGAACGCAGGGCCTGGGACGGGGGTTCGCGCCCAAACGACCCGATTCTCACAAACTGCCTTCCCGTTCTCTGAATTCCATGGTCTCTATTCCTGTCCTGTGCGATGCCAAACCGGGGTGGTTCGGCGAAAGTGACCGACCCACCCCCGAGTTAGCGTCGCGCGCACCCCCGCATCTCCCCGCACTTCATTCAATGCCATGTCCAACAGTTTATCCGGTGTTTTCGCAGCGTTTCGGAGAGTCTCACATATACAAGGATACCCTGTCAGCGTTTGCGGCGCGCCGAGTGGCTGCCCCGCGCTTGTTGCCCCGCGTTTACCCCAGACTTCTTTTGTGATGGCGACGGGTCCGAAGATGGCAAGATCTTCTGGAGTGTCTATGGTATGGCGGAGAACTTGCTCACTGGTTCGAGCGGCCAACTTGAATGCTCCAATGTCGCCGGTATCCTTACGTACCAGTCAGGTTAAATGGTTAGCGCGCTCCTCCGCGGATCGCTGTCCAGTAGCCTGTTCCTTGTACCACAGTCTCTTACAGGAGGTTAACAAGGTGGTTCAGACGACTACTACTTTAGCGTTAGCGAGTAGGTGGATCTTGGGTGTACAAAGGGGAATCTGTACCGCAGAATCAATGAGAGTTTCAGAGAGATCATGATTTGCTGAGAGACATGCCGTGTTGGAATTGGAAGTTCCGCAACAGCGCAGTGCGGGGCTCCGCAAGTGTTCGCAGCGCCTCGGGCTGTCCTGCTCTGCTCAGCTGTCATGTCACGCTCGCAGCAGAAAAGGCAAGCACAGGAAGGCGGGGCAAGTGTCAGAGAAACGTCGGGGACACCCGGGGTGGGCGTATCGCAGCTCAGGAGGCTCTGACGTAGTCGATCGAGACCTACGTCACTGTCTCTGCTCGTCTTTGACAGGGCTTCTGTAGTGTCGACTCTGGCTGGGCTGGTCGATGTGCCTTCACAAACGTCGCCGACAGCATCACGGGATCACAGACGCCGACGGTCACACTAGTCTTTCGCAACAAAACAGAAGCCACAATACGGGCAGGCCACACCGATCAGCCCGACTCATCTGAACCGGTTTCTGTGATTGGCCCGCTCAAGTCTATCCCTGCGAAGAGGTGATGGGCAGTTACCATCTGTTCCGCTGCAAAGTCCCCTCCGTGTATCGAGGCCTGTCTATGTATTATTATTGTCCACGTATTATTATTGTCTATGTATTATTACCGCCCGTGTATTATTGCAAGAACAACACCTGCCGTTTCATCATTCCAAGTGCAACGCAACCGCCCGCAGAATTTTTCCTGACTCCACAGGCCCAGGCTCGCTATCTGCATTTCTCAATCTCGCCACGCCAGCAACCGCGGCACGTCACAGCGACCCGCCGGCACCCGGTGGTTCGCTGTCGCGCTGCACGGCGGTCGGTCACTCACAGGGCTGCGCCAATCGCCACGCGGTTCCAATTCCTTGTCCCGAGCCCAGACACCCGGCCCGCCACGCCCACAACAAATATTTTGATTCTCGGGCCTCCCGCCCAGTTTCCGTCGCCTAACCGTTCTTCCCAACAAAGAGTCTCCTTAGAAACTCGCCATTCACGAGCCAGGATCCACGCTACACCCAACAAGCGCACGCCCAATTAGAATCATGAGATCCGTCCTCCTTGTTTCACAACCAACCAGCGTGATCATCTCCCCTGGCCTGGACTCCCGCTTGCGCTTATCCAATATCACATCCTTGCCGTATCACGATCAGCTCCGTGTCGTATCATGATTTCTTCCATTGACTAAGTAACAGAAATGCACGTGCAAGCGAGCAGACAATGCGTACAAGTGACAAAGCAAATGCGATTAACCTCGTACCTATCGATAATCGTAAACTAGAGAGCCCAAAGGATGTACGGAATAATGCGCAAAGGAGAGTATGGCGTGCGACGACTAGGATTGGGCTTTTCAAAACGTACAAACGACGAAAGCGTACAGCGACAACAAACACAACGAATAAAAAGAACACAATAGACATCAGTGTTATGGACCCCGTAAAGACACGAGTTTAAAGTCCAAGACCACGTCCTTCAATTGCGAACAACAAAAGAAATCCAAACTAATAGGTCCAATATCGTAGAAGCCCCCCGAGAGAAAAAATGTTGAGGTAGTAGTACAGGTAATGTTGATGACTAAAAGTACAGAGTATACACGTTGGTTGGCGACCGAGACATAAGGAACAGAGGGGGCGAAACAGGTTAAAACTTTTGATTGGGCTGGTTGCATCCAATGAGAGCGCCACAGAACCCGGGGGTGGGAGGACGGGGTTAAAGAAGCCGACCGAAGCCTCCGCCGACCATCCATCATCCATTAAGCGTAAGTCGTAAAAGCCCAGAGAGTACGTCGTGCAGAGGATAAGTGACAATAAGTAAGGTATCGTTGCGTGAGGTATGATTGAGACGATGACGTGGATGCGTGATGATGCGTTATATGCGTGGAGATGATAGATAGGACGATGGCGCGCGTGCTTGAGATCCATATGGAGGCCGGGAGAGGGTATCATGCAGTGCGGTATTATGCGTGCGGTGTCGCGATGGTAAGCAGAGAAACGAGAGTGAAGCCGAAACGCGAGACGACGGGATTCTTCAGCAGCAGACGATGCTCACGCACGAACGACTTCCTTGCCAGGAAACAAGAACAGTCGCTTCGGCTCGCACACGTCCACCTCGACCTCGACCTCCCGCTCCTCCCCATCGACGACGCGCCTCTCCTTCCTCTTCACCTTCTTCACAGGCAGCGGCATGGCAGGGTACGTCAGAAGATTGTCGTAGGACCACGTCCGAGCTGCGCAGCAGAACCGCATATAGTCAGCTCCCGCCCTTAGCCAACAGAACAGCGTAAAGGATGACTCACTCTCAACTGTCGGACGCTTCGGCGCAGGCAGGCTGCCACTCTCACTGCCGCAGGCGAGGCCCGTGGTTATATGCGAGCCACCACCCACCAAGAGTCGCTCCTTGCGCTCCCGCTCTCTCTCCTCCTTGCCTTTGAACCGGGTGCACTCGCTGCGCCACCCAAGCTCGCTCGCATTGTCCTCGAGCTCGCTCTCCTCCTGCAAATCGTCCATCGTGAGCTCACTAGCACGGCGGCTGAGCGGGCTACGTAAGCTGGGGATCGAGGCTACACTTCTTCTCGAGCTCGAAGGGTACCAGGAGGCAGTGGTTGTTGAGGATGCATACGACGAAGGGGGAGAGCGAGAAACCATCTTCACGTCGGGCACTAACAGTTTGCCCTCCGCGCCAGGCTTGACCAGCTTGACTTCCTTCCTCCGGACGCCGGCTGAAGGCAAGCTCCGGCTGCCGAGCAGGGAATCTTCGATCGCGCTCGTCGAAGAGCACAGGCTCGCAGAGGACGGGTTGTACTGGAGTGACATCCGACTCTCGCTTCTCCTCGAGTAGCTGAGCGGGTACTTTTCGTACAACTCGTCGACTGTCTTCCTCGCAACACCTTGAAGGCTCTGGGTGGACGCGTTGAGATCGGGTATGCCCGCGTCGCTGAGAGTGGAGTAGACGCCACGGCTCCTGTGCGGACTCGCAGCGAACCCGCCATAAGCGCGTTCGACGTCTTCCTCGGCGCGGTAGCTGCTGGTGGAATGATCCTTGGGCTTGGCAAAGGAATAGACGTCGGCGCGCCATGCGTCACTGCCATCCGTCCAGCCCGGAATCGGCTTCCGCTCGCGCTCGCGCTGCAGGAGGTCTGCACGCGAGGACTTGCTGGTGGATCGCTTGGACGGCTTGAGGGTCTCGGTGATGCGGCGAGCGGCCATCATGATACCCGAGTCGTAAGAGTCGCAGTTTGAAGGGGATGCAGAGAGTACGGATGTGGGAGACACGGGTGAGAGCAGAGGAGGAGCAGGCGGGATGGGGGGAAAGTTGTAGAGCTTGGAGAGGGTAGCAATGTGCTTTGGCAGGCAAGCGGTCCCTGCAGGCTGAGTGGACGTCGGGGAGACTTCCGAGTCGAGAGAGGACGATGACGTCGCGGCGTCGCTCGAGTCGCTCTCTTCATGGACAAGTCCACTGAAGGAATTATGGGGGACAGGTGGCATGGGTGGAGATGAGCGCTCGGGGTTGTAGTCGTAGGCAAGCGCGCCGGTAATGTTGTTGATGTCCTTCATCCTGCACTCGTCGGAGCAGTAGAGGGGTATAGGAGACTGGTCGATGACTGTCCTGTGTTTGACAGGCGCCGAGGGTGGATCTGGCGACTGGGAGGGGGCTGGCGAGGGCTTTTTGATGGGCTTGACGGCGCCGTTGGGTTTGATGCGGCCTGTGCCGTGGGCCAAGCCGCCAGTGCGGGTGCGCGTTGGAGCAGGTCTCCGTTGCTGTTGAGGCATGGGAGCGTCTGGAGAGTTGTTGTTTTTCGCTGCGGGCGCGGTCAGGGCGTGTTCGAGCACGGAAACGCTGCGGTACTTACGAGAGTCTGAGGGAGAACTGGGGGGCGGGGCGGGTGTGGCTGGCGGGTGTTGTGCAGCCGGGACGAGATAGCGTTTGGGGAGGATCTGGCGGTCGCAGACGGGACACCAGCAAGTGTCGAGGACCGAGTCAAGGGAGTTGTCCATTATAGAGGCTGGGGGACAGGACAAGGCAGAGCACAGGTCGCCGTCGTTTTATTTAGCTAATCAACCCCCGTCCGCCGTGACGTGACTCCCCTGAGCCGAGCCGCGGTTTGCGACCCGGCGCGGCCTGCCCGACGACCCATCCCACGTCATTGCCTAAACAGGCGCTTCCGTAACCACCGCAGCACTCCCGCTATTGGTCCCAGCCCCGTCCAATCGCGTCGAGGCCTGGACCCGCCACCTATTGGCTGCTCGATTTCTTGTGTTGTTTAGCCAGCACCGTACTCCAGTAAGTCACTTTAATCGTAGTAGGTGGCCACTATGTATGAATCACACACAGACACCACTAGTAAGTCTATCCCGGACATGTCTCGGCAAATCCCACCCCAAGCCTTATCGCCTTGCCGATGTTTGCTCGCCGCCTTCCCTTTTCGTCCCAACGTAATTCCCCAGGTTGCTTAGCCAACCCGCGCACGCTGCCTTGTTTTGATCATCGTCCCCGTTCGTGATGCGTCATGTTCCACCTACTCCGTTAAAGCAACATCGATCCTGCTCACTGGCTCCACCCGACCAACGCCTCCCATACATAGCCAACGCCACGGCATACTCTCGGGTGTCCTCGCTGACGGGTACGACACAGGCGCACTTCAAAAGCGTGTACGGTTGAGCGTGGCGAGTGTCGCAAACAGGGCGTCTGACGGGTCTCCGTGCGACCCCTTCTCGTCGGCACCCTTACCCGTAATTTGCACGGCGGTTCCCTACGGGCCATACATATTCCATACCACACACGAACAGCATCCAACCGACATCACTGCGATACTGCCCAATCAAATCTCTTACTACACAGCAAATATAGATCCGTCCGAGTCCCTCTCACTTTTTCCCGAATCTTTCACTGCCCGTTCGACGTTACCTGAATGCTCGTCCAAGTCATTGTTCTCCTGACAATCTATGACTCCTAATAATCATCTTACACTTGCCCTGATAAAGATCTGATACTGGGGCATATGGTCCCCTGATCAAGGTAATTCCGACTCATTGATGGTCAGCCATCAGCATTCGGGTACTTCCCTGGCAGACTAAGCCAATATTGATTTGTCCTTTAAATCCGCCGCTTCATCTCCAGCCCATCTACCATCGGCATTATTTAAGCTGCATGTGATAAATATCCTGTGGTTGTCATTGGCCTGCAGTCAAAGTCTAGAGCATCTGCTTGTGCTGTACATGGCCTATTACTTTGACCTCTGTTTGCGAAATTTCATCAAGTACGTATACAACTGCCTTGCTAAGCATGATGCCTCACAAGTCCCAGTTCCACACTACCTGCGGCATGCTGTCCTACCCTATGGTACTTGATTTTGAGAGGATCCCAACAGCATGCCCAGTTTGACGTACAAGTACCGCAAACCGCGGGCATACTATAGACTGGATTTTGCTTCGAGAATTCGTCCTTGAGAAGCTATTCGTGCCGTATAATTGCTTGAAATTTCCCCCCACCCAATAGTCATCCGAGTCGTGCACCCATACGGACCGACTGCCAGTGGCGTGCTCCCCGCGCGCGTGTTTGCACAGCTTTGTTGCTTCCCGCTGCGATCGCCGCAGATCTTGGCATCTCATCTCGACTGTCGATTCTCGCCACACAAAGCTCTGTCTACCATGTCCACTCGATTGCCCAGAGATATTGTCGAATTCTTGGAAGGATACCCTGGCCAGGAAGATGATGCGTCCATGAACGCGAATCTCGAGTTTTACTCGAATAGACGTCGGTGTCGCCCAGATAACCTGCTGATCGAAGAAATACACGAGCGGTACGCGTCCCAATGCATTTTAGGAGCAATGAAGCGAGCTGGATTTGTCTAGGTGGTTTGGAGACTATCAAAGGTTAGAGTATAAACATGGCTTTATACAATGGCTGTAAGGATCCGACGTTACGGCCGCTGATCCACTTTAGATTCCCCATCCGAGAATACGGCATGAATTAC
This sequence comes from Neolentinus lepideus HHB14362 ss-1, assembly GCA_001632425.1. Taxonomy (NCBI): domain Eukaryota; kingdom Fungi; phylum Basidiomycota; class Agaricomycetes; order Gloeophyllales; family Gloeophyllaceae; genus Neolentinus; species Neolentinus lepideus. Next base: position 188,460 of record KV425585.1, on the reverse strand, counting down.
GAGTCGCAGCCCTTGCAAACTCACGAACTCGAGTCCATGAAGAATGATGCCACGATCATCAACCGCATAATCCACTCTTACCGACTCATGCTGGACTTTTACGGGATGCGCCTCGAGTCTGAAGAGACAGGACTCTTGAGCAGATCCTCTCCTTCAGATTTTGCGCCTCGATACGCCAACCTCGTCCGTTCGTATAAATTAGAATCCAAATGTGGCGGGTCTATGTAGCTAACCCTCCATCGCGGCAGGTTCGAGCCATAACAACTTGCGAATATCTCGCATCTTAAAGTGTCTTTCTGAGGTCGGCTTGGAACGGCTGAACACCGGGTTCCTTCTCCATGTCCTCAGCGAACAAAGCGAGCATGGGCATCTCCGCTCCTCTATGATCGAAAGCAGCATGGACAGGTGGTGGGCAAATTGCCTGCGGAACGAGGACGAGCGGTCGTGGATCGCAGGTGTAACCCGGAAAGTGAGGGCACGCTCGGACTTTGTGTTTTCGAGAGAAACGTACGAGGAAGCTTTAGAGAGACGAAGAACAACGGGCAGGCTAGGTGGGCCGTAGACAGTTGCGACCGCGTAGCGAGAGACTTTTACCTGTGATCAGTCGGAAGCTATCAACAGCGACGTCATCGCAGAATACTCCCGCTTCGAAGCAAGCGAGATAGTGAGATAAACACAGGGTTCGTACATGCTTATGTCTATGGAGGGTATCGTCGGTGCTATTTGCACATTATGGTAGGCCGGGATTTGTCTAGAAATGGTACACTGCTCCTTTTGACCAATGCCCTCGGCTCGGTAGCTGTAGTCAATTTGGACAGAATTAGCCACCGGACACTTTCGGACATGTACACCGACAGCCTCGCTCACCGCGCTATTAATCCTTCGAGAGTTGTCCGAGCTTGGATACGAGGACTTCTTGATATTTGCGTGTATACATGGGGCTGATGCACTGTAGGAGACTCTCTATTGACTCATACATGGACGCCGAGGAGGAAACCTGCAAAGTGTGAGGTGGTGGACGTCGCGAAAGGCTAAATGTGCATGCTGGCATTACCTGATAGCCTCTCGCTGTTAATACCACCGTGACATTCCTGTCCTCTAAAAGCCTGATCGACGCGGTTGCGTCTTCCGCACTATACCCGGTGATGTCGAATGAAGAGACACCGAAGGACTGTTCACTGAGTATCTTCCGGAGTTCATCTCGGTAAAAGGAGGGAGGTTGCGACATCGATATCAGGCTGGCAGGACCTGGTCTTTTGTTTCTCCTGCGGAAACCGGAATACAAACGCACGCCCCCCTGACGGAACATTGGATTTTTAAATGTCTGCGGTAGTCTTTCTTGTATGTGAAGTGCAGTCATGGCTTGGAGGGCGAAATGTGTAGCCAAGGGAAAAAGCTGGAAGATTGGAGTTCGTGTCATTGGTTGCCGCAGCATTGGGCTTTGTGGCGAGCTCGCAGGCGTCCAAGTCGCGTATGAAAGTGTCGACTCCATGGTACCGAGATGGAGATCTTGCATGCACACACTCGAGGGTTACTCCTTGGCTAGTGATGTACGCCTTCTCGAGGGTCCTCCTCGGTGGCAAGGCTATCGTGCGCTGCATATCTTAGTTGACACTTCGCGCTGATGAAATGGAATCATGTCCGAGCTGTCGTGGGTGCGTGCCCTTTAACGTAATTTTAGAATTCATGCCTTCATAACTCCTCTCAACTAACCAAGCAGCCTGACGTGGCTCGCTGTCCTCTCAAAAGTTGTGAATCCGATTTGCCATGGGAGGGCTCTTCTCTAGCATAGACTTTGACCCCATTAGGGACATACCTGATCTCAAGGGCAAGGTCATCGTCGTTACAGGAGGAAAGTGAGTTCTCTGATTGTTCAGGTGGTCGCGCCCGACACTAAAATGCTGATGAACATTACGTCTATGTACATATTCCAGCACTGGCATTGGCTTCGCAACCATCCAGCATCTCGTGCGACGAGGTGCGAAGGTTTACATGGGAGCTAGAAATGAATCGAAAGCCACTGGAGCTATCGCACGCCTCAAGGCTGAGGGAGTGGGACCAGGATTTGGGGAAATTCATTGGCTGAACCTTGACCTAAGCGATCCTCGAAAGGCGAAGAAGACGGCCGAGGATTTCGTAGCGAAGGAGTCGCGGCTCGATGTCCTTGGTATGTCATCATATACTCCTGTCGTTCCAAGTGTACTACGATCTGATCTCTCCTTGCGCGTGGTGTAGTGAACAATGCCGCTATGTGAGCATCACACTCATCGCCATTGAGACAGTTTCGTGCTCATTCTGTGCTCACCAGACTGATGGTCCCCTATGAGAAGACAGCTGATGGTGAGAAAATGAAAGACTATCGCAGCGCGCCTTTGTAACCATGCCCGAAATCAGGGATCCAGCAAGTCATGGTGGTCGAGTTCGTCTGCTAATTCGCTTCGGGCAAGGTGTGGATACTCTAACGCCAAGTCTTTACAGCTATCTCAGCCCGTTTGTGTTCACTGAAGCGCTGCTTCCGCTTCTGAAGAAGACATCTCAGCTACCAGGTGCTGACGTGCGCATAGTGACTGTAAGCACACTATTCACACGTGGTCGTTTGACTCTTACCCATATCGATTTTCACCTCCGTCTTTCCATAGCTTTCTTCGGATGCCCTTCTTTTTATGCCTAACGACATACGATTCCGAGATGTTAATGATTTCAACCGAGATTTCAAAGACACATGGTATCCTTCCATGAACCGTTACGGTAAAGTGGAACCTTGCTGTCGGCGATTGTGCGCCTTTGTAATCATCTTTCTTTTCCTTCACAGGTCTAGCAAAACTTGCCAACTGCATATGGATGAAAAAATTACAAAAGCGTCTAGATGCCGAAGGTTCGTCCATTATAGCAATGGCTGTCCATCCAGGCGGTGTGAACACCGGTAAGCCTGCCACTTCACATGGGACACCCGACCCTGCTGACTGTTTCGAAAGAATACGGCATCGGATATTTGTCCCAATACTATCTAGCATGGCTATTCAAGTTCATTTTCGTCACACCCTCAGTTGGGGCTTTCAATTCTGCGTTCGCAGCTACGGCGTCTGCTGTTCGCGCCAATCCTGAAAAATACAAGGGAGCGTACTTGCATCCAGTTGGAAGGGTGAATGAGGCCAACAAGCCTGCACGAGACCCTGCATTGCACGAAGAGTTGTATTCGACAACATTGACCATCCTCCGTGATATCGGTGTATACCAGTAGCTGTTGGGTAGCCCGGTATATTTTTGTACTTTCTTGTCAAGTTATCAGATTACGATACCTGCATGCCCATGCGTCGGCCCCGCTAAACGGCAACAGTTTCGTTGCCGCCACCGGGAAGTACCTAACGGGCCGTGCAGTGCCGTTCTTGTCGCGTTGTAAATGAATACATGAACGAACTTCAATCTCGGAAGTATCTCGTCGGTCCAGCTTCGGCGTATTCAATCAACTTACTCATATCCTTACACACATTGCTTCGCGGATCCTACCTGCCGTTGGATATCTGATAAACGATCCATCTCCTTGGGTCACGACGCTCTGGGGACTGATTGCTTTGGTATTTCATATCAACTGTTCCGCTCTCTAGCATACGTACCGGGATGGATGTCATCAAAGCGGTCGAAACCTATGTCACAAAAATGGTTTCTATACCTTCTGCCATGAAGGTGTTACTGCTGGACTCTCATACTGTCAGTCGCTTCAATAAATGACGTGTTTGACGCGAAGCTCAACTTGCTGCGCACATGAAAGACACCCATTGTTTCGTTGGCATCTACCCAGTCAAGTCTTCTATCTCATCAAGTCTACTTGACGGACAGGATTGACAACCGGAAACGAGATCGGCTTCCGCATATGAAATGCGTCTGTTTTCTCCAAAACAACGAAGAGAGCCTAGAGGCTCTGGAGGGCGAGCTGAAGGAACCCAAGTACGGAGAGTACTACCTGTGTTAGTTGGTGAATTTCTAGCCCACTGTTGGCGTGTCCATGTCTCTGGACTTAATAGATCTGTTTCTTAGACTTCAGCAACGTCCTGAGCAAAACCGCTATTGAGCGCTTAGCGGAGGTGGATGAGTATGAGGTGGTCCGGGAAGTGCAGGTACCTCGATTGCAATGTGTCCTAGCTCGACTGGTCCTAACTCAGAATCAAGGAATACTTTGCCGATTATGCACCGTTACTGCCATCACTTTTCTCCATAAATCACGTACCCTCCGCTGCAACACCGCTATATGGATCGTCACCGAATTCATGGGACCAGAAGGCCTTGGAGCGTGCGGCTGATGGAATCACTGCTGTCTTGCTTAGTCTCAAGAAGAAGCCTGTCATTCGTTATGAGAAAATGAGCGGCATGGCAAGGAAATTAGGGGTCGAGATACAGGTGAGGTGCAGATCAGAGCTATGAATGAAGAAGACTCATGGCGGACCACAGCACCGGATTCAATCGGAATCCTCGTTATTCGATTTCCGGTTAACCCAAGTTCCACCCTTGTTACTAATCCTGGACCGGCGGAACGACCCCGTCACGCCTCTTCTGTGCCAGTGGACATACCAGGCTATGGTGCATGAACTTCTCGGGATTCAAAACGGTCGCGTAGACTTACGCACAGTCCCTGGAATTGCGTCAGAGCTTAGTGTGCGTAGCCCTTGTGTTTCTGCTCGCTTCAACTCATGCTGCGCGTTTTGATAGGAAGTGACCTTGACAACCACCACCGACCCCTTCTTCCAAGAGCATCACTTAGTCACTTTCGGCGATCTTGGAGAGCACCTGAAGAACCATGTGCAATCGTATCAGTCGAAATCGCTTGCTCATGCGCCGTCATCGATCAACTCTATCGCGGACATGAAGCGATTTGTGGAAGAATACCCAGAATTCAAGAAGCTCGGCGGTAACGTCAGCAAGCATGTCGCGCTGGTTGGTGAACTGAGCCGGTTGGTGGAGAGAGATAAATTACTAGACGTCGGTGAGGTTGAGCAGGGTCTAGCAACGGGATCTGGAGCAGATCTGAAGGCAAGGAATATTCGCATATGGGAAGTCCATTCTCTGAATAGAATTTGTAGAGTGTGCAAGCTCTCATTACGAACCCTTCTGTCACTGCCTGGAACAAACTCCGTCTAGTCATCCTCTATGCCTTGCGATACCAAAAGAGCCAAGCGAATAACATCGCTTCTCTGATCAATCTCATGTTGGAGAACGGTGTTAGTCGCGAGGATGCACGAGTCAGTTGTTCTATAATCGCTGACATCGAACCCTGAATCTGACTCTTCCAGCTTGTATATGTCTTTTTGAATATCGCCGGTTCAGATCAGAGACAGGATGAACTTTTCTCTATGGAATCATTGCTTGCCAAAGGTCGATCGGCGTTGAAGGGCCTGAAGGTTGGTCCCGTCTGTCTACAACGGTATCGTCATTGACAACGGTCGGTCTAGGGTATCGAGAACGTATACATGCAACATACGCCTCGGCTGTCTCAGACCCTGGAAAACCTCTTCAAGGGTCGACTGAAAGAGACGAGCTATCCTTTCATGGAGGGTGCGAGCCCCAACGCTGGATTACAACGGTAAAATCTTAAAACCATATGAGGATCCATCTCACAGACTGTATACAGGCCTCAGGATATTATCATATTCATGATTGGCGGGACAACCTATGAGGAGGCGCGAACAATCGCCCTTCTCAACCAGGAGCTGGCTGCTGGAGGCGGTCAGACTGGTTTGACATTAGCAGCTGGGACAAGACTTCTACTAGGAGGTACATGTGTACATAATTCGTCGAGGTGTGTTCTTCAGCTATCTTGCTAGTCACCATGCTGTTACTCAAGTCCACTGTACGCAGTTATGTCGAAATGATCAAGTCTGCCGCGGCCTCGTTTCCATCGTCAGTCTACGAGCCGCCACCCGAAGGTGCATCCAGCATGCCGGCTTTAAATATAAACCTCGGAAGTATGAACGTCAGTCTCGGCGGGTCCACACCTGGTGTTTACAGGAGCAGTGGGGACAACGTTGGTGTGCAAGCGGATGGCATTCGAGACGGTGTGAAAAGTCTCCTGGGCAAAGTGAAGCAGGGCGTTGACCGCATTGGACTTCCATGATTGTTTTACCCTCCATCTGTATTCTCTGATATCCTTGGTAATTTGCTAGTAATAATGATGGACATGGACATGGCGGCCATTTGAGGGCTGTGCGCCACAGGCGACAGCGCCACGCGATAAACACGGAACAGTGCTCGGCGTCAATTCACCTGCGAGAGTCGAGACGCGTGATGGGGACACGTCGACACCGATCGCGTGGGCCTGCACCGAGTGTCAGCGCTCCGTTCCGTAACCCACATCTATTTCACTTCTCCCACTTTCTTTCTTTTTTTCTTACTCCTGTCGGGTTTTGCGGGCGACACTTTGACGATGCCAGCGAAGGGGCTTTTCGGTGGGCTCAAGGGCATTGATGCCTTTGGCAAGGTGAAAGCGTTCCGTCTGATGCTCTGTTTGTATCTGATGACAGAGGGTGCTATGGGTTGTATTAGACTATGGAAGATGTGAAGGTCAAGACACGCACCGGTGCTTTCCGTGAGTGTACTCGCATAATCGACGTGTGCGACTAGGGCGTTCTCATTCACCGTTCTAGTGACTATTCTATCGGCCGCCATTATATTGGCCTTTACAACCATGGAATTTATTGACTACCGACGTGTATACGTCGACACCTCAATTGTTGTGGACCGGAGTCGAGGCGAGAAATTGACGCTGAATATGAATGTGACGTTCCCTAAGGTGCCATGCTACCGTGAGTTTCTGTGTTCTCGCTGAAAGGTCTTCAATTGAATAATTCTCTGTCATTCTTAGTGCTTAGTGTAGACATTATGGACATCTCCGGGGAACAGCAACGCGACATCTCCCACAGCATCGTAAAGTCCCGCATCGATCACTCCGGTGCCCGCATAACTGGGGTGCACTCTTCTGACCTGCGAAACGAAGTAGACAAGATGCACGAGCAACGAAGTGACGGATATTGTGGAAGTTGTTATGGCGCAGACCCGCCGGAGGGTGAGCAATGCTGTAATACATGTGACAGTGTCCGGCAGGCATACGTGATTCGGGGATGGAGTTTTGGGAACCCAGACGCGATCGAGCAGGTGCGAATCCGATTGTTGCGGTGTCCTATACTTCTTCGGTTACTTACCCAGCCGTATTCGCCTGCAGTGCGTATCCGAGCACTGGACGGAGAAACTGAAAGATCAGGCGTCGGAGGGGTGCAACGTTGCTGGTCGGCTTCGCGTTAACAAGGTTGTAGGGAACATTCACCTCTCTCCGGGCCGCTCATTTGGGAGCCTGGGTACCGCCAATGTCTACGACTTTGTACCGTACCTGCGAGAGGATGGGAACCAGCATGATTTCAGTCATGTTATCCACGAGTTCCGCTTCGCGGGGGATGATGAATACGATATTAACAAAGCCAAGATTGGCAAGGAAATGCGGTTGAAGATGGGGCTATTGGATCAGCCTCTTGACAATAAAGTCGCTACTGTGCGTGCACTATTTCGAGTTCTGGGAAAAAGAGGAAATGAATTTGGTTCACAGGCCGCGAAACACCAATACATGTTCCAATATTTCCTGAAGATCGTTAAGACACGGTTTGTCGATCTGAGCGGCAGAACGGTATGTAGCGAGCCATAACCTCTGGTATCCAGTTCACTGGGACTGATTGTACTCACGTTCATTGACATTCCTGATATCGGTTTTTCGGACTTAGGTCAATACCCACCAATTCAGTGCAACGCACTTCGAGCGTGATCTATCACAAGGTCAGCGAGGAAGCACAGGAGATGGGCTACACGTTCAGCATGGAACGACTGGCTTACCGGGTGAGTGGAATATTGCACACCTACAGTCATACAGGGGCTGTGGTCCTTTTATTTTTCTCTTGCTCTCCACGCAAGAAAACAGTCTGACCCATTCGTATCACAGGCGCATTCTTCAACTTTGAAATCTCTCCGATACTAGTGGTGCATAGTGAAACCCGCCAATCGTTTGCACATTTCCTCACGTCGTACGTTTCTTCGCCTTCTTCCGGACATCTCACTCCTCCCCGTTCCACTGTTGCTCTCGCATATGCACGGCGACTGATGTCTTCTTTTGCGCGTCTTACCAACGCGCCATAGGACCTGTGCAATCGTGGGAGGTGTTCTCACCATTGCGTCGATAGTGGACAGTATGTTGTTCCAGGCGAGCCGACGATTGAAGAAGTCGGGCGGGGCCTCGCCCAGCGTGAATGGGAACGGGGTCTACGGACACGGGAAGCTGATGTAAAACTTCTAGCATTGGTGTTGTGATGCTTGTAATGGGTAGGAACTATCATTATCAGGTTTGCTTGTCCCGACATTATGGATACATCTAACATGTCTATCGACGTCCAGAACCTTCGCGTGAAGGTCTTAACGGTAATACTCTATTTTATGGGAACGTCGAGGGTCTGACAAGTAACCGAGCTCTTCGTTCACGCGGTGCGAGAAATCGAAATATGCATGACATCAAGGCTGTTTGCTATATGGCTGGATTTGATTATACTGCTGTATCATACACTCCCCAAGCGACTGTCCAAGCCAAGTACTACGAGCTCGTGATCGAGTCAGACTCGGAACCCTGAATGGCCTCCCTCATAATTTCGTCCTTCTTAGGTCTGCCCTTGCCGGGTTCGCCAATGACACCCTGAGGGTCGGGGTTGACGTCGTATGCTCCCTCCTTCTGTCCTCTCGAGGTGCGGTCTGTCGTTGGTACATCTCCAGAAGCGAGGTTCTAAAAGCACGTCTGTCAGATGTAAGTTGATCAATTACCGGTCTGAACACTCACGTTCGGAGGGTCGCGCATGTACTCGTCGTTGATGTTGTGGTCCGTCGTCGCAGGACGATTGATCTCCTGAGTTGCCTTCTTGAAGGTCATGCTCTCGTCGGTAGCACCAGACATGGTTATTGCTTATGGGTGGTGAATTGGTGGTTGTGTACTGCGACGGCGAGCAATATATGGGCAGCGAGAGGGAGAGTACGTCATGCCGATGTCAAGTGGGAGAGCGCTGAGGGTAATGTGGCGGGGTCAGCGTCTTCGACAGCGTCAAGCTCTCCACCGAGCCCCGACTACGCGTAGTGACCGCGCAGCCTACTCCGTTGCTCGGTCATTGCCGACGCTCGCCCAAGTCCTTGTCGTCCGACCACCAAGACTTCCAGACATGTGGCATATATGTCGGACATCGCTAGCGTATAGCAGTTCTGTGAGTGTTAGTCATCGTTTTGAATGCCTCTGGAGGCCAAACCTATGTCAATTTCTCCAGCTTTATTTCTGGATCTTCACAGGGTCTAACTTGTATCTGACAGCTACGAACGTGTTCTCGTGTACACGACAATAACTGTACTCTACGTACGGCTTATCATCTGCGTGTTATGGAGGGCATTCTCCTCCGTCGGGCCTTACCCTCGGTGCGGTCCTCCGTGCCGTAACTTCTCGTGGAACCGGTCATCTGACGGCCCAAGCAGGTCCATGGGCATATATATGGGACCGCGCTACAGGAAGGCTACTGAAAATCCTCGCACTACCATAGAAATTCTCTTTGGACCAGGACTCAGGAGCCATGGCTGATCTAAACGCGACGAGTACTCCTGGATATGGCTTTACACCTGCTAATGCTGTTGCCAGCATCTCTCCCAGCCCCACGGACGGCGATACCTATCTTTACCCGTATCACTCTACCGCGGTTGCGAAGCAATTAATTCATACCGCTCAGGCTCTTGTCTACCCGCGTGGAAAGGGTATCTATGCCACCGACGAGACTCCCGAAGGCATCGAAGCTCGCTTGGTTGCTGCCCTGGGCGAAGATGTCAAGTGGACAGATGCAGAGAAAAGAGAGAAGCGACGGAGATTCCGCGAATGTCTCTTCGAGTCTCTGCCAACACGTGAGTTCAGGAAGCCTCCTCACAGCCCTCACCAACTCAAAGTTCCCGTCACCTAGAATATATCTCTGGTGTAATATTATACCAAGAGACCCTACTTGACTTCCAACTAGGCCCACTCCTGGCCAACCGAGGCATCATCCCCGGCATTCGCGTGGACACCGACTCCCACCCGCTTCCTATCTCTCCTTTAGAGCCCTCCACCCAAGGCCTGGACGACCTTTTGCCTCGCCTGACTGCCGCCCGCATTGCCGGCGCGCGCTTTACCAAGTGGCGCGCACCGATTCTGTGCACTTCGACCGCTGGGAGCTTGCCCACGCAGGCTGGACTCGAGGCGCAGGCAGAGGCCCTCGCGCGGTTCGCGGCGATTAGCCAGCAGGCGGGCTTGGTCCCGATTGTCGAGCCCGATGTGGACTTTGCGGAAGATGCTGACTTAAAGAGGAGTGTGGAGGTGCATGTAAAGATCATTAGCATGATCTATGCACGATGCGCGGCTTATGGTGTATTGCTTGAGGGTACTTTTTCTTTGCCAAAATGATGCGGACAGTCGCTGATGTGTGTCATATTCAGGTTCATTGATCAAGCCATCTTTCCCGCAGCCTGGCCTGAAGCACCCCTCTCGCGCGACCACCACTCCGGAGGAAATCGCCCTCGCGACTGCCACTGTCCTCGCACGGTCTGTTCCCGTCGCTGTAGCGGGCGTTGTCTTCCTCTCAGGCACGTCTCATTCTTAGATCGCCACTGCAACGGAGGTACTAATTATCTTATTCGTATGTAGGCGGTCTCTCCGACTCAGACTCTATTCTCTATCTCAGCAAGCTCAACAGCCTTGTCAACTCCTCCAATGCACCATCGTGCCTCGCACGTCTCCCGCCGCTGAGTTTCTCCTTCGGCAGAGGCCTGCAGGGTGATGCGATGAAAAAGTGGGTCAAGGGCGATGAGGCGGGTGCGAAGGCTGCGTTCGAGGGCCGGGCGAAGGCGTGTCATGATGCAGCGAAGGGTGTGCTTAGTGCTTGAGTTAACAAGAAGAATATGGAGTCGCAATAGACATGCACAGAGTAGCATCTGCAATGTCATGTTGTGCGTGAAGATATGTACGTGCGACAATCCAAAATCACAGAGCAGAGAAGTACGATATGGGACTTCGTGACACAGTTGAGTATCAATACCAAGATGAATCAGAAGGTTCATTTCGATTGCCTGTCCATAATCCACTGCAAGCACACTGCGGTGATCCGGACCTGAAAACGTGTCAATCACACGATCGTTCCTCGAAAAGAATAAAAATCAAGACTCCTGAAAGATCGCAGAACGGCAATATGGCGTGTACACGGTCGCGGGCAAACTCTGAGAATCGCTCTAGCAGTATAATTAGCTCAGGTATCTTTCGTCCCGGAAGCGCCCGGTTTGGACTGGTCTGTGCAAGTTGTGTGCAAGTACTATCAATTCATCGACAATTATTGCAAGCATGCGACTCCGTCGATCCTCATACGTTCCCGGATTGAATACCTTTCCCGAATCTTGCTGTCCTGAACAGTCATAAGTACTGAAAGGTCCCCAATCTAGGCAAGAATTCTGTATACATCAATACCCAGGCGTCTTCCGATTGTCTATATTCCTTCGATGCCCAACTCGTCTGCGATGATCATTGCTGCTTTCTCCGCCACTGCAAGGGCCGTCGAATACGTATTCTAACCAAACCATCCAAGGTGAGTAGCCCCGTCTTCACAGGATCAGCGGTACTATATTTACTGACCGCACACACGTTCCCAGGACATATGGACATGTCTTTTAATATAGTGAGTGTAGGCATCAGCACCTATCACAGGCTCTCACATACCGGCAATCTTTAGTCCTTGTATGCCATATACGTTCAACCTTGAATCTACAACCCCGCCCTGATCCCGGGGCTTCATAGCGCATGTCCCAATCTGCCGAAGTCAGCTATATCGGAGACTCGCTCATAGAGAAGAGGCAACGTTATACCGAATGCCATGCAGTAGCCACTGGAACTCTTGTCAGGGTGTGGTCCTCTCAAGAGTCGTTATACCAGCGCACCAAACTCTCTCGTATATCTTTCGACCGCTTTGCCATCTTCCTCCGTGTAATGTATGTCTTCTGCTTCCACTGGGACGGGTTCACCTGTGTCCTTCGCCAACGCTTGACTTTCTTGGCTGAATCTGGGATGGCGGGGCGTGTATTCTCCCCTATACGATGTCATTCTTCTGGCGAACTCCCGGGTCCGCTTATAAGCCCAGTTCATCAGCGCCAGGTCCGCTTTACTGTTAGAGGCATCTGATTAGCCGTCATACTTTATTCAAGGAAAATCTTACTTGGTCAAGTATCTGGGATCGAATTCCGGCGCAGCGTCGACTTCGTCTTTATCCGTGATGTGGACATATCCGCGGGCCACGGGGTATTCCTGTTACATTCGTCAATTTCGCTTCACCGCACTCTTTGAGCAAAGTGTAGACATACGGTGTAATAACTGACACTGAAGTATTTCCTTGGCGGCACAGTTGAAGGCTCCCCGACGAACCTAGGGAAACAAATTTCAGTCCGGTTTCCATCTTCGATTGGAGCGACTCGACATGGAAACGGTGCCGATCCACAGGATAGGCTTATCAGGTGCACTCTCGAAGTACTCCTTCCAGCGTTCTTCGAAGTCTGGTCCGATCTCTTTCAGCTCCTCGGCCGTGGGTCGCAACTTGAGCCCGGAATCTATGGCGCTACAGGACTCTCATAATCGAAGAACCCGACATACAATCGTCAGTTAGCCTCACTTGTGCGCCATCAGTCCAGTGCCTTTCGTACACCATAATTCACTCCACTCTTGGAGTCAAGAGATCAGATCGCCACGCACTAGAAAATGACTTTGATACTTACTCGTTATCTCCTCGGTGTCGTTCCTCGAAATTCCATCCAAAGTCTCAGCATCATCTGCCGCAAGGTATGGCGCGAAGATCACATTATGATCTACCCATACGCATCATGTCACTCTTGCAGTCTTGCAGAAACGAGCTGGACGCACCTTGATAGTTCTCTCCTACCTCCTCCAGTTCGACACGGCAGTCAATGCCTACCCGATCCAGCACATCCTTTCGACCAATCCCGCTCCTCTCCAGAATTTGCGGAGACCCGAATGTTCCGGCACTGAGGACAACAAGCTTCGACGCCTTCGCAGTCAGGATCTTCGTGCCGGCGTCTGCTTCGTTTGGATGGAAACGAGGATTAAGGGTGTATTCCACTCCAGTCGCACGGTCGCCTCTAGTTGACCGAAGTCAAGTATAGATGGTCGTTTGTGCGAATGGACAACTCACTCGAAGATGATTCGTTTTACAAGACAACCTGTCCGGATCTCGAGGTTTGGATGCTCAGCTTCTTTCGCATAGATGAAGTGGTGTGGGACGTCAGATCGGTGTCCTGTTGTGGCATCAATCCACCTGCAGCGCGTCGACTTGGTCAGACCAGTTCTGTGGGGTACTATCGAGAGCATCCTCACTTCTGCCACCGTCCATATCCCAAGCTCTTTTCGGTGGTGTCGTTGATGTCTTCCGTCATTCTCCGCGCTTTGTCATATTTCTCTGCCACTTGCAGGAACTGCTCGCCAATATTTGTAAAGTGCCCTCCATAAGAGACTTTAAGAGGGCCAGTATATCCGTGAGTCTCCTTATCCTTCGCAACCTGGTACGTTTCCGTCTAAAGAACAACGTGTCAGGGAAGCATGGAAAGCTTTTATCAATATTACCTTCTTCAAGAGAGGAAGCAAGTCTTTGTAACCCCAGCCTTCATTTCCATAGACGGTCTCCCAATCGTCATAGTCGGAGGCTGCCGCTCGGGTGTACATTGCGACTGTTCATTCAAATTAGCATGTAAGAAATATCCCTGCCTCGGATCGTAAGTACGTACAGTTAACGCTACTTCCCCCGCCGAGACACTGACCGCAAGGCACTACCAGCTGTCGGCCTAGAAGCTCCTCACTCTCCTTTGCGACGTAGAACTTCACAGTTGTGCTGTCTGGGCGGAGGTGGTACAGGAAACGTGCTGGCTGGGTGTGGAAGAGATCGTTCCGGGTGTGCGGGCCTGCTTCGAGGACGAGTATCCTGAGTGAGGGGGATGCGGTTGAGAGTCTGGAGGCTATGAGACAGCCTGCCGTTCCGCCTGCGAGATGGAATATCGTCAGCATCAAACAATTGCGCCAGGACCCTCCAGGAAGCGCGGGATGCAGAGCACTTCGTTGTTGCTCTGAGCAACAAGGTGCTATGGAGCCCTTGCTTCCGATGGCAGGATAGCGTCGTACCTCCGGCGATGATGATATCGTAAGTGAACCCGGACATTCTCTACCTGCAGACAGTTCAAGCCAGGCCGCCCTTTTATACCCAGCAGCGAGCGATGGTAGCACGTTTGATCAGATTCCATGGAAGATCCACGGGTTACGTCTGGTTTGTAAACCTGCATTCCTCAACGGAATTGAGTTCGTGTATGGCTTTGGGGTGTGTGTTCCGCTCTCGAGAACCCTGTGGCATCACCCAATGACCGACTTACAAGCACAAACTCGAAGGCGTTATCTCTCGGTGCAAATGCGATGAATCAGAAGGTCCGCGAACTGGGTGACACCAGGGGACATGGGTGGCCGAAGTAGAAGTAGCCACTCCTTGTCGGACAGGACCCTCTCCCCTTTACCAGATATATAGGTTGGCTCCTGCAAATCCTTAACAGATGTATTGCTGATTGGGTTGGTGACAGTACATTTACGACCATGTCGGCGATTGTGTGAAGGTTGTCTCGTCCGCGCGATTACCTGCTGACTTGATCGTTCCATATACCTCCTCGCTGTCAGCCTTTGCGTCCCGGGAGGTAGTTCGACTTGTTGCTTGTAAGCCCCGCAAGGAAGGATGACTGCTGCTTCGACTTGCACGTCTCGCTGGACAAAGGTACGGCCGCTGCGAGCGGCGGCGTGTTACAAGACCACAGTTTGCTTGGCATCTACCTGAATGCCTTCCTTGTGATCGCTATCAAGAGTTTAGATGCCAAGTCTTCGCAGGTGAGCCATTCGACTGGCATGTCTTCCGAGGGCATCGGGATGCATCGTCTGCGCCCCGTCAGCCATAATACAAGCAGTATGTCCCATTTCCCCAGATCATGACATGTTCTTCGAATGTTGCGATCTACCGACATTCAGTCACCGATAGACGGCAACCATCGTTTGACAAGACGACAATCGAGTGCGACTTGAGCAGAAGGCGCCGGTCGCCACTACCATCCTTGTTACGGAGTGTGGTATGTCTCATCCTCTCTTTGCGACAACTAATATTAACATTGCTGTAGTAGAGCGATATGTACAGGCGACCCCCGTAGAACCAGCTCTGTGGCGTGTGATCCGGAAAGGGTAGCGCATTTGCCTGATTAGGGCATGATTGCGTACCTTCCGAGGCAGCGACTGCACTGTCTCCCTGGCTGAGTGCATGTCACCGTCAAAACGTCCGATCCGCTCTTCACCATTTCTTATTCACCAATTTAATTCTGTGCGCATATATATGGCCCCCCTCCGCAGATCACTCCCTCCTTGCGACTCCCTTCTACCCCTTCTCACAGCGTCTGCGCCCCTCCCGTCTCCGTTTCCAACTCCATTTTGTTCGTTGGAAGACTTCGAACATCATGTTGAACCCAGCTGAGGTAGCGTAAGTATTTCCAAGACCCTCTGTGTTTACTTCTCTGACCGACGTCCGCAGACATGGCCCAGCCTTGATAGGGCTCTTCTTCAACATCCTTCTATACGGTATCATGATCACTCAGACCTTTCTGTACTACAACACATTTAAAAAGTAAATACCCGCTTTCGATCTGTTGCTGCGTGACTTACACGACACGCCGTAGAGACCGGCTGTGGATGAAGATCTTTGTAGGAACTGTTGTGAGGATCCTTGCAAGTCACTTCTCATCGAAATTTCGCAGGTCATGGTCCTTTTCATCGCGGACACATTGAATTCTGTCTTTGACTGCGTTTGGATATATCAGTCTCTTATCGTCAACTTCGGTGTGGCTTGCGCGGTTCCCTGACGCCACCTGACTGACCAGGTTGTTCGACAGGGAACGCACCTTACCTTGCAGCGGCTGATTGGAGTGAGTTAACGTCCACGGATGTGTTGCGTCCAGCTGACATGCAAACCTTTATTAACAGTTTTCGGGACCGGTACGTATGCCTAGTGTGGTCGTCTATTCTCTCATCTTGATACCCTCTGCTCACTGGACAGACCCTGCTATGACGGTAGTTTTCACCGTGCTCACACTTTGTGGCTCTCTGATGACAAGGCATGCGTATAGGGTATCATCTCCACAATGGTTCAACTATTCTTCGCGTGGCGGGTCAGAGTCCTTACTGCAAGACTCCCACTCGCACTCGTTATAGCATTCATGTCGATCGTCGCAGGACGTGAGTCTTTAGATCAATTAGGCCGTTCCCTCCCTCATGCGTTCACTAGTGTCTGGGCTAGGAACATCCATTGCAGTAGGCATCATACCTCAATTCGTCCACTTTCAGAAGTTCCAGGTCATCGTTATAATGTGGCTGCTCACGACCTGCATCTGCGATATCGCGATCACTGCAGCATTGACTTGGCACTTGGTGTGTCATTTTATACTTAGGCATGCATGAAATGTTCACGAAGATGCCCAGAGAAGGCACAAAACCGGCTTTCCTGCTACTGACGACGTCGTCAACAAGATCATACGATGTGCGTGACCACAGATGGGACCCCCGAGCTTACTGGTGTGCTTACAGGTCACATGTTTAGTGACCGTCCAAACTGGCATGATCACCGCAATTGTGGCCGTAATCGACTTGGGAATGTTCCTTGGCACTGTGAGTTCAGATGATTCTCGTCGTTTTCGCCAGTCTCATTGTTGTTAGTCTACTGGACTGTAGGTTCTTTTATCCTCTATGCCGGCAGGGCATTGCTCTAACACCACCATAGCCACCTGTCATTCAACTTCCCCCTATCCAAATTATACACGAATTCGCTCATGTCCACCTTGAACTCAAGATCTGGCTGGGGCAAGTATAGCAGGACGACGGACCACAGCGAGGACGTCCCGAACCATATCTCTATACCAAGGGATATCCGAAAGGTACGTTGCCCCTGAATTCTTAACTGATCTGTACTAACTGGCTGTAGAGCGAGGTTGTGCAACTTCCCACTTCGCAAAGCAGGCCCGAGGTACGCCGTCCATGTATTCGATGTACTCAGATACGTACATTGACCAGTCCGCTCTCCTCTCCGCTACCCTCAACTCTTCGCGTCTTTCTACTGCGATCTCGGTCGTTTGATCTTTTGGATCTCACACTTGTTTCTTGAATTGTCCATCTAGGTCTTTGTACATGTGGAGTCGCACCAAATGGTGGACATGGATGGGAAAACCCACAACTCCTATGGCGAAGAGGCCGGCAGCATTACCGTGGCAGGCTCGCCACTCCCAAGTCCACGTGACCCGGAGAAGAAGAAGCTCTCATGCGAGCACGACGCTGTCTAGTCAGGCTGAGGTTTACATAGAACCGGTGGACGCGGCTCGGAGTACCCTTGGATCGAATTGCGACTGAAAGGTAGCTTCGTCTTTGCATGTATCAATTATCTTTTCCTTCGGCCCAAGGACAGTCGCAAAAATTGTATATCTCAGCAATGGAGACATGTAGATAATAGTAATACTTTGGTGTTCGCAACTGCGTTAACAGCTGAAACTTGTGATTTTGCAATCATATATAGCGTTGTGTGGATAGCTAATAACTCAGAGCGATGTACATTAATGTGCCATCCTGTCCACTGGTTTGCGACGTCCTCAGGGTATTATTACACTGGGTTTACAGCATACAAAGTACATGGAAGTACAAACTCCTGAATAATGATAGCATGACGTGACCCTAGCACAGTGCTCCTCCTACCGATGCCGCCGTTTGGGAGCACTTCGTCCTGTGTTACCCTTAGGGATTGCGAGGCTTCTCCTCCTCTTCCTTTTGCTCGCCGTCATGCGAAAGTCGTCCTGATCGTCATCCTAGCCGCGGTGTCAAACAGAAAATCAGAAGAAACAGGGAATATAGCACTCACTTCAGCGCCCAGCATCAACTCATCCTCATCCTCATCCCCGTAATCACTGTCTGCACTATCATCACTTCCTAGATCGTCGAGGTCGCTATCCCCGTTTTCGCGATGTGCGTTGCCATTTTGCGGTGCTCCCTTTGCCGGCTGACGAGACCTACCCTTTGCAGTGACATTCACGCGAGTGGACGTGGAAGGTTGTGCCACGGACCCTGAGGAAGAACTCGGCCTGCTGTCCTCACCGCCGTCGTCGCTCTCTTCCTTGATGGGGATTTCGACGACTGCCTGGACGCGGCGGATGACTTGCGTTCGCGGCTGAGAGGGCTGTTGCGGCTGTTGCTGAGGATGTGCGACAGAGGTGGTTCGAGGAGCGGCTTGTGCTGGGCGGGATGGTCGGACATTGGGCGTAGCTTGTGTGGTTCGAGTGTTAGGCGCAGTCTGAGTAGTTGCTATCTGCTTTCCTTTTGCTGAGCTTGGAAGAGCGGGTTTCTGGACACGTTTTGAGCTTTGGGCGACGACTTTCGTTGCTGCGTGGATGTCTTCTGGCGATTCGTGAGCAAGGGTGCTCTCGGATGACGAGTTCACAGCGGAGTGGGACATCGACATCCGTCTGTTAATTGACGTCGATGAGCCTGTCCCGTCTACACGAGGAGTAGGGTAGAGCGTTTTCGGGTTAGGTGTGTGGGAATGAGGGGTTTGAAGGCGACGTTGTGCTACCTGCATTCAACAGACAAATTATACATTGGCAGTAAACAAGGCAAGATAATTAGAAACTCACCACCTCGTGCGACTTGATCAGATCGTCCAACCTATCCATCAGCCTCACTCGCTCCTTCTCAGCTTGGAGATACTGTTCCTTCCAGCCCTGAATCTCCAGTCGAGATGTTTCTGAAAGGTGACGGCATTGCGTCTGCCAGTGCTGAGACTGTTCTTGCCAAGTCTGGGTCTGATCCTGCCATTGCTGGATCTCACGGGTGAGCTGGGTGATCGTCTCGGTTTGGTGTGAGACCTGCGTGAAAAGCACGGGTGCGAAAGCATAGGCAGAGTCAAAGGTAAGATGAAGGGGATTCGGGAGCAGGTGTTCAGAGATATAGCATAAACAGGGAGTTACCACAATACGCACAGTCAACTCGGCCTTCGCAACCTGACAAAGGATTTAACCTCCCCCACCAAAGTCTATACGCGTGTCACTCACCGACGTCTTCCATCTCTCAATCTCCATCTCAGCATCGTACGATTTCTGGATAGCATCATCGCGCTCCTTCCTTAGTTCGTGTATGCGCGCGTTCGCGCGTGTGGCTTCTTCGCTTACTGCTGCGCTAACCTGATTCACGCAACGAATAGATTGAATATGAGAATGATCGGGGTAATATAGGGCAGAGACACTCACAGCAAGGTTGGCGCTCCTAGAGAAGGCGGAGAGAGCCTCTGATAATATTGTAGACGGTGAAGAGGAACTCATTGTATGAGCGTCTGGAGGACAGGGACGTCGGCAAGTGCCGAGTGGCAGTTGTTCAAACCCGTGACTGATTCGAATCGCTCATGTGATCCAAGGTCTGATGCAGAACGTGACTATAAATACCAGAATGCGCTCAATAAACTATCCGCAAGTATGCTACAATATTTCTCGAACGAATTGAACAAACGATCCTTGGGTATAGTGCTCCCCTCACAAGTATTCATGAGAACGCCAGTTTCACTGACCAATGGCCCAGCGCAACCAGCTCCAGACGACCCAGTCTGTGCGTTCCTCCACTCGCTCCTCTTCATCCTTCTCGTACATGACGTTAAGACTCTTAATCAAAGTAGAAGAGGGATCATTTTCTGACGCGGAGCACAAAAACAACTTCAGTAATCCATGCGCAGGCAGCGCACCGTCCTCTGAAGAAGACAGCTCGGTTGCCTGACGGCGAGGCAAATCAGGGAACAAGGCAGATGTTGATGGTGTGTGCCGCAGTAGGTGCAACGTGGACTCGTCTATTGATAGAAACGAGGACAAAAACGATAGCAAGGGTATTCGGATCGCCGGATGAGGCGCTGGGATATCATGACGTTGAATTTCACTGTGGCTCCGGGAGTGATGCGAATGACCACGAATAGGAGACCTGAGAGAAAGGGCTGATGGGGAAAGTGAAGATAGCGTTCCCGAGAAGGACACACTGGACGGAGAGGCGTTGCTGTCCGTCCGTAGGTGGCGAGAGGACCCAGCTATCCCTAGGATCTCCCAGCGCGACCCCCTCTCTGAATTTTGACGGGAAATGTCCTCTTCATCCTCTTCCCAGGTCCAGACCTCCACTTCGGTTGATTCCGCAGCAGTGCTGACGCTGATCGTTCTCTCCCGAGTGCCACCGCCAGTCACGCTGGCGAGTCTGCTGCTCGGACTCGCAACGCTTCCTGCCCAGTAATCACTCGCGCCCGAAAATGGCGAAGCAGGACTGAAAGGCGAGGACGGGGGGATGGAGAGTGAGATCGATGAGCTGCGACTTCTGCTCGCAGAAGGGTCCGGAAAGATGTAAATCGACTGGTTCAGATCATCCTCATTCAGTACTGGAGTCTGAGACGAGGAAGAACTGGTATCCCTGTTCAGACGGCTCAGAGAGGTAGAAGCTGTCGAATTGTAGTACTGGGCCATGCTGTGGGTCGCGTGCTGTCGTTTGCCTTTATATCCGTACGTTGGTAGCAGCGGAACGCAGGGAAACTTGGGGAAAGGGCTGTGTTGGGATCTGCTGAGATGGAAACGAAAAGTGAGCTAGGAAGAGTCCAGAGTACACACGGGCTTATTTATTGCATGGCTCGCACCACGGATGTCGTATTCACAGCTGCTCCATTGCTCAAGCTCAATCTTGGCCGAGGTAGAGGACGATAGACAGCCGTCGGCCTCATTTTCTCCCGAACAGGCTGCGCGCCTCGCCACATTCACTTCATAGTCGAGGTCCATTCACTGGGCGTCGAGTTTATTGGAACCGTCTTGCCACTCTGAGCATCGATAAATACATTTCCCGTCGCAACTCTTCGATACATCTCCGATTCTGAAGACGCTTCTTCACTTAGCCGACGGTCTAGTTTATCTCAGCGGCGTTCCAGTACAATCGATCTTTGAAACTTGAAATCGAACAGGTATACATCCAGAGTCCTTTGCGTTTTAGAATGGATGCACAAATCGCTCCAGGCCAGTTCGACGATGCACCAGAGCACGAATTGTCCAGTGTACCTGTCCAGCCAAGTGCTCCCGAGAGCCACGCTCGCATAGATGATGAGCTGCTGCAATGGTCAGAAGACGAGGAGCGAGAGGAGGAGGAAGAAGACTTTGAGCCAGACGAAGACGATTACGAGGATCAAAGAGTAGAGGATGAGGATTGGGAGATCGCCGAGCGAGGTTCGCCATTTTCAAGCATGGATGGGACGGGATAAGACAGCGCTGACCACGAAAGGTTACAGACTTCACAAAGCAGTATAACCGTCTTCGTCAGCGTGTAGCCGTCCGCACAGGCCAGACAAAGCCCTCTCAAACACCTTCCACTTCCACATCCGCCTCCACCACCGTTCCCCTTCCGGCTCTCAACCGTATTAAACAGTCCAACCCCTCCTTAAATCCTACGACGCAGCGCGATAAAACCGCCGACCAGCTGCACTCCCTATCAAAATTCTCCTCACGATTAGCGGATATCAATCAGCCATGGGTTGGCGTGAACCGAAAAGGTCCAAGTGCAATCGCGAATATGAAGGACAAGAGCGATCGTGCGACAAATGAGCAGGTGTTGGATGATCGGACGAGATTGATCTTGTTCAAGATGATTGGAAGGGGCTTAGTCAAAGAGGTTAATGGGTGCGTAAGTAGCGGTAAGGAGGTACGTGTATATCTCTACGTGTTAAAGCATGCACAAATACATTTTACCTGTTACAGGCTAACGTCTATCATGCACTCTCCGGCACACCAGCAACTGAGTCGCCACCCCTTCCCCCTCATCTCGCTCTGAAGATCTACAAGACGTCGATATTGATTTTCAAGGATCGTGACCGGTATGTCTCAGGCGAGCATCGTTTCCGCAGAGGATATTCAAGACACAATCCGAGAAAGATGGTACGGCTTTGGGCCGAGAAGGAAATGCGGAATCTCAAGCGCTTGAGGAACGCTGACATACGGTGTCCTGAACCTGTTGAGGTAAGGGAGAACGTGTTGGCCATGGAATTCTTAGGCGATGGGGAAGGATGGTGAGTAACACACCTGACTATCGGCTTATATGCGCAAGTTACTTCTGTCTTAAAACATCCTTTATTGACGGTATCATCAGGGCATCCCCACGCTTAAAGGACGCCGATATCGTAGCAGAACAATATTCCACACTATACAAAGAGCTATTATTGACGGTGCGCACCATGTTCCAGACGTGCAAGCTCGTCCACGCCGACCTCTCCGAGTACAACATCATCTACCACAACTCCCACCTCTACATCATCGACGTCGGTCAGAGCGTCGAGCATGATCACCCGCACGCTTTTGATTTTCTACGGAGCGACATGAACAATGTCGAGGAGCACTTTGGTCGGAACGGCGTAAAGGTCCTTGGCGTTAGAAAGGCGTTCGAGTTTGTGACCAAGGAAGATCTGGGCGGTCAGCCGGAGGGGGTACTTGCAAAGTGGTTTGACGAAGCTGTGGAAGGCAACGACGATGAGGAGCACGCGGGTGAGGCTGGTCAGGACAAGGCTGCGGCACATGAAGATGCCGTGTTCATGCAGTCCTGGATCCCGCGGACGTTGACGGAGGTCAAGGATCCCGAGCGCGATCTGGACATCCTCAACCGCGGAGAGGGCGACAAGCTCATCTATGCCGACACTATTGGGCTTGTCCAACCCGCGCTCAAGAAAACCCAAGACGAGCCAACCACCAAAAAAGGTGCGGGTGTCCGATTTGCGGATGAGGACAGCGGCGGCACTACATCGGAGGGTGAGAGCGATGCCGATGACGATGAGTACACTAATGGCGATGCGGACAAAGAGAACGGGAAGACGATCCAGGAGCGAGCCCCGAAGGGCCACCGGCACGAGGACAAGGAAGCGAAGAAGGTAAGTTTTCCGTTCCCCTGTCTTGCCACTAGCGCAGCCACCGAGTGGAACATCACATCACCCACTTATCATTTGATCTCAACTCTATTGTTGCTGGCTGCACATCCGTTGCGACGCACGAGCTGACGTCTGTGATTCTGATATCCAGGAACGGAAGAAAGCTGTCAAGGCAGAAGCGCGCGAGAGACGCCAGCAGAAGATACCCAAGGCGGAGAAGAAGAAAAAAATCAAGGCTACTCGAAGAGGTGCCAAATGAGCTACGATCTGTATCATGGCGGGCGTCGTCAGCCGTCGGACGTAAAAATATCGGTACCACTTTCTTCCTATGTATGCGCAGGATCGAACTAGAATTTTGTAGCGATAGGCGTGAGCAGACTGTATTCGATTACGACGAGATCTAGCACTTTGTATACTTTTCAATTCAATTCCGTTTCCATCACGAGCTTCCCTCTCATCGACCACAGGGGGAAGAGTTGTCATCGGCCGGTTGTCATGCGTCTGTGATGCATCCATGACTAGCGTCCTCAACGACCTTCACGTACTTGTAAAGCGTCCCCTGATTGACCTTCAGTGGCGGGGCGACCCAGGCCTTGCGTCTCTTTTCCAGTTCTTCCTGCGAGACAAGGACCTCAATCGAATTCTTGACTGCGTCAATGCTGATAACATCACCGTCCTGAACGAGCGCAATAGGGCCGCCAACCTGAGCCTCAGGCACGACGTGGCCTATCACAAACCCGTGGGATCTATCGTCGGTGAGTACATACATGCACACTGAACTGAATTAAAGCAAACATAATATCACCACTCACCCGCCGCTGAACCGCCCATCCGTCAGGCAGGCAACATCGTGACCGAGACCAGCGCCCATGATAAGACTCGTCGGCTTCAACATCTCAGGCATTCCTACAAACGTGGGGGTTAACGTATAGGAGCTGAAAGGAGGAGAGGGAACGGAGAATGTACCTGGTCCACCCTTCGGGCCGAGATAGCGGAGAACGACGACAGTCTTTTCGCCCTTCTTGATGGAACCGCTCTCGACGGCCTTGACGAAGTCGTCCTCGGTGTCGAATGCGCGGGCCTTACCGGTGAACTCGAGTCCCTCCTTGCCTGTGATTTTTGCAACAGCGCCACCCGGGGCAAGGTTGCCCCTCAATATTCTATAGGAGCCTGTCGGTATAATGGTCATTACAGAGGGGTTTGGGTAGACCGCTCACCTAATGTGCCCGGTTTCCTTAATCGGTTTCTCCAAAGGCCGGATAACGTCCTGCTCCGTGAAGGACAGCTTGCCATACTTGTGGGTCCACCGGTCAAGGTTCTCGCCAAGCGTCAAGCCAGTAACCGTCATATTATTGCCGTCGATTAGCTTCTTCTCAAGGAGATATGCCAGGATTTCTGACAGACGCGATCTTCAATACGTCACAACAAGTCCTTGGAGGAAGCAGGCACTGACTAGGGATACCACCGATCGTGGAGACGTCTTCCATCACGTACTTGCCGCTGGGTTTGAGGTCGGCGATGAAGGGCGTACGGTCCGAGACGTTTTGGAAGTCCTCAAGGGTCAGCTCGATGCCTACAGAGTGGGCGATGGCAATCAAGTGCAGAACAGCGTTTGTGGAGCCGCCTAAGATCATCGTGAGTACCTACACAACCAGATCTTCGTGAGTATTGGCCTCCAATAGATTGATTTCGTGTGTACCATAGCATTCTCGAATGCGGAACGAGTCATGATATCCCTGGGAAGAATATTCTTCTCCAGCAGGTTACGCATAGCCGCGCCGACAGTATCGCATTCGTCCTGCTTATCCTTATACTCGGCCGGGAACGAAGAGGATCCAGGCAGGGTCATACCCATCACCTCGGCCGCACTCGCCATGGTGTTCGCCGTGTACATCTAGGCGACTAATTTCAATTTCTCGGTGTCTGGAAATAAATGAGACATTTACACCACCGCAAGCTCCAGGACCTGGGCATGCGTGCCGGATCGTGTTGTAACGTTCTTGTTCGGCTTGAGACGTCTTACCGTCTTGCAGATACTTTCCGTATGCCTGGAAAGCAGAGACGATGTCCAACGTGCCACCGCCGCACGAACCTGGTCGTATTGTTCCGCCGTATACCATCAGACTAGGTCTATTCAGGCGTCCCACTACAGAGCTTAGTTGTAAGTGCTATCGAGTGACGCATATGAGGGAAGGGCGGCTAACATGCCATCAGGACACCCGGCATATTCTTATCACAGCCTGGTACGACGACCATGCCATCTAGCCAGTGCCCTCCAGCGGCCGTCTCGACTTGGTCGGCAATGAGGTCGCGCGACTGGAGAGAATAGGACATGGCTTTGGTGCCCATGCTGATACCATCGCTGACACCGACAGTACCGAACTGGTAACCGATGAGGCCTGCTTCATTTAGAGAAGCTTTTATACGCTGACCGATGCCCAGCAAGTGGCGGTTGCAACTGTGGCACTTTGAGAATGCGAGGACGTAGATCCGATGCAAAGTGGTTGCTCACGGGTTCCCTTCGTACCTAGCGCAGCTAATGAGGGCGCTCTGAATTTCCGGCTGGGTGTCACTCACCACACACTGGCAACCCCAACCATAGCTTTGTTAAAGTCGTCATCGCTCTGTATACCATCGGTCGCATACAGCATGGCCTAATATCGGTCGTGTCAACCCCAGATCTCGCTTGACACACGGAACAATACCTGGCTAGCTCCTTGGCTTTTCGGTTGCGTTACAATCCTACTGTACCGATTCATGATGGGTTTCCCATCGGAGACAGGAGCACCTGTACTGAAACATCGTGATGCTGGGCCGTTTGCGCAGTGGCATGCCCGCAATACAGCCTTTGGGCGCATGACTGGCATCCTGGACGAGACCGAGTCCTGGATTCTCAGCAACTGCGCGAACCTAGAGTCACTTTTCGCTTAGTCAGCAATACACTTTTCGGGCGGGTCTGTGTCGAAATTCCCAGGGCTATGATTGGCAGGCCCGATAGCGGTCGGCGCCTTCTCCGTAGCACTGCGTTGGAAATTCTCTGGGAGGATGTTTCGGGTGCAGAAAATTGGCCATGTGTTTCGGTCGAGCAGGAACTGTAATTGAGTGGATCGAGGGCACGGGTGGGTAATGGATGTGTCGGGATGGGCGGTGGAGAAAGAAATATTTATTGTGTGGTTGAGAAAGAAATATTTTATTATGTTGAAAGAATATTTTAAAGACCGCATTGCAGATGTAAAAAACGTGGCAGGCGGGCAGAGGCGATATGATGGGGACGGACGGACGCTACCGGCAGATGGGACCTGGTTGCACATATTGGGGAGCTTAGGGGCTATCTAAGTAAAGATTAGCTGCCTAAAAGATCTGCTGACCCGATCGTGTTTCGGAGGTGGTTATGCAACCACCGGCCAGTGCTTGTGGCGGATGTTATCAGGAGCACCTACAAGTAATGCAGACAAAGTGATGTGCCAAAACGTGTAGACTGAGAGCCTCGTGTATTCGCAACAAGTCCGAATAGCAACACATCAAATAGTGCCCACACGTTGTTGGCGGGAAGAAGCCGGTCGGTCGAGATCAAAATAATCGTAAACCGACGAGATTAGGGGGCCTGTCTCTCGCCCTCCATCCCTTTGCAGCTCGCGGGACTCAATTGTGAATCCCGGAAGGATCGGGGGACCTCTCGTCGTCGTCGGCTCGTTCACTACAGTTGTCGCGCGATTTGTTTTTGCGCCCCCCGACGCCCACACCGGATCCAAACCTAATATGCGGAGTGTCTTATTCAGTCCATGCTAGCCCCCTGGCCACGGACCGCGATCACAGACGGACCTTTGTTCTGCGCCGTGAAAATTTGGAACGAGATAATTCTCATCTTGCCACAAGTCCATTAGCGACGTATGGGACGCCTGGCGTGTTGCGACCCTTGTCTCCGTTTTTCTTGCGACATCCCGCTGCTAGCTGCTTCTGGACTCGCCGAACGAGCCTCGCGATTAACTCCTCGACAGGTGGGGCGCAGGAAAAGGTCGATATTCACGATGGATAGGCAGCAAGGAGGCGGGGGACCGAGCAGTCTCCCAGATAGCTTACACGACCACATAGTCATGGCATCACATCAACCAGAGCAATCACGACCAGGATCCGGTGCGAGTGCGCGCTCTTCTGGCAGCCACATTATCCCTACCACGCCCGTCGAACCGCAGGGAACCCCTCCGGCCGATCTGCCACCCACCTTTCCTTTACGATTTGCTAGTTTTCGACCCCCGTCGTACAGACCTCATTCGACAGGCGCGGGTCCGGGAATCGAGGGTCTGGAGGTGGAGGGGTCTTCTTCTTCTTCCATTCACCATGGTGCCACCACGGCTGGTGTGACCGATCCCCGTAACTATGTTTATAGACCTGGGTCCATGTCGGTTGCACCTACTGCAGAGGCGAGGCTTCGACCAGTTCGGTCATGGGCCATAGGCAGAGAGCGATCGGCGTCCCCCCCGGGTGACAGACAGGTTTACGACCTTGGAACCAGCCAGGGAAGCCGCATTCGTCAGCCTGACCTCTATGGCTCGGACGTGCTTTCGATCAGAACAGACATTGGGAGTATGGGACTCTACACAGAGCGACGGGCCGGTAGTTCTGACAGCAGCCCTCGCTACAGTGCGCAGGGGTCCTTTATTCTGTCTCCGGTGGATTTCGTCGAAGGGAGCTCGTCGAGGTACGGTCATGATACCTTTCGCGGTAAGCTGTCCAGGGACTATTCGGTTTAGCTGCTGCTGATCGCCCCTATGAAGAGGCTCCGGCTGGCTACGATCGTTTCCCAAATACCGGAGAGGCCAGCGGATCACGCCCAGTGCGCCGTCGCACTACTTCTGCATTGGTTATGCAGCGACATAGGTCGATTCCACACGAAGGTTCGTCTACCAGCGGAAGGTCAGAATATGGTGCAGAGCCGGTACCGAGTAGCGCAAGCTCGGTGGGTTCGCCATCGGCCACATTGTATCCAGAACTATGGCTTCCCAACGAGGGCCCTTCACAGACTGACGACCGTGAAGGTACGCCAGAGGACTCGGCCGCTAGGACATCCGATCCTTCGACTGCGCGAGGGCCGAGTCCAGTCACCGTGCCTTCAACCGAGGCATCTTCCAGCGTGCGCAAGGGGAAACGACGTCAACACGACAACGACGATGAAGCACTAGCTACGAATCCCGATGTAACACCAATCACGAAGGCCCGGAAAACCAAAACAGAAGTGGCGTGCTGGTTTTGTAGGCGTGAGTTTGTAGACTTTCTTCCATTTCAAACGATTCCTAATTTTGGACGCCAATCGACGTGTTCCGCTCCGTCTCACGCTACAGATAGGAAGCTTCGCTGTGATGGGAAGAAACCTTGTAGCAACTGCGCCAAACGCAAGCCAGAACCCGACGGAACTACCGCGGAGTGCACGTACGAACCGTTCCCTCGACGGCGAGGCCCAGGTAAAGCTAAGAAAGGGAGCAAGAAACAGACGCGGGCACGGTCGACGACGTCGGCGCTTCCCTCGCACACGCCACCTGATCCGCGCATGGTGCTCAGGCCTGTGGACAGCTCCGATCCGTTCTACAACCCGCCGGGTCGCCCAACGCGCCGCTCGACGGAACAGCCAGCGCACACGCCACCTCCGCTGACGGTAGATCCTACGCTACTGAGCAGCATGTCTATACACGGCGAGCCCATCACGCCACCCAGCCATCGATTCCCTCCGCTGCAGCTGCCCGCGCCGGGGCCGTCAAGATATCCGCTCGGCCAACGTCCCACATCGGCCAACGTGCCTCGGAGCGGTTTCACACCACGCCTACCAGAACACGTCTTGGACGCGCAGCAACGATTCGAGTACGCCGGAGAAGATCGTCGGGGACATGCGAGTGGCAGGCCGCCGCGTTCACGGGACCAGGACAATAATGATGATCATCCCACCACTCGACAAGGGTAAAAATGGACCGAAGAGAATCTCGGGGGCTGTTGGCTGCCTCGCGATCAGAGCTGAGCGTCTCGGCCCACACAAGTTCATTTCGCAGCGACGATCTGTATTGTGGCCGAGAGAGATCTACAGTATTAATGTAATTTATCTAGCTACGGGGGACAGTAATTGTGGCATGTGGCGTGTGGCTGTCGAGTAATCATGGATTGTTAGGTAAACCGGCGGATAGGGCAAGGAACTGGAGGCCCGGGCGATTGTCGTCGGGCTCCGATTGGCTGTTGTTCTCCGTGAATGCCGTGCGTTCTAGCCCCGCGTGCCGGTACAGACCCCGCAATCGCTTCTCCCCGGACTGGTCGGTAGAGCCCCGTTTCGGCCTCCATCGACGACGCCCACCGTCATGGACCATGGGGACCGCTGGGCAAAGCAAGAGGACGACGACCGCGACCCCCCGCTGCCCCCCCTCCACGCCCGCCCCAACCACATGCCCTCTCTCTTCCTCACCCCCATCACAGCCCGTCCAGCCACCGACCCCTACAGCGGGTACACCCTCATGGTCGCTGGCCGTCGCACCGGCAAAACTGCCTTTCTCCGTCTCCTCCTCGATACCAGCTTCGTAGCCCAGACCGCGACGTCCGAGCAGCTCACCTCCGTCGCCAAGTTCGTCCAAGGCTGCAGCGGCCACACGGGCAATATCAGAACGGTATCAATTGATGTCGACTATGATTCAGGAGAACATGCCCCGTCCCACCCGCTCACCCTCACCCTCATCGACACGCCCTCCCTCGACTTTGACGACGAGGCCGCATCAGACAGGCTCACCTCAGAGATTCAACGGCATGTAGAGTCTAGGCTCGCGGAAAGTGCGGAAGACGTGAGTCCTTATCGCTTCTCAGGGCGCGTGCGCGCTCATAATACTGTCCCGGACCGACCAGGAGAACAAGGCGCGAAACGGTGACCACCATGTACACCTGTGCGTATTCTGATCCCTCCCTCGCCGCCTAGTTCTCATCCTGAACCACCAGATGCGTGTATTTCCTGGACCCCGACGTAATCGTTCCCATGTCTATCCCAACTCCTCCAATGCCCGTCGTGTCTCGTGCTCGGACGAACAGCCTGTCTCATTCTGAGGCGGAGCCGGTTATTCTCGACCCTCCTGTCACGACGAACCCCGACCTATGCCGACCAGTGCTCCCCGCAGCGGATATCAATGCCATTCGGCGGTTGTCCGCTCGTGTCAACGTACTTCCAGTGGTTGCGCGGGCTGATACGCTCACAAATGAACGTCTGGCTTCAGTCAAGATGGCGATTCGTAGGGATTTGGCTGAGGCGGGAATCGGGTTTGGCATTTTCGATATGGCCCTGTCCCCTCAGAATATTCATCCGCAGTACGTGCAACATAAGGATGCAGGTTCACAGCCCCTGAACGGTAACTTGGCGAACGTGCTCGCTTCACGTTCGAACAGGAATGGTCCCTCCGCGACATCATCTCCTCCAGGGTCTCCGGTTGTGCCAGCTACCCTCCGACTGCCCTATGCTGTCATGTCTCCCGATATTTATTGTCACAACGATGGTGTAGCCAGACCAGCTCCTTCCCGGCATGAACTTGTACATCAATACACTCCTTCAAATCACCGTGCAATCGTTAAGGGTCACTCTCCCTCGTGTAAAATAGAAATGGGCAGGTTCACACGCTGCTACAGGTGGGGTTCTCTGGATGTCTTGGATCCTAATCACAGCGATTTCTTGTACCTACGGACTGCTATCTTTCATCACATGCAGGTGAGCACCTCATTCTATCGTTTCCCCGTCTATTTACCTATCGCAACTCTCGTACCACTGGTAGACGTTACATAACTACACAAAAGAATATTTACTGGGCAAATTTATGGAAAGTCTCCAACCACAAGTCACATACCATCCACTGCAACAGATTTCACTGCCTCCACCTGCGCGGCCTAATCCTTCGATGTCGCAGGCTTCGCGACCGATCCTGGCTATAGACACGGCATCTAATCAGGCTGCTGCTATTCGGCATGCTTCGCTTGCACTCCCTCCTCCGACTGTGGACACACGTCGCAGTCCTATGAGGGGACCAGAGTCTGTAATCTCTACTTCGTCTGCTAAGACCATCGCAACCGGTACAAGTCAGTATTTTACAATTGCATGGTCGACCACATTTTCCCCCGGCGACGCCAGGAGTGCCACGATGTTATGCATAGGTTTCTAACATAATGACATGCGCAGGAACATCGCAGAAACAACGACCAAAGAAAATCACGGTGGCCTGCAATTTCTGTCGATGTACGTGTCCCAAGCCTTATTCTGTCTTGCTATGATTTAATTCTTCTACAGCTCGCAAGCTCAAGTGCGACGGTGGCCGGCCCGCGTGCGGACAATGTGTCAAAAGGTCGAACCCTTGCGACTACATGCCGAACATGCGGCGAGGAGGTGTTCGGAAGCCTCGCAAGCAAGATGATTCTGACAGCGAATCCGCTAGTTGCGACGACGATCAATCGCTGGACCACGATTCACAATCTCCAGAGATACCTTCGAGACCAATGTCAAGGAAGGGCTCGAACGTGAACATGTTCCTAACGGAACCTCTTCCCGGGTCTGGCCATCTGACTAGTTCTCTAGACCGCCGGGAGAACGTCCCACGATTACCTGCGTTGGTACTTCCCAAGCCGAACCTTCCAGGCCCTCACTCAGCCAGTTACAGGACCGACGATCCTGCGCATATAGCTGCCCTTCCCACCCCTGTCACTGGCATCTCCAGCTCGAGTTCAGCGCATGCTGATCTAACTCTGCCACCTATACGGACGGAGCCTGATTTGCCTAGTCCCTCGAGGAGAAGGGCAACTGTGCCTCCTCGCAAGGGCCACAGATCATTGAAATACGGACCCAAGGTTGTTGCCTGCAATTTCTGTCGAGGTAAGTTTACCTTTTGAATGTTCCCCGTTCCATCGGCTCACTCATTTGGTACCTTCTAGCCCGCAAAACCAAATGCGATGGCGCTCATCCTTCGTGTTCCAGCTGCGCCCGCCGGTCTCTGCAGTGCAGTTATGTGAATGACCCTACTGGTCCGTCAGGACCCGTTCGGAAGAAAAAAATTGCGGCACCCGCTTTGGAAGCGTCACAATCATCACCTCCTCCGTCTCAAGCACCCCCTCCGCCTACCCCTGCTTCAGCGCCTCATATGACTTACGGTCAAAGGGCGCCACCGAGTCACGGAGAGGGTGACATAGACCTGAAGAGAAGTCTTCACGATGCTCAGCAACAACTCCCGCCAAAGAAAATGCGCCTCGAAGGCAGCCCGGACATGGTCCCTGAACCCCACTGATTTATCGGACTATAGAATCTCTTTCGCCCATCTGTCTGACGGTTGCAGTGTCTAAACACTTTTCATTTGATTATCGCCGGGATTTTGGAATGTTTTGTATCAAATTGTCCTGTATTGTTGAAGGTTGCACAGCTGTTGACTTATATATTCCTTTCCTTTCACCTCAGCGTTTCGCGACGGTTCCGAGGTCGAACGCGTGTGGCATGATCGGAGACTTTAAGCGCCGAACGGTATCCGTCGGCTAAATTAGGAGTTTTGATACAGGCTAACTTGGTTCTTGCCACTTGTCTTGGATACTCACTAGGTTGTTGGTTTATTGCATTGGTCTAAGCCGTCTTTCGTTTTGTCTCTATACTATTGCACATTGCCTGGAGCATTGCATTTATGACACCATGGTCCTCGGTTTCCGTCGCAGATCCACTTCTAAGAGGGAGGACCACACCGTCACGGTTCGCACCTCGCCGTCACTGCCTGAGCTCAAGTCTCAGGGAATACCGTGGCCCGAGAATCTAGTCGATGTCGATACTATACGTCAAAGTACTCTCCCCGAACGTTCTCATCAAGGTGCGGTGAAAAGTTCTCTATCGGTCGGCGACCACGCCCCCATTCCATTCCACAAACCGTTTCGAGGCTTTCCAGGACAGTCAAATGGTACTCCAGGGTCAGTGCAGAAAGAAGGAGCTTCCATATCGTCCTTGTACATGACATCACCGCCACCACCTTCTGCGTTCGACAGCTGGCGGTCTCCCGGTCATGCCCCACGCAGAACTAGAGTTAGCGTTCGGAAGCCCCGTTTACCGCCCACGTTCAACCTAATGGTGCGCTACAGATGAATTAAATCCCTATGACTAATCTAATGGCGATGTCTATGAGCATAGGTTGTAGGGGGCCAAGGAACTGGAAAGACCTCTTTGCTCAGACTGCTTCTAGAGACCGCAGACATATCCCCAACAGCCACTATTGACCAGAGGGCTGCCGTCGACCGTTTCTTGAATGTGAAATTGAAGTCTACTCAAAACATACAGACTGCCTGTGTCGAGATATGCGAGTCCCGATTTGACCGGGTGCTATTCTCCGTTATTGATACCCCAGGTCTTGACTTTCGAGAGGGTCGCGAGCTGAAGTTGGACAGACAAGTGACAGGAATTGTGAAGTACGTGGACGCTTTATTTGCGGATACCTTGAACGAGGTTCGTGTTGTTGGATTCCTTCCATCGCCGTTCCACATTCTGGTCCTGTTCCATGATTTATTAAACTTTGCTCCCTTCGCTTCAGGAGTCAAAAGTTGTTCGGCAGAGCAAAGGCGATCATCACATTCACTTGTACGTGATGTTATCTTTCTGGGCTCTCCAAGTTTTGGTAATTAATCCTCCGCGCAGGTGCATATACATGGTTGACCCCAGTTCTATCATTCCCGTATCAGCCCGAAGAGCGCAGTCTTCACTGCCTACAAAGACCCGCTCCGAGACGACCATCACTTATCGCGCGCAAGACCTGTCAATCACGACTGAGGACATTGAGCCAGACGACGATGGAGCTGAAGACGACCGCCCAACATTATCTCCTGCTGACCTCAGGGTCATCAGGCGTCTATCAGCACGCGTTAATGTCCTACCTGTCATCGCTCGTGCCGACTCCCTCACCGATGAGAAACTGGCCGAAGTCAAGAAAGCGCTTCGTCGGGGTCTTCACGAAGCCGGTCTAGACTTTGGAGTTTTCGGGCCCTCAGGAGACCCTGATGATAATAGCAGTTTCGTGCACCAGACGAATGGCCATGCGAACGGAAATGGTCTCGTGCCTACGACGAACGGCAATGGACAGCTCTCCGAGAATGCAGATGGTAAAGAGGATGAAGGGGAAGAGAACAACGCAGGCCGCCAAGCACGGCCTATAATCAAACTGCGATCAATGAGCACCGGAAGCGCAAGAGTGAAGCGTTCCCGGTCCCGTTCACGTTACGAAACTTCTGAGGATGGGGACGACCGGGAGCCCTTGACGCCGGATCTTACAGACAAAGAGAGCGTGGCTAATGTGCGGTTTTCGGCGCACGTAGTCGCGAAAACCGACCTGGTATCACTTCTGCCGTTCGCATTGATCAGTCCCGAGAGCGGCCATCGACACCTTCGCAATGTCTCGTCGGACGCAGAGCGGGACAGTCAGCTAGTGTCCCCATCCGAAGACGGGCATGCGATGAGTGTGACTGATTCTTTGACATCGCCGATTGCGCCGTCCACGTATTCGTCGGTCTCGGCCCGAAGCATGCCTTACTTGCAGGGTCCTCCTGAAGACCTCAAAGGCGTGTTTGTCCGCAAGTTCAGGTGGGGTACGGTCGATGTTCTGAATCCAGATCATTGCGACTTCGCTGCACTGCGTACCGCCGTTTTATCAACCCATATGAAAGTTCGTAATTAAATGACCTCGTGCAGCTGCCTAGACCCTAATGCGACCGATTGTAGGTTCTCAAAATTCACACCCGTGAAGTTCTATATGAAAAGTATAGGACCGATAAATTGCTTGCGCGACGTGCAACGCACAATATCAGTGAGACCGAGACAAAGCGATTGCTGGAAGGTGCATTTATATCGCTTCATTTAGGTGTTCTTGTTGACTCACATTCTGTTCGTAGATCTTGGATTATGATTATTTTCTCTAATATTTGCCTGGATTATTAACCCTATCACCGGATTTGATACCCCCTCCACTCTGACCATCGTTTACTGCAGCTGTACTCCGCTCTTACATTCTCAGGTTTTTATTACATATTTCAGTGCCGGAATTTGCTGGCTGGTTGTACATTATCGTGCTTCCCCTTGTAATGCGATCTTACCTGCCTTTCCTAAAACTTGTACTTTAGCGGGTTCGCCCGCTCTTCACGTTCTCAGGTCTAACATTCGGTCTATCACACACGGCAAGGAAAGGCGAAGGATACATTTGACTCGAAATACAAACCATTATTGTCGCTTCGCTAACTCTTCTATTTCATCTTGAGACAATCCATCAAGGCGGTGCATGAGGTACTCAACCTGAAATTCGTGGTAAGGGCAAATAGATGTATGAGTATGGTTCGACTGACCTCGACTTCCTTCGTAAGAGGAATGATATAGTTCTCGTACAGCTCCACAACTCCGTCCACGTCGATCTTCCCGTTTAAGCCATTGACACCATTCGTCCCATTTAAACCATTTGCCTCATTGGGCAAAGGGGGTGAAGGTGGCGGTTCTGACTCCGTGGTGTCACGAGCATAATTGATGGCCTTCTTGCGCAATCGGAGAAGTAACCGCTGTTCAACTTCAGGCTTGACGATCAGAGCATCCAGTGCGGCTGGGTTGGGCTTCTGGATGTGAGGGATAAAATCCCATGGGGCAGAGCGGAATTTGGATTCCGACACGAATTTGCCTGGGACATGTGTCGGAGGCAAAATAAAACATCAGTCAATCACCGTGATAACATTGTTGATGCATACCGTAATGCACTCGCTTGCTGATCGCCTGGAGTACCTCCACATCAAGCGTTGCTGCACTCCCGTAATTACCATCGTCTTCAAATTCGTCTGCGCCCGAGATGCCCTTGGCCCGCTTGCTCGTTGCGAGCTTGAGGGTTGCCTGTCGCGTTATGCGAGGAACGATGGCCTTAGTGTAGAAAGCTAGAATCGATTGATTGACATTGACGCCGTTCGGATACAGAATTGGCTTGAACACGAGGGGTGGCAACACAGGAGAGGGTAAATCAGAAAGAGGCGTGAAAGGGTATTCATCGGGGCTGTCGACCGATAAATAAGGGTAGGACAATTGCGAGGCAAATCACCAACCTGGTGTATCGACGTGCCCTCGCTAGGCGCAAGATAAACCTGAGCAAAACGCAGCCGCAGATACGGACCTCACATACCATGGAAGGTCTCTGTTTCTTTCAAGAACCATTCAAGCCAACTCCCTTCAAACCCCATATCTCGCAACTCCTTGAAAGCCCCCTTCTGATATATCATGGGATTGTGCGCGAATTGTGCGCGCTCAATTAGACTGAATATGATGGTGTCCTCGAGCCTAGTCAGGACAGACCTGATCCTATTGAGCGAAAGCGGGTCCTCGTCGACAGAGTAGTTGGACTGCATGATAGCACTAGTTGCTCTGATTAACCCGGTGGGCCGCCTTTATATACAGATAGCGGAGAAGCAATAATAATAGTGACCACCTGCCCAGAATTCTGTACCTTTAGCGCTTCAGTTGGCAGGAGGACGTAAAGTTGTGATTATCGTGTTACCTGCTGCGTCAGTCGACTGAATGTTTTATCCCGCACGTCTCCACACTTTGTCTACCGCCGACGCAAGACTCGCTGCAGCACTGGGATCCTTCCGTCGTGGCCCATCTATCTCTCTAACAGGCATTGAATATGGCTCAGCGAAGAGACGATGCACAACAAGCGCGGAGGTAAAGCAGATAAAGGCATCGAAAGAAGTTGATACAGAAACTCAAGGCGCAAGCAGCGAAATTGCGGACGTTTGAAACGGTGACTGATAGCGTATACCTATATATACCTGTCCAAGTGTCTTGCTGGGAGACGAAAGGACCAAGCAGGTGCGAGACTCAGCGTTGCCGACAGAACTTGGAGCTTCAGGTTTGTGTTCGTCGTGTTCGCGCTTTCCATGATATCGTGTATTCCATGCGTGTTCAAACGTTCAAACGTTCACGGTCAGTCTTATATCATGACTCGGGAGCCTCAGTCTATGCAACTGGTATTGGTGGTGCAGGTTCGTCCTTTCTTCCTCACGCCTCTGGTTGCATATGGCATGGTGTAACGTCGGACAGAATCTTCTGAAAAGCCGAAAGACGCCGATTCCCAGATGCTTATACAGACTCGGGAGATACTACGGCCCACTCAAGTCTGTCGGAGCGGACCGCGCGCTTTTCTTAGGCATCAAGGATACTGAACTCAAACCTGGGCCTCGCCATCTCTTGTGGAGTGGAGTGGTCTCTTTTCTCCCAGACTGATAAAGATAATCCTGATAGGACTCGGTTCTACTGTTCCATTGGCTCGTTGAAGGTCACGCTGCACCCGTGAATAAGTTGTGACATATCCTTTGGGGCACCGACTTTGCCATTGGTTGTAGATACTTCCATAACTCGTGGTGGGGGTGGGGGTGTACGCCAATGCTTCCAGGCACAAATATCTTCCGGAAGGATACCGAGTTCGGAGAGTCCTGTCTGCTATAAAGCCCAAGGGATCGACAGGAAATGAGCTTTATCCTGGTCTCCGAAGGATCTACCATGGCTCCTCCCGTCGCCACTTACTCGAGTCCTCTTGACGAGCCCATTCTGCAGGTGAAGAAGAATGGCAATCAAGTAAACAGCAAAACCTCGTACGATGTCCTTGAGGACTACGAAGGTGGCTACCGCTTTGCGCCCATCGAAGAGGCCCAGGTCTCTCGGGCGATGATCAAGCGGTGTGTTCACCTCTCCCTTCCATGACACGTGTAGTGCCAATGAAATGTAGGTACTTCAACACAATGTATGAGCGAGCCGTGTCGGATGTGGTCATCGTTGGTGCTGGTAGCGCGGGTCTTTCTTGCGCCTACCACCTCGCCAAGAGCCGCCCAGACCTGAAAATCACTATCATCGAGGCAGGTGTCGCTCCAGGCGGTGGTGCCTGGCTTGGTGGTCAACTGATGACTCCCATGGTGAGCAACTGGGGAGACAGAATTCACTGGCATCGAGTTAACTCGACCTGACAGGTCGTCCGGAAACCCGCGGACCGCTTCCTGACCGAAATCGGCGTTCCGTTCGAGGACGAGGGTAACTTCGTCGTTGTCAAGCACGCCGCTTTGTTCACTTCGACTGTGTTGTCGAAGGTCCTCGCCATGCCGAACGTCGTCCTCATGAACGCCACCGCCGTCGAGGATCTGATCATCCACCCTGACTCCAAGGGCGTCCAGCGCGTGTCTGGGGTTGTCACGAACTGGACTCTTGTAACCCTCAACCATGACACGCAGAGTTGCATGGACCCTAACGTCATCACAGCTCCCGTCATCGTTTCGGCAACGGGTCATGATGGACCCATGGGCGCTTTTTCAGCTAAGAGGCTGGTCAGCGCTGGACTGCTCAAAGAACTTGGCAACATGAGGTGCCTGGACATGAACCGTGCTGAGCCTGCGATTGTTAATGGCACTCGTGAGGTTGTCCCTGGCATGGTGATGACTGGTAAGTCAGCAGTTAGCCCTTCTGTGCCTGAATACCCACTCGTTTCACAGGTATGGAGCTTTCTGAGCATGATGGTTCCAACCGGATGGGCCCCACCTTCGGTGCTATGATGGCGAGTGGTATTAAGGCTGCGAAGGAGGCTATCCGCATCATCGAGTCGCACGAGATCGTGGATGGCAAAATTGTGGCTTGAATGTTGTATTTCACAAAAGCTGTATTAATAGTTTGTGTGCTGCTACGTCAAAAATCAACTGATTATCCAGAGCATATCAGTTGAGATGTAGACTTACCTTCTGTCTTGATCCGACGGTGAAGGCACACATCTCGTTTACGCGTCACGATTTGCCCAAATGAAACGTGATAATCACGTGAGCTACGGGCTTAGCGCTCCTTCCTCCAGGCTGATCATCTCAACTACGAAACTTGGACCACACACTACCATGGGAATGACTTTTCCTCCACCGCACAGTTCCGCTCAGCAGGCCCGTATCTTGATGGGTCAGAAGGAGAACCTTGAGGCTGAACTAGATGCCCAATTCTCCATCCTGTCGGCAAACCAATCAACGATGAACTCTCCTTTGCTTGACCCTGAAGGCTTCCCTCGAGCCGATATTGATGTCTGGGCTGTGCGACATGCTCGTGTGCGAATAATTGAGCTGCGAAATGACATGACCGCTCTGATGGATCAAATTGCGAGGGCGCTCGAGGGTGTTTATGACCCGAACTTGTCTAGCGGCTCTTCAACGTCAACCGTGCCTGCAACGCAGCAGACACCCTTGGCACCGTTTGCCAGAGTGGATGGCGTTGCACCTGGTAGCCCGGCGTCTACAGCAGTATGTAGTTTCTACATTGTATTCCGATTTAGACCCCTTGACTGTGGTGGTTTCGTAGGGGCTACAACGAGACGACCTGATTTTGAAGTTCGGAAGTTTGACTGGTTTAACGTCACTCCAACCCCTCGCTGAACTCGTTTCTTTGAATGAGAATGTAAGGAGTATCCGAGTTATTCCCATTCGTAAGCGATAACACTAATAGCCTACGCAGCGGGAACTGAAGGTTCTTGTGTTGCGGGCATCCGAGCACCTCACACTTAACTTCACCCCCCGGAAAGGCTGGGGCGGTCGGGGAATGCTAGGGTACGTCTGTTGGTACGACAGCTCTTGGACTCCCAAATTGACACTGTTCCAGTTGCCATATTGTTCCTTATTCCGTATCTTAATACTGGCTTGACTGTATCCATACAAGATTCGCACTGTAGTTTGATGTTCATCTCTCGTGCTCTGATGTATCAAATCTTAAAGATCTCATACCTATTATCAAGGGCCCAAGGTCACAGCTTTGCTGTTGTAGACGTGCTCCAATAGACAATCGCACGATTCATCTTAGACCTGTTACCCTGCGCTACGGCCCTCGCCGTCCGTACTGCTCCAACAGAGCTCTGCAGACCACCCTCGGCCACCCACCTCTTGAACACCTCGACATCCGTCTCCCGTTCCGGCTGCGAAGTCGCACTGGACCATACTGCGTGCTCAAGCAGATACAGCGCTGATGCAACATAACCAAACAAGAATAGAGCAGGACGAGTCACGAGCGGCGAAATGGGAGGCGTATAGGTGGCCTGGAGCTCTTCAACTGCGGAGCGGAGAGCCACTGCCTCTGTGGCCATGGCACCGGGACATGAGGATAAGATGCTGTTTGCCCACTGTCGAAGTCAATCTTTGCTTTGCAAGAGAGTAGTCAAAGCTCACCTGTATGAATACGTTGAGATTGGGATCGGATACAGTCGCTCGCTGGAGATCCAACGATAGCACGGACGTCGTGCCTTCCCATATTTTCTCTACAAGTCCGTCCCGGATACACCTGGATACTCTCACTATAAGCCTTTCATTGGAAAACATAACTAAGTACTCACCGCCCAATCCCCGTCTCCTCCATATATCCCTGCCCACCCAGCGCAGCCATACACTCTGGCATCGCCCGACACGCCATCTCCGCCGCAAACGCCTTCACCACCGGCGTCAACAATCTCAGCCTCTTCTCCTCCTCATCGCTTGCTGTCCCACACTCGCTCTTCCCCAGTAGCTTGATCACCCCAAACACCAGATGCACTACTGCTCGGTATACGAGGCTGATTCCGGCCAGCTCCGCGATGTGCATCTCATTGTCACACAGGAGTTGGGTCCCGGAGTGGATAGCGCGGACCTTCGAGTAGGAAATGGCGATGGAAAGGGACTTGCGTAAATAGCCGACGGAGGAGAGGGCGGAGTGTACGCGCGTGATGTTGAGCACAGGCGCAATTGCCTTCACCCCACCATTCAGCGAGCCAATCAGATATCCTCCAGCATGCTGCAGAGAGAGCTCCGCAGTGGGAAGGATGTGTGTCCCAATTTTGTTCTTAAGCCTGTGGATGAGGATACTGTTGCTTAATGCGCTTCGAGTAGACGGC
Source organism: Neolentinus lepideus HHB14362 ss-1 (assembly GCA_001632425.1). Taxonomy (NCBI): domain Eukaryota; kingdom Fungi; phylum Basidiomycota; class Agaricomycetes; order Gloeophyllales; family Gloeophyllaceae; genus Neolentinus; species Neolentinus lepideus. Next base: position 147,443 of record KV425585.1, on the reverse strand, counting down.
TTTGGTAAGTCGGAGGGCTTTGAGAAGTCGGAGAGTAGCGGGAGACGGAGGGGGACGAGGAAGAGCGAGAGCGATTTGGTGCCCTGTTCGGGTGGGCCGGTGCGGGCGAGGGCGAGGGCGACATCGCTATCGGTGGCACTAGAGAACCACTTGAAGCCATCCAGTCTGTATGGGGTTCCGAGTCTTGATTCTGGGTTTGAAGATCGAGGTTCTGGTGTTGCTACCGTTTCGGTTCGAGAAACGTCTGAACCTCCGGAGCGCTGTAAGATGTCGGACTCTGTTTTTGCTGCTGGGAAAGGAGTAAACTGACCTCAGTCATCCATTGGCCGCTGACAAATGCTTTCGATGGATCCCGACTGGCCTTGATTAGCTCAAAATTTCGTCACTTGCCAATTATTTCACCTAATGAGACGAGGATATATCTCGGCCTTCATAGCTGACGTCCCTTGCAATTCGATGACTAAGTGATACCGTTAATCCATACGAACATCGAGATGAGCCGGCGCTGCCTACCTCGGGCGCATCCATCTGTCATACTCAATGGACAAAACACCTATCGGCTTCACAATTCACCTCCGTGTTTGAAACAGAACAAGTATACTTACAGTCTGTGTATCTCCCGTGGCCATGAGCATCTTGGTGAACCCATAAACTCTACTGAGTTCCCCATATTGCCGTTCATAGAAGATACCGATGATGCCTTCTCTTTGCGAAAGGGCGATCAATTCGCGCCACCCTTCCGAAAGATGGAGCTCGTCAACGCGGCGGCCCCAATGATCGTACTGGGTTAACTGAGGTGATGCAGCACGTTCTCTGATACTTCGAACAGCTGAATGAATGCAATATGCGTGATTTCAGAAAAACTATACATTGGAAGGTAACTTGGGGGTACGTACTGGTCAGTATTTCATCACCGAAACGCCTCAGGTCTGGCTCGATCTCCTCCAAGATTCTATGAGAGCGGACTCACTTAATCTTCGAGATCTGAAATGCCACAATGCTTACGATCTCGGAAATAGTCTGCGGAGGAGGCTGGGTAGGGCAGGGTCCGCTGCGTAAGGGTTACCCTCCGTGTAAGGTGTCTATAGAATGCAAGACCATCAAAACGTATTAGACAGAGATATGCAAGTCTCTGTACCTGCTGGAAACCCTCTTCAGCACGCATTGCGGGTGGAAATGGTAGAGGTAAGGAATGGATGACCCGTGATCAGTCCAAATGACACCATGACTCGTATTCCCATGCTGCTGCCGATAATTGATATTGCAGAGACACTACTTGGTTCGTGTGCTGCATCTCAAGACAAGAATAATGTTATGGCGAGGATACTGGTTGGCATGTTGGGCCATAATAGCAGAGCAGACGCTGTGGTTGCGAGAAGAAATAATAAATGCGGGAGGGAAATGAGTTGTATCTGAGATTCGCGTGGGGAAGATCGAGATTAGTGGTCCTCGCATCGTGATTGGCTGGTCGGGTCTCGCTCCCGACGCTGTCGCTTTCGCCTTCTCCGACATCTTCAGTGCCCGGTATCGCGCTCTTGGACTCGATGGCGGCGTGTCTCCGATTCACCAAGCGAGTGCGTTTACTGAACAGGAGAATCAATAGAAAAGACTCTAACACAGATATTGATAGGTTTGGCAGTCGTTCGTTGCGAACAAGGGTACGTGCGTTGGTTCTATATCTCTGGCGTCTGGGCATCACGCTCACAGAAAGACAGGCCACGACCAGTTATGCTTTCCGAATGTAAGTGTGCTCCACCATATCTTTCCCTCTTCTCCTGACCGCAGCCGGGGAAATAGCTCGTGATTCACCGTGCTACCCCGGGGAAGGTGGAATGTTCCTTGACGATTGAATCATATAACTGTACGTGACCTCTACACCTTCTTGACGGTTTATGTCTGAATAATTTATACAAAAGTGAACCGCGTTGGGGTGAGTAACCATCCGTCACTGTTTTTTGTGCCAAAGTGATACGATGATAGACAGTGCATGGAGGTTTGATCCTTTCATTGACGGACACGGTCGGCTCGCTTGCCGTTGCTACGCACGGGAAATACATGACAGGGGTGTCCACGGACATCGGTACATCCTTCATCAGGCCAGCAGGAAAGCCTGGAGATGTTCTGAACGCAGTCGGTGTTCTGACGGCCATGGGTTAGTTAGCAAGTCATTCGTACAATTCCACCGCAAACTCATTCAATATATCCCTGTTCTCAGGAAAATCACTCGCGTTCACGCGCGTAGATTTTTTCAATGCAAAGGGCGATCTGGTCGCATATGGACGTGAGGACATTCTCTTGTCTCATGGCACAATATTAAGGGACCTTGCAGATCATACGAAATATGTGGGCAAATCGAATACGCACGAGGTGAGTCCTGTCTCTCTGGTCTTTTGCTGCAGAGTCGGACTGTGCATTGTCTGCAGAGGAACGTCACTTTCTCCGAAGACGGCGAGACCGTGGTCGAGGGTAAGGATGACGAGTGAGCCTCGGTGCTACGGATCGCCTAGACTACTATACCATTGCTGCTGTATTTTGTGGGGATCCATAGAATTATAATTTTGAAAGCGGACTCGCGTTCCTGGCACACGTGGCTGAGTACACGCTCGATCGACTTGAACGGCCGCCACATGCGTCTCTGAACTCCCTTTTGTCATTGCGGTCGGTCTCATACAACACCCTGTAAATGGAAGAGATCCTAGCCCACTTCCCGCCAGAAAGCTCCCCCAAGAGAATCAAGCGCTTCCGGAGCACGCCCTCGCTCGCGTCTCATAGTAACTCGAGCGGCACGTCTCTCCCGGACAGCAGCGTGGTTGGGCTCAGGACGCCGACTTTGCGGAGTAGAAAGTCATCTGGTAGCATTAGGACGCGAGAGAAGTATGTGTGCTTTGACTTGCTAAGGCGCGGGGTGGTCGTGCTGATAACCCTCGAAGCCCAATCACCGAGCGCGAGATCCGCGCACCCGTACCCCGACGCCCGCACCAGCCGCACTCCTGGTTGCATTCCCCCTCTCCCACCCCTTCACGCGCGACCTCGCCCCGTCATCCTGTACTGCGGAAGGAGACATCGTCCCAGCTAAGCTTCAAGTCTCTGCAGGACCACGATGCGCTCATTCAACTGTACGAGGGCAAGAAGGAGAATGGTGAGGAGGACGCATTGGGGAGGCGTTGGGTGAGGCGGATGCATAGGCAGGGGATGAGAGAGTGGGTTGTGCCGTGTTTTGTTGTAGCGTCGGTGTGGGTGAGGTGGTGTATCGGGTTGGGGTCGTATTCTGGTGCGTACTCGGTCCTGTAGGCGAATGAAACGCGAGTCTGATATACGGGAATTAGGACAGAGTACACCGCCTATGTTTGGCGACTATGAGGCACAACGACATTGGATGGAACTGACGATCCACCTTCCTACACGACAGTGGTACACATACGACTTGCAATACTGGGGCCTCGACTACCCACCATTGACAGCCTATGTTTCATGGCTTTGCGGTATAGTGTGAGCTGTCTTCGCCGCATGTATCTCGCGATGTCGAATCTCATGATAAACGTATCTACAGTGGCGCCTGGATTAACCCAGCATGGTTCGCCCTTGACAAATCTCGAGGAATTGAGACCTCCGGCAGCAAGCTGTACATGCGCTCGACAGTCCTTGCCTTCGATGTCCTAGTCTACATCCCGGCAGTCATACTCTTCACGCGCGCGTGGCATTCAAACAGATCGCTGCGAAGCCAGGTACTTGGCTGACCCAATTCTGAGAGGGGATACGCTGACGATGATACGGAAGAATTTAGCATTGATCACTTTACTCCTACAACCTGCTTTACTACTGATTGACTTCGGTCACTTTCAGTATAATTCCGTCATGCTTGGTGGGTCTTCTGAGAGAATGTGGCACATTCGCTATAACATGCCCCGCCAGGATTTACACTGCTTGCATTGAACTGCTTTGCGAAAGGCCGTGACTTGCTTGGCGCGTTCTTTTTCGTGCTGAGTCTTGGATTTAAGCAAATGGCGCTCTACTACGCACCTGCTATCGGTTCATACTTGGTCGGTAAATGTATCTACCTCGGACGACAAGATGGGTGAGTGTTATCTATGCATACCTGTTTTATACGTCCAAAACCCCTCCATCAGCTTGCGATTATTCATCCGATTAGCAGTCGTAACTTCTCTCTCGTTCGTCGTGTTATTCCTACCGTGGCTACCCCCCTTCGCTCCTTTGTCCGCAATTCTCGACCCCATTACTCGAATATTCCCCTTCAACCGCGGTCTTTTCGAAGATAAAGTGGCCAACTTCTGGTGTGCCTCCAATGTTATCTTCAAATGGCGAACATGGCTCTCCCGAGGCGCACTCGTCAGGCTATCAACTGTCCTCACAGCTCTCGGATTTCTCCCTGGGGCGGCTACTCTGATCCTCGGCGGTGTTAAAACTCAAGTGCAGCCTGAGGAGAGGACAAAGGGCGGTTCCCCGGCACCAATTTTGAGGCTTTTGCCGTATGCGCTGTTGACGTCGTCAATGTCGTTCTTCTTGTTCTCATTCCAGGTGCATGAGAAGACAATTTTATTGCCGCTGTTACCGGTTACATTACTTTTGTCTGGGGCCTCTCCGGATTCGGGGCCGTTTGCGTGGTGTGCGTTGGTTAATAATGTTGCAGTATTCAGGTTAGTCAAGTGGTGACTTCTGGAGGCGAAGGCTGACGGCGTTGCAGTATGTGGCCTCTCTTGAAGAAGGATGGTCTAGGCATCCAGTATATTGCTACTACCGTCATGTGGAATAGGTTTATTGGATACAAACCATTCCAAATACGAGACCGGACATTTGTACAATTCTTGTCAGTGGTAAGCAACCCGGTTGCCAGACTAACAATACCCTTACTCACGTCATTGTCCCAGGCCGTCTATGCCTCCTTCCTCTTCCTTCACTTCCTTGAGATGATCCTAACTCCGCCAGTGCGGTACCCCGACCTCTTTCCTGTACTTAACGTCCTGGTCAGCACGCCCGTCTTCGTTCTCATATGGCTATGGAGCATAAAGTGCGGACTGCAAGTGTTGTGGGCACTAGGCGGCCTTGGTTCTGGAGCGAGTTCGCGGCATAGGCGTAACTCAACGTTGTCGCCGATTACTGAGCAACCAGGGAATGTTGATGGTTTGCCGGAGGACAGTAGGCCAGTTCAAATGGGGGGTATAGGACGGGACTCGGGACGCAGGACGACGAGCTTTAGCGTCGGGCAGGCGCACCACAGACATCCATCGAAAGAGAGTGCGAGCAGTGGGGTTGGGCAGAATCTATAGCGTTCTATAATGTTGTGCTTGGCGTAATGCGTCTGCGTTCTCTCTGGAGTCTTCCTCGTGACACTGCGACCCAGCTACTAGTAGTAGTACTCAAATTTGAGATGGGTAGCAATTTCTTGTCCGAGATGTGACAAATGTTACGATCTATAACCTGCCATTTTCGGAAGGCGTAGTATCCCTCTTGACTTTCGTCAAGCCTGCCAGCCGCCATTGCAATACAGGTCAGCCACCTCCGAGGGTATAAAGATGCGTCCGAAGGCAGAACGACCCTTTTGTCGAACTATCAAGAACTTTCAAGATGAACGTCAACACGTTGAAGATATCTGCTATGCTATCTGTTCTTCGGGCTTTGCCCTACTCCTCTGGTCCTCCGCCTTGGTCTGCGTCTCCTGGCCGACGGCCTCTCCTTCGCCACCTCCCAGGACAATATTACGGTGGAGGTGGTCAGAAGCTCTTGCCCGGGCTGGCCTTGAAGAGGCCCTGCTTTGCCGCAAGAGGTGCCAACAAGCCTCCGACGCAGGAACCTGCTGGTAATAGCGGGATCCTAGACCTGGTCCATCTCGGAAAGGTCACTCAAACGTTCATTGCTTACCTGTACAAATTCTTATTGTTATTGTCTCTAGGCCTTCTCTCCTGCCTGCCTGGCTCTACGTCACTCTCCCAACGACAGCACACAAGGACTATTGGTTCAAGCTTCGTCGGTCACTTCCATCCTTTCCCTTCGTTCTACGGAAGAGATATACGTACGGGAAGACGTCGACGTGGATGAGCCGGAATTCTCGTCTTCTTCGGACAGCTTTGCCAACCTCCGATCGTCGCTGGAAGACCTACCGTCGTCGAGTCCCTCGTCGTTGCTCAGTTGCTCAATTCCTGGTGGTGATTTGGTTGAACGAGCGCCGAACATTTCTCACAAGGCCTCTTCTCTTCTTTCGGAAGACTGTCATCCGTCTCTCGCGCCACCACTCTCGACAAGTACTTCGCTGGTCTCTGCATCTTCGTCATTATCTGGCATTTCTACGCTCTTCCATGACGAGAGTGCCTTTCATTCACCGGAGGCCTCAGTTCCATCGAATGCAAGCCTTTTTTCCCTCCGCGCAGCCTCGACGAGTAACTCGCATCTAGTCGATGAAATCCCTGAGCCTGTGCAGGACATGTTGGAGTCCTTCTCTCCTCCTCGTTGGGCTGTAGCTACAAGGCTGTTGGCCATGCTGCATGAAGAAGCTGGTCCCAATCAGGAGTGCTCCCAGACATCAGTTGCGGACTTGCAAGATTATTCGGGTGGCTTGAATGATTCTTTGGCTGCCATCGTCCCTTATAATTTTACTCGAAGTGCCGTGTCTGCATCGAATAGTGTCGAAGAGCATAACCCGTGGGATTCACAGGAGGACCCTCCTTGGCTTCCGCCGCCGGAAGAGAAACTGGAAGGTTGGGACCCGAGCAAGTCTCAGCCAAAGTGGGACGATTACGAGGAAGAAGCTGCCGCCGAAGAATCACCAGAAGACAGCGACGTCCTGGAGATATACAAGTCGATTCCAGAAGCCGAGGAAGAAGAAGCGACGGGTATCACGGAGAGCATTCCCAGGCTGGTGCTGACGGTATGAGTCTATCATCCATCAGACGCCAAGACACTGACAATTGCTTGGATTGGCAATCAAGCCGGCGGACGTCGAAGGTGATGAGAATGTTGAGAATGTTGAGAGCGACGAGGTCGGCGAAGCGTTCAATGACGTCGTGGTCGCTCGTAGTTGCGCCCGGATAGTTCCCTTTTGCGAACCGGAGAGCACGCTCAAATGGTCGTCGCCTCGTTCCAAGCATTCGTCTCGCAAGTCCATCAAGCGAGTGCCGTCCAGTCTCTTTGGCAAGGAGAACGGCCATGCACGTGCACAGAAGGTCAAGGGGAAGAGGTCGATCAAGTCTAGTCGTACTGAGGCGACACCGGCGGCCATCGTCGACAACCTATTCTTCCATGGCAGCGAGACCCAGCTGGACGACTCACCTACTTATGACGTTCTCTGCCAGAAGCTGGGAGAACCTACAAAGCTACGTGCTGGACGTCGGCGCCCCGCTCGTCCTCCTCTGCGCTCCATGACTGAGAAGTATGGTCTTACTCCTCGGTCGGCGGAATCTTCTGCTTTTGTGTCAATGCCTTCCGTTGCCCCGAAGCCCTCAACTCGCGCACACAGTCCTACGGAGAAACGTCCCAGCGGTCTGGCTCTGGCTCCGCTCTGGCTTCGGAAGACGCCTACTGTCGACGTAATCGAAGATGGGCTGGCCACTCGCAAGGTGCTCGAGTCCTCCGCTACTGGGCCACAGACGCTGGATGCTTTCGGTCTTCCTCCTCCTCAGCTGAACTTGGTTCCTGTTCAGGATCTTGTACGACAAGCACTTCCTAGCCTTCCTTCGTTCAAGCTATCCGATTGGAGTTTACCCTCGAAGAAGGACGAGGCCGCCGGTCCCCGAGTACAGGATCTACACTTTTTGTCACCAATGTCGGCCTTGGATGGGACTCTGCACAAGGACGACGATGAAGACGCTTCTCCTTCCACTGTCCAACAGGCAAATCAGTATCTGCAGTCGTCCACTCCACCATCGTTTTTTCTGAGTGACGAGGTCTACTCGGCATCTAGTACTTCGGTCGACAAGCTTTCGGCTCAATTGGGAAGGCTATCGACCATCAGTCCATCGGAACGGGTGGCTGGTGTCAATGACGGCTCACCGCTACAGGCCTACAATACTCACAAGATCTCCGAACATCAGCATTCATTGCAGGCTTCTGAACTATGTGCGTCGTCTTTATCCTCGCCTTCTGTGAAGTGAACTGCATATGCTGAAATACTTCCCATGACAGCTTCCTCGGATGTCGGCGTGACAGAGCGGTCGTCGGCTAGCGCTTGAACCTCCTCTCCCATACACTCTACCCATTGGTTCAGATTATTAAAAAGGACAAAATAAAGAAAAAAGTTCAAAAAGTCAAAATCACGAAAAAAAAATCGAAAAGCTCAAAAACACAACCATGTTTGTTTCCTTTGATTGGTATCGGTGGTATCGGTGGCATGTGTGATATTTATTGTGGTGTGTCTTTCCAGGATTTATTGGACGCAAATCTAACCGGACAGAAAGTAGTGCTTTATGTATGATTCTAATGTTCGAGGTTTTGGTAAGGCGCTTGTTGATTAGTGGTTCCCGTATACTGAAGTCTCTCAAGTGTTGTACGACAGTAGCAGAGAAGGCATAGAAAAAAGAGGAAAAAATAGTAAAATAGTAAAACACCTACATCAAGATCTCTCGTAATGGATCCGAAGGTAAGCTCTGACTTCTTCCCTGGACCGGTAGTTTGTCTGACCCTCATTTTTCTCATCACACGCGGGCGCTACAGGCACACCGCTGTCATCCGTCAACAGCACCCTGCTCTAGAGTGCCTTTCCGCCCTACGCTGGAACCCGTCTCCCTTGAAAGGCGCGCAATCGACATTCTCGGAGGTCGGGATCCTAGTCTTCTGGTGACATGGACTGGCTGGGATCCCCTCGACGTTCGCTTGTCTTATATTGTGACCTTCGCCCTACTGATTGCCTTGGTCACGTCCCCAAGACGCATCCGGTGACCATTCTCTACTGTCACTCCTTTGGTCGACGTGGTATCGACTCTAATCAATACCACTCCGCTCGTTTTATCGACACTCGTTTAATCGATCCGGACGCTCACATTCCTTTACAACTGAGACCCGCACACTCAACTTTCCCTCTCAACTTCTCGTCTTATGCGACGAAATCAGCTGTCTCGACTGCCTTCGTCCACGTCCACGAAGTCGGTTCCCGTTCTTTCAAGACACTCCTTCGGTCGACACGGCATCGACTGTAATCATTGCCGATTCGCTCATTTCATCGACGCTCGTTTCTGTTCAGGATCTCGTACGGCAAGTACTTCCTAGCCTTCCTTCGTTCAAGCTATCCGACTGGGGTCTTCCTTTATCCTCGAAGGGGGAAGAGGCCATCGGTCCTCGAGCGCAGGATCTACACTTTTTGTCATCAATGTCGGCCTTGGACGTAACTTTGCGCAAGGACAACGATAGGACGTCGGTCGACAAGCTTTCGGCTCGATTGGGAAGGCTTTCGACCATCAGTCCCTCAGAACGGGTTGGTGTCAATGACGACTCCCCGCTACAGCCCTACAATACTCACAGGATCTCCGAACATCAGCGTTCATTGAAGTCTTTCGAACCATGTGCGTAGTCTTTATCCTCGTCCTCTGTGTAGCGAGCTGCACATGCTGAAATGCTTCCCATGGCAGCTTCCTCGGATGTCGGCGTGACAGAGCAGTCGTCGGCTAGCACTTGGACCCCTTCTTCCCCACATACACTATTTATTGGTTCAGCTTATTGAAAAGGACAAAACAAAACAAAGAAAAAAGTTCATAAAGTCAAAATCACGAAAAAAAATTTGAAAAACTCAAAAACACAACCATGTTTGTTTCCTTTGATTGGTATCGGTGGTATCGGTGGTATAGGTGGCATGTGTGATATTCATTGTGGTGCGTCTTTCTGGGATTTATTGGAGGCAAATACTAACCGGACAGAAAGTAGTGCGTTATGTATGTTTCTAATGCTCGAGGTTTTGTAAGGGCGCTTGTTGATTTGTGGTTCGCGTATACTCAAGTTTTTCAAGTGTTGTACGATAGTGGCAGAGAAGGCATAGAAAAGAAGAAAAAGGAGTAAAATAGTAAAACACATACATCAAGATCTCTCGTAATGGATCCGAAGGTAAGCTCTGACTTCTTCCCTGGACCGGTAGTCTGTCTGATCCTCATTTCTCGTCACAAGCGGGTGTTACAGGAACAACGTTGTCATTCGTCAACAACACCTTGCTCTAGAGTGTCTTTCCGCCCTGCGCTCGACATCCTCGGAAGTCAGATAGTTTTCTGGCGACTTGGACTGGCTGGATTTTTCGACGTTTGCCCGTCTTATATGGCGACTTTCACCCTACTGAATGCCTTGGTCACGTCCCCAAGACGCAGTCGGTAACCATTCTCTACTGTCACTCCTTTGGTCGACGTGGTATCGACTCTAATCAACGCTACTCCGCTCATTTTATCGACACTCGTTTAATCAATTCGGACGCTCACATTCCTTTACAACTTCCGAGTCCCACGCACTCTCGACTTTTCCTCTCATCCTCTCGTCTTACGCGACGAACTCATCTGTCTCGACTGCCTTCGTCCACGTCCACGAAGTCAGTTAACGTTCTTTCAAGGCAGCATCCACTCTAATCAACGCCGATCCGCTCCTTTTCTCGACACTCGTTTCCGCCGGCTCGGATACTCACGTTCTTTTGTTGGCATCTTCGCTTTTTCAATGCTCGCAAGTTTTATGGTTCTCTGACGTTGTTATTCAGTTATCGCGACCAAGGCAAGACCTGGTCAACACTTCCGCTCTTATGCACTGTCGCTCGTTTCACCGTCACTCGTTATTTCTCGCCGCTCGTCATTTCTTGCGCTCGTTATCCCTGACCGCTCCTGCTCCTTCTGCCTCGCCCTGGCTTGCCTACTGCCTAGATTGTCAGCGAATGACAGTCTCCGACGCGAGTCGTCGGTATCTCGCTACTACTCACTCTCTACACTTTGCTGGCCGATCTCTCTAACCGTATTGGTATGGTTGCCCTGATTTGGCCACCATCTGGATGGTTGGTCGTTCACGTCCTTCAACGCTAGTCGTCGGACTCAGGCAAGACCTCATCTCTCTGTCCACTCTGTCCTAATCGCTGGCCAATTATCCCCTTCGAACAAGATACTCGCTGGTCGCTTGTTACACCCCTCTACTACATTAGCCTGGTTGCCCTGGAGGACGGCCAATTACATCATCCAACGCTAGTCATTGGCAAGCGCTGGTCGCCTATTACTCTCACCTACTACATTGACCTGGTTGCCGTGGTTTGACTACCACGAAGACGGTCTACCATATCATCGAACGCTAGGTTCCAAGACAGTCGTTGGTTGTCCACTGCTCTCTCCCACTACATTGGCTTGGTCGCCCTAGTGTAGCTACCGCAAGGACGGCCTATCATATTATACAATGCGAGTCGGTTGCAAACAACTGCTAGTCGCCTGCTATTCACTCCTACATGGTCTGGTTACCCTAACTATTGCAAGAACGATCTACCAACGCTGACCGCTGGTTTTCTCCTCGATCGAATTGGCACCACCACACAGTTGCAGGTCAACATTCTCTTCATGTCTTTCTGGTGACGGCGATTCCAGGTGTTCGTCGTTACGAGGATCTGGAGAAGGAGAATGCAAATAAAGCCAAGGAACTGGGTTTCAGATCTTACTAAGTCACCCGAGGCGGGCCACTTGGTGCTACAACAGGCTAGCCCTGGATGCGCTATCCACTGCGCTATGTGTGGTCTGTTTGGTGTTGATCACCTAGTGAGTTGTACAGATCATCAATGTGCTTGACCGCTTGCTGATATTCACGGCCACCAGGCTTTTGGACGCGGGGCGTTCTCTTTAGCATTACGAAACTCAGGACCTATTTTGACGTGCAGGACACACTCGATAAGGCCATGAGAGTCCGACGACTTCTCATTCACCCAAGATCGTCCTGGCGGCAAAGCTTCCGGCGCGCTTCAGTGAAGTTCGTGCCGGCAATACGGGGGGGTTGGAAGTTAGCAAAGAGCCGATGAGGGATATGACCATGAAATTCGGGCTGGTGCAACCCTGGGTGGCTCATGCCATCGTTTCTCGGTATCCCATAGCATGTAATGTATATTGGGAATGGATATATATATCGTGATCTAATCCTCGGTAGTGCGATGCTGCCCTTCCCGCCTTGCCGCGAGCTCCTATGTAATCCTAGTTACGTAACTCGATCAGACACGTCTTGCCTATGCCACCGCGCGCCACCGCGCGCCACCGCGTGCCTCGTCTCGAGTTGCTTGTCTCTGAACGTAGACCACTACTGGCGCAATGCCAGTCGGGATTGAAGCTTGGATAACCCAGATACCACCAATAACAAGAGGTTGGCTAATATTATCATGCTTGACCAGCTTGGCCGTTGTAAGTCCTCAATCCCATTCATCGTGAGAGGTACCGTTACCCAGTACTCGAGTAGCAATGCCAGCTGGTTACTCCATTACAGCTGTACTTTAGCTTCAAGTCTGCGTTTGTGAATGTGCAGGTGAGTAGCATGATCTTAGTCAACAATGACACGCCCGACTAATTCATTTTGAAGCCCTGGAGAGCACTGACCACGTTCTTCTACTTCGGAACGTTGTCTCTCGATTTCATCTTCCACATGTTCTTCTTGTATGTCCGATTTCCACGAGCGACGCTTCACTCACTGACTCACACATTGTAGCATGCGGTACAGCCGCATGCTCGAAGAGTCCTCCTTCGCAAACCGCAAAGCAGACTATTTCTGGCTCCTCTTCCTCTCCTCCCTCATGCTCCTTGTAAGTCCTCTACATTGCCTCAGTTACCCTCATTCCTCATCCACTATTCCCTGATCCAGGCCCTTTCCCCTCTCTTCAACCTCCCCTTCCTCTCCTCCCCGCTCGCTTTCATCCCCATCTACCTTTGGTCGCGCCGGCATCCCTCCACCCCAATCTCCCTCTTCGGCCTGATCACTATCACCGCGCCCTACCTCCCCCTCGCGCTCGTGGGCTTCTCGTGGCTGCTGAACGGTACGTGGCGTGCGGCTGCGGGCGACCTAGTGGGCTGCGCGGTCGGGCATATTGGGTGGTTCTTGAGGGACGTGTGGACAAGGGAAATGGTTGGAGGCCCAACGGTGTTCAGCGAGCCTCCGCAGAGAATGTGCGTATTTCCACTCTGTCCTAGCTCGGCATGTGGTGGTACTGATATCTGTTACCTGAAGAAGACGCTTGTTCGGCGAAGATTAGATTTTTCAATTATTATTCGCTGTCTTGTAACTATATTGTTACTTTCAATGCGGACGTTGTATTCTTCATTCCAGCCCGCTTGCACGAAACAGCATGTCTGTCACTGCAGCTCGCTGTTGGAGCTTTCCTCGTTGCAAGACTGAAATACCGTTCGTTCAGGCAAAAACGCTGCTTGGGGACACAATGCGTCTTGTCAATATCTTCAAATATCTAATTCATGGTACAACATCATACGACGACCCAAACACCCAAGATGAATAAACGAAGAAGATAAATAGGGCCTTAAACCCGGAAAGCAAGAATAGTTTGAACTTTAAGCAATGTGCTATATACTCAGCATATATACTCAGCATAAGATCAGCCACGCGCGATAAAGCATGCATACTTCAAAACATATCAGGGGAGCGTATATGATGTCCTTGGGGGGTATATCATCGTCAAGTGAGATATAGTTGTGATTATGTTCAAGCAGCGACGGGCTTCGCCGGCTTCGTCCTGCGAGTGACAACCTTGACAGGCGTGGAATTCGCCGCTGCCTGGGTGGCCATCTTCGCTGCACGCAACAGGGCGCTCTTGTTCGTCCTCGGGGCGACTACGGGCATCTGCAGACTGCTCGGGCGCGGCTTGGGCTTGGGCTTCTCCGCAGGCACGTCGTCCTGCCGGGAGATGCTCTGGCGGGAGGCTGCGTCCCGGGATGTTGTGCGCGAGGGGCTGGGGCGGAGCGCGGAGGCCTGGTTGAGGGAGACCGAGGAGGGCGGGCGGGGGACGGAGAGCGAAGGGCGCGGACCGGACAGTGATTGGCGGGAGGAGCTGCGGGATGGCGGTGGGCGCAGGTCTAACGAGGCGCGAGCTAGGATGGTTGAACACGTAAGAACAAAGCAGACATTGGAGTGAAGTACAACTCACCGTTGAAAGACGAAGGCGGCGGTGCAGACTCCTTCATCGCGCGCAATGCAGCACTCCTGTTCATCCTCGGCGCGACCGTCGGTGCCTTCGTGCTCGCAACGGGTAAACTCTCCCTGCGCTTATGACCGGGCACACCCTCGAACGTATCCTTTTTCGGCCCACTACCCCCACTACCAGTACTAGTACCATTGCTCTTCGCGCCCTTTCCCGCCTCATCGTTCGACACCGATCGCGTCTTGATAGGTTTCGGCGTCGCGGCGGGGCTACCGCCTTTGCCTATCCTGAGGGAGGCAGCGCGCGTCATGCGCGGGGCAATGGCTGGAGGGGCGGTGGAGGCGACGGTGATCGAGCCAGATCGGAACTTGTGCCCTGGGACGTCAGCGAAGGTTTTGGCGAGCTGTTCTTTGCTCAATGGCGCGCGCTTGCCGACTACTACCTTCTCCACCTGTATGCCCGCGCGCAGCAGGGCAGCGCGGCTCTGTCTGGGCTGAATGGAGGGCACGAGCGCTGACGCAGGGATCGCGCGCGCTTTGAACGTGCCGTTCTTGGTAACGCTCGTCTCGGACGTGGACTTACGGAGGGCGGAGAGAACGGAGGAGGAGATAGATCGGACAGACCCCGAGGCGAACTGGGATGTAGGCGAGAGGTCATCGCTGGGGAGGTCGGAGAGGGGGAAGGGCGGCGAGGACACAAAGAGCGAGGCGATCTGGAACTCGGCGGTCTCGACGTCGGGCGAGCCCATGAAGGCGTTCTGCTCGAGCGACAGGCCGTACAACGCGCGCAGAGAGTGGGGTGCGGTCTTGCGTGCTTCCGCTGGGTCCGCTGGTCCCATGAGCGTCTTCCACACTTCAACCGCGCGTCGACGTTCGAGGACGTACACCCACACGGGTCCTCTATGAATTTTAGGCACGCGAACAGAAGGTCATTGGTTATTATTATAGATAAATTGACAGCCAAGGCGGGAGATGAACGGACTCAGCGAATGATCTGGCGTCTTCGCCGAATAGCTCGTAGAGGGCCTCCGGGTCCGTTTCCATATCGAATTCCATCTGCCTTTCTTTCACGATCTACGCATTGGCATCCGCATGGAAAGTGAGTTGAGTCTATTAATTCAGCAATTAGCAGGCCAAACTAACCTCGAAGCTGGCTTCGAGTATATGAGGCTCGATTTCGAGCCGGTGTTCGAGAGCATGAGTCTTGATGATTGCAACTGTACGGGTCGGGTAACCAGTGGGACTTGTTGGGACGCTGTCAACATCCCTGGACGGTGTTTGCGGAGAGCCATGAGAGGAGGGGGGCAAGGGGGGGAGGAGGGACAGAGAAGGGGAGTCAGACATCACAGTTTGTGGACCAAAGGGGGAGCAGCAATAGAACAGAACGAAAGCGACAACTTGAATGTCCGTAACTAGGCAATACTAATACATCCGCAGCGGACCTCGAGCAGCAGGTAACTTGGCAACCATTCGACACTCATTCTGGCTGCAAGACACGACCGTTGCTTGGGCTCTGTACACCGATGCTTTTCTTATATTCATCATGAGACTATGAGACTATGCACAGGCTACCGAAATGAAGTCCCCCAAGTTGACTAACTACTACTGGGGGTCTTGCCGAAATGAGTCGCGTCGCGTCACGTTCACCGCCGTTACGCTTACTTCGTGACTTGACATCTTAGCATACACGTCTATCCCAACAGCCATCTGTCTTTGTGCTTAACATAACTCGGTGAATATTTGGATTGGTGCCATCGCGCTCTCCATCAGAATATCAAAACATTCACCAAAGCCCTGGTCATGGCATAAAATTGTACCGCAATGAGTACGGCATTTTCAGCTTGACCTCCCCGTGTCTGACGATGTCAAACCGACCCCAAAAATGTTTGCATCATCGAGAATACCATCCGGACCCTTTTTACAGCGGGTCTGATAATCCGAAGATGCTTTCGGTCCCGCAATTTAATTTCGCCTCCTCGCAGATTGACAAGTACAGCAGAAGTCTCGCACCTGCTCATACTGCAGTCTACCAGATGACATATTCCATGGCATCAGGAGCCTCCGTAGGACCGCAGGAACTCGTATTGTCTTGGAGATTAGACGCACAAACCAATTCGAGAGCCTCCGTCCTTCCATGCCGCTCTGTCCTGGCTTCCACAGCACGGAGCTGGCCGGCCTGCGCTTCGAGGTTCGAATTTAAGAGCAAGAGAGCTGGCGTCTCGTCTCTTCTTTACTCTTCTCCTCGATGGTCTAGTACTAAGACAGACCCTTCTCCCGACCTGTACGAGTGTCGCCCGTGGCTAACCTCATGAATACATCGACTGTCGACCTTGTTCTGAGCGATATCCAAACAGTCAACTACGTTAGCGGTATGTTATCTACCATTTACATCGGGTGATCGACACTGACGACCTCCAACACTGAAGCTGCCGCATTGACCTGGTTGACTTACGACATCTTGCTTACTTTCAGCGAGGAGATTCAGTCTGTATGGAAGTAAGAGTACCATGTAACAGCCCCTCGTCGAGTGCCCTTAACGCGAGCTCGTCAGCTCCAAGTGGACCTTCGCAAAAGTCCTGTATCTTCTCTTGAGGTATATTGTTGTGGTCACATTGGTGTGAGTCCGGCCCTCCACTACATAGACAATACCATTAACTAGACTTACAGGGTCAATTTGATCGGTAGGTGCATTCGTAACTTTTGAGGCGGGTCGAGTTTCACGCCCGAACAACCCCAACCCCCGTAGTGAACACAAGGATAGACCTCTCAGAGAAGGTCAGTCGTCACGAAAATTTCTTTGTCAACTACCTTCTCATTAATATTATTTCAGTTGTACGTCTCGTCCTTACGGCGTCCTTCTCATTCTCGCAGATTTTGAAATTTCGCGCTTCCAATTATAGCTGTATCAAATGGATGCGGTTCTACGCATTGTAAGTGCAAAATCACGTGTTTAGTCAAGCAGATCGATTCATGTACTGAATGAACGCAGCGATACAGTGTCGATCGCGTCCTGGCTGGCGAGCGCGCTGTTGGGAGTGCGGATATGGGCTTTGTACGGGTGTAGTCGTAAAAGTATGTATTTCGTATTTGTAATGGTCGAGATTCGGATATATTGATGCCGGTCTCAGTTCTCGTACTCGTCTGCTTCCTATATCTAGGTAAAATCCCACATTATCTCCTATGACAGTCTATGCTAATATATCGAATTTAGTGGAGACTGCGGCAAGTCGGGGCTTTCTGACCTTGTCATCCAGAATCGTAATAGTGCTTTTCTTCAGGTCGGCATCATCACCGCCTCCATAACACTCGCATCGGAGCGTGCCACTCCACGGACATCAGGTTTCCCCGTTCAAGGGTGCTTTCTAACCTTGACGCCGCCGAGGAGGAACGGTTTGGTGATTGTCGGCTGGTAGTATTTCCTCATGATAGTATTTGCAACCAACGCTGAGTACTGTTGATATATGACAGGACGTGTCATGTCGGGGTCAACGGTATGTCTGACGGACCATATCTGACCCCCTCATGAATCTCATAACGTGACACTATAGCCATATTTTTCGGACTCACAATGTGCAAGTTCATGCGCACAGTCGGAGCCCAAGGCTTTAGCGTCCTCGAGGCACGAACAGTCGCGCCCCTCTTCCACCTATTCCTCTATGACGGGGCGTTCTATTTCCTAATGTAAGCGCATCTATCTTGTCCGCATAGCGCGCAGACATGCTCATAACTCCGCACAGCATATTCGGTGACATTTCTCTCTGATACACTCGCCATCAGTCGCTGATGTCGCTGCAGCAAGCTCCCTGTACAATTTAGTCATCATGCTTGCTTTGTGGAATAGACCCACCGTGATAGTGGGGGAAGCGTGCGTATTTCACCATCCCTTTTCTCATCATCAAATGTTGAACATTCTCTGCTTCTTAGCGTGTTGGCCGCGACGTATGCAGTGACCGTGAGTACACCGAACGTCCCGTAAAGAGTTTCGGCATTTACGGTACAGCAGTCCTCGAGATTGATGCTCCACCTGCTCAAATCCGTTGGCCAACACAACACGGAAGAGTGGAGCGTTCTCGAACTCGAAGACCGCCCGCCCCGCCCCGTCCTCGTACTGAACACGACCATCGTTAGACTCTCTGACTACGACCGAGATGATTTGGAAATCAGAGACTCAGCCATATCAATGGGCGACAACAGAACACTCGTTTAGTTTTGTTCGCTCAGCACAGTTGAGTCATGAAATGCACGTAATCAATGCAGCACGCACAAGCTATATACCTATTCATTCCACTACGCACTCGTTGTACCCATGTTAATACACCTTCACTGGTCACTCGTTGTACTATCGCATTATACTTCACAGACAAATATATTAGGGTCTATGTATATGTGTCACGATCTTAATGACGAAAGGTGCTTTCTCTTTGCGAATGCCTTGTGTAGATAAGTGTGAGCACGTAAGTTACATCCGAATATTAATTATCGATACATCCCCTCATCTAATAACCAAAGGTCCTCTAGCGACCGGCAAAAGAAGCGAAAGAACTAGGAGCTCGATGGGCCCTGTCTACCTTGCCACCACTTCCTCACCTTCTCGACGCTGTAGCGGACACTTTTGACGGGACCGGCGGTGACAATGCCCTTCAATGACTGAATTGTTGCAGGGTACCGCACGATTTGACTCATTCCTGTGGTAGAAGCGACTCAGACAGATCTCTACGCCCTACTAGATCACTCGGACTGACCTTCGTGCATCACCTTTGGCAAGCCCTCATCCCCAGCCAACTTCGACCAATACGCGATTTCATCAGCGGTCTTTGTGAAGTGTGCGGCATAGCTCCTCTCCACGCCTGAAAGCAAGTTGCTCGGCAGCTTCCTCAGGTGTGCCGCACGGGCCGAGGGTGTGATGTCCTGCTGAATCGAGCTTGAATGCACGGGCCAGTGGACGCCAGGGAGGCCTACAACGAGCCGGTGGTACAATTCCTTGAACTGCGGGCTCTGCTTGCGTACGATGTTCGCCACCTTGTTATGATTCTCTGCCGGGAGGTGCATGCGCGGGTCGCCCTCGTAGCTGATAGCTGCGATGCGTGAGAACAGCTGCATCTCGGAGAACTCGGCGGGGAGCGTGAGCAGCGCCGCGCGCACGGCGGAGACGAGGTTGACCTGCTGTGTGAGGCGCACGCGGGGGTCATCTTTGATGATGCGGATGGGTTTGTGCATGCGACCAGCCAGATAGAGCGTTTTCCAGTTCAGGAGATCAGAGCAGAGATTGTCAACAGTTGTGACGCCGTATTTGATCCTCTGCGTAGCCTATTAGAATACACTGCGGAAGAGGCACGCGACTTGACTCACGACACCTTTCATCGGCACGAATGTGTTGAACCAGACTCCAGGAATAACCTCCTCCACCTTTGAGACAAAGGACGAGCCGAACAACCGTGCATGTAATGGATAGTGGCCTGGATGCTGGCTCATATTGATCGAGTGCCAGTGGTCTGCGTGGGTCACCGCGAACATAAAGTCGATCATCGGACCCCCTTCGCTACCAGGCTTGCTACTGGTACCATACGAATCCTGCTCGAATACTCCAGAACCATAGGCAAAAGCATAGCGGATCGGAGCTTCGAACTCGGCGACTATAGACTCGAGTAGCGCGCGGGTCGAATCGGCGACAGGCAAGAGCTGATTCCGCCCGAATGTCGGTGGGAGTTGAGGTAGTGCTTGGTGTCTGTGTGACTTGGCAGGGCGAGGAGCAGGATAAAGTCGCGTCCTGGGCTGCTTTGAGGGGGGTTTAATGGGTGGGGGTGCGGCGGAGTTGGAGGTGGAAGAGACAGTTTCTGTAGCAAAGGAGCGAAAGACCGGGACAGCGACGACTGCGGTGCGAGGTCGGGCACGGGCTACGGCGGAAAGCATGGTCGGTGTAGGGATGAGTGTGGTGGGGGACTAGGATTTATATAACAAATACTAATAGAGGGTGCATACGAGTCCGGCACTCTGTGACGTTACCGCACTGCCTGCCCACGTGGAAATGTGGCTGAGGATTTGTGGCAATGTGACATTTGTCACGCTTCGGGTATACACCATCTTCAATGTCTCTGGACCTCGGGAAAGTCAAATTAGGGCCTCATCTTACCGCCAGAAACACTGCTATAGCCAATGTCCTACTACGAGCCAGCGAGACGATCCTATCAGTCCCAGCATGGATCACGGCCCTCCTCCTCAGCGAGAAGGGCCGCCGCTGCGACTGGTGCGGATGTCTACCATCTCCTGGATGCTCTCTGAAGAAATGCACTGGCTGTGGATCTTATTGGTACTGCGGGAGCCAGTGTAAGGATCGCGTTCTACCGTGATTCTCAAATTATATGATGGTGCAGGTCAGTTACAACAGTGGAAAGCCCATCATAAATCCATATGCAAATACTACGCACTGTATGAAGCCTCTTCGGCATATCAATCCCTCTCCAACGAGGACAAGGTTGATGCCATCCTGCTCTCGCACACGCTGGCCCATCTCCCTTGGTCCCAATCTGATACCACGCAATTAGCTGAAGATTCTCCACGCACCGTCTTTGGCTCTCTGATGCAGTACCGCCCTGAAGGATTCACTCTACCGACAATATGTGGCAAGATCTCTAGCACTGCTACCAATATCGATAGCATCTACGCGCGCTTCGGGAACAACAACTTCGTACTACACTCGCACCTGACGCCGTTCGCGCACGGCGTATTTCCGCTCGCGAGCAGGCTCTTCAACCACTCCTGCGTCCCCAACGCCGTAGCCAGATTTGTACTCAACTCAGGCGAACTTCCGCGTATGGAGATGGTAGCAATATCTGAGATTCGAAAGGATGAAGAGGTATGCATCCGCGCTTTTCATAGCTGCGGTACAGGCCATCTAGCTCCGTGAAATACCCTGTGTTGTAGATTACCATCCCCTACCTGGATCCCGCCATTCCTCTCGACGCCCGTCAACACCAACTCCGGTCCCGTTACGGTTTCGCCTGCACCTGCCCCCTCTGCCTTTTTCAGCAGTCCATCTCCCCCATCCCTCTCGCCGCGCCCTCTGACCTTAAGAGCCTTGAGGCCACCCTCCGCCTAGAAACCAAAGTAGATGACACTGAAACGCTTACCCTTTCAAGGAACTGGAACCTTCCAAGTCTTCAGGAGCATCTCTATCCGCTCCTGCACCCTGCATACCTTCCTGCGCTCTCCGAGACCTTTAGCAAAGCCTCACACGAGGGAGACTACCCTATCGCACTGGAGTCGG
Source organism: Neolentinus lepideus HHB14362 ss-1 (assembly GCA_001632425.1). Classification (NCBI taxonomy): domain Eukaryota; kingdom Fungi; phylum Basidiomycota; class Agaricomycetes; order Gloeophyllales; family Gloeophyllaceae; genus Neolentinus; species Neolentinus lepideus. The sequence continues at coordinate 126,106 of KV425585.1, read as the reverse complement.
GGCTCACGCTCCTCGCCTGGTATGCGACTGTATACCCGCGGAATTACCCGCTCATCGGTAAGCACCTCCCCTCTTCTCTCACTCGTCTCCTGTTCCTGTCCCTGACTTGCGACAACGGAACCTCTATTGATTCTTGGCTCAGGGATGCACTCCCTGGAGCTCGCAAAGACAGCATGGAACGCGTCTATCGTAGGAATATCCGGAAGAAGTGAAGAGGAAACTGTAAGGGAGGCGCGAAGGTATCTCCGGCTCGCCCAGCAGGTCCTTGGTGTACTAGGGCCCGAGGGAGATCCAGGAGGACCGGCGGAGGAGATTAGCACTCTGCTCGAGCTCCTGGTCGAGTAGTAAACTCCCATGGGTCCTACGCAGATTCTCACCACATTTTACAATTAGTCTTGAACATATGTCTACTCGGGTTATCAGGAAATCAAGATCCCAGCTGCCAGCATCCAGATGCCTATTTCGGCTGCGTTCTGATAGATCATCGGACGCTGGACTTCGCAATGGCATCACAATCAATCATCTTCTCATTGGATTTACTTGGCGGAGAGGTAACGTTCGGTTTACGACATTGTGACCCTGAGCGCTCGACGTCGAGTCGGGCAGAACTCTTTCATTTACGACGGAAGGCAAATTGGGCGTTTCCACTCGAATAAGCTATCGCAGCAGGGAAGAAAGGCATTCATGCGCTCAGAAGTCGTTGTGGATTGAGATGGACACTTGAGACACAGTCTGAATGAGTGGACAGTCTCCAGACGGGTTTAAAGCGGTCCTTGGCGGCCGTCTCTAATGGATGTTGTTACTCGTGTCGAACGACCCATGGAAGCATCCATTCAAACTCAGAGGCCCGCATACCTCACCTCGTGTGTCGTGCTCCGGGGCCTACGCTGTCTATACTCCTGTCCAACTCCAGCACGTCTGATTCGCGGATTACAATCTCTGGCCTTGTCCGTCAAGGAAAGAGGCAATCCGCGCAGATGGCATCTGTAGGAATTTTGTTCTGAGCGCTCTGTGCAATTCGCACCCATCACGTCGGTTGACATAAACGCTAGAATGGACTTTATAAGGGATCACCGGAGCTCCCCTGCGTACTTCTGTTATATAACTTCAGTCAATACTGTTTTACTTCTTGGCGCACCCTCCGGTGTTCTGCCACTTCCACTCGTTTACTTACATGCTTGGGACACCTCCCACCACACCATCAAGAAGTTTCTTATAACCCAAGATGTCTAGCAATACTAACCTTCGTTTACCCACTCACAACCGTCGTTCAACGCGAGGAAGTCTGCACCTACGCTCTCTGAATCTCCGAGGCACAGGCGGCGTGATCCCCGTCGAACGCACCGCGATCCTGACCATCGCGGTGCTTTTCTCCTTGCTGTTTATCGTCTCCCTCTCGTTGGCCTTCGTAGGCGCTGCCAAGGTGGAGTCGCACTTCAAGCCTATCTTGGATGAGGTGGTCGCCTCTAGTCCCGGGGTAAGTGAGAGTAAGCAAGTTAAATTACGTGGCTGATGAAATCGCGTATGTGCCGAAGGTCGTACTAGTAGGCGAGGATGTGGACGTCGACGTGGACGAGCCGAGCGTTAGCGTGCGCTGGTCGATCCTCGCGTGTGGAGAGGGGAACTTCTTGAATGGCTCGCAAGGATTGCATGGAGTGATGCAATGCGGGATACCAGCTATGCCGCTGCAGATTTTTGTCGACGGGTGAGTTGTCAGCACCACTTTATCAGTGATATTGTACACTTAGTTGCAAATCTTTCGACTCTTAGATCTGAAGACGCAACAGTGAGCTACGACCCCGGCGCACTTCCCTGGATAGGGAACGGCACGGGACAGCGGCGCGTGTGGGTTCTTCCATCTTCTTCTTAGCAGCCACGCTCACATGCAGGCAGTATTCAAAACCTTTATCAGTTCGAAAGCACACACGTCCTCGACGTGCACGAGGCTCGTCTGTTCCCCTTCGATACCTACTTCCTCACGAGCGCCTTGCGCGCCGTGAACACCGATACAGAGGCAAATATCCCTATCCAGAAGCTCGCCACCATCGAGCTCACCTCGAACTTCTACATCGTCTCATCCGACCTACCTGTCTACACCAGTATCTCAGATGACCGTGTCGTAACTGTCTCTAGTAGGGAGATAGATTTGAGAATACGGAGGCCCACGGACGCGAGGACGTACACGCTGACACTATTCCATATCAATTGGATGCTCGCGCATGTGACGCTTGGGCAGGTATATTTGGCGTGGAAGAGCCCGCAGAGCCCGGTGCTGAAGAGGTTGTTGTCGATTTTTGCGATATTATTGACTATACCGCAACTGAGGAATACAATGCCGGATGCTCCTGGGTTTGATGGTGAGTAGCAGCGTGTTAATAAGGTGTGACATACTGACTGAACTCTCGCAGGCATACTCATAGGTACATACGTTGTCTGTGCAGCTGATGTTAGACAGAGGTCTGACCTACTTCACAGATAGCATCGGATTCTTCCCGCAGATGGTGATCTGCAGCACCGCAGGAGTCGTTCTGCTGCTTCTGATGGTCAGACGCGAGCCCGACGGTGCATTTGGCGACACACGAAGGCAGGTCTCGGAAGCCGAGAACGTCCAGGCTGTGACACTCCCGCGATCGAACTTTGCGCCTCTGTCGCCGCTTCATGAAAAGTCGCCACCGCTGAGCCCACCTCTCAGTCCGTGGGGCAGACCTCCCGCAACGATCTGCATGCTGCGAGAAGAGCTGTCGCGGATGAAAGAGCACGCCAAGTCGTCTGCAGTCGTACCCAAGAGCAAGCACAAATCGAGCCATCGCCAGTCACGGACATTTTTCGAACCTTAGAGCAGGCCAGAACAAGTTCTTTTATTGGGTATGTATTGCTGGACTTGGAGCTTTGTAGACTGGGCATTTGTAGCATGATGTACCTTGTATTCAAGCAATTCGGAGACGTGAGAACGTAGTTTCGCGAACCGGCCTGGGTCAGACAGTTTGCCCAATCAAGCGAGTCCGCGTATACAGAGCCCAACTATACACAGACTCACTGGCGTCGCGGGCGGCGACGATGGCGAGCATAGCAAAGTCTTCTGTCCGGTACATAGCTCGCAGGCCGAGTATGCTGGGCTGGAGCATGCTTGGTGTAGGCCTGGCTGTGAACTGGAGATTAACTTCCTGGCCATTCCCGTCATGTGCTCTGTCTGGCTCTTTCCGAAGCCTCCCTCGCCTTTCACAGCTGTCGCGATCTCTTGCTACTGTATCTGATCTGTTTTCTACTACGACGACATCGAGCATGGCGCATATCCAGCCCCCGCAGCCGCCCCCGCAATGGAATCACACCGCTGAGGACATCTTGACCATCACCAGAGAGGCTCTGGCAAAGTGTCAAGCTACCGATGACCGTGTCGGTGCCCTGAAGCCCGAGGAGTGTACCTTTGAATCCGTGAGTGATCCTACATATCTTGTTATCGCGTGCTCATACAGTATCTCGCATCCAGGTCTTCGTAAGTGCATCGCAGAAATCATGCTAACCCACCGCCGATCTGACCACTTCCAAGCGTACCTTGGCCCTCTCTGATGCCGAGTCAGAGTCCACTCTGGAGCCGCTCTTCTTCTACCAAAATGTCTCGCCCTCCAAGGACCTCCGTGACGCGTCCAACGCCGCCGAGGTTCTCGCGCGAGAGTTCTCCATCGAGTCTTCCATGCGCATCGACGTCTTCCAGGCCAAGCTCGCTGCGGAACGGAACATTAAGGAATCTGGCAAGTGGGAGAAGCTCGATGCGGAGGAGAAGAGGCTGGTGGAGAAGATGGTGCTGGATGGTAAACGCGCTGGGTTGGCGCTGCCCGAGGAGAAGCGGGAAGAGCTGAAGCAGCTGCAGAAGGAGCTCAGTCAGACGTGTTTGGACTTCAGTGTAAGCGTATTACACGGATGTTGTATGCATACGGTAGCTAAGCGATTAAGTGACAGAAAAACTTCAATGAGGAAAAGGTGCTGAACGATTGAACCATAAGACACCCTACATTTGTTTAGTACTAAGTGTTATCTACAGGGCGTGGTCACGTTTACCCTCGACGAACTTAAGGGTGTCCCCGCCGACATCGTGTCCGGCTACACCAAGCGGACCGAGAACAGCGTGGACGTGTACGACGTGACGCACAAGACGCCTGACATCTTCCCCTTGGTGCGAACCCTACTCCCTATTACCGCCTCCTCTACCTATTGATTAATTATTAACTCTTCGTGTTGGGTTGTACAGTTCAAGTATGCTGAGAACCCTGCCACTCGGCAACGCGCTCACGAGTCCTACGACGCCCGGCTAGCGATCAACGAGCCGCTCCTTACCAAGGCGCTCGATTTGCGCAGGAAGATCGCGAGCACGTTGGGTTACAAGACGTGGGCGGACTACGTGACGGAGGTGAAGATGGCTAAGAGCGCGAAGAACGTAACGGACGTGCGTGTTTTATCTCGCTCATCGCCCTAACTGTATATGTATATGGACCATGACGTTTGTACTCGACAGTTCCTGGATGATCTCGAAGCCAAACTGCGCCCTGTCGGCCTCTCTGACCTTAAAAACCTTACTGCCCTGAAGGAGGCGGATCACAATGCCAGGAACATCCCGTACGACGGCAACTTCTACATCTGGGACTACAGGTATGACCGCACACACCTTCATCAAAACGTTGGTGGTGCATGCGTTTCGAGAATCATGTCTGACTGATGGGATGACACTGACAGGTTCTACGACCGCGTGCATGTCGAGAAAACGCTTAGCCTAGACGACGCCCTCGTAAAGGAGTACTTCCCCGTCTCATATGTTGTACCGGCGATCTTGGAGATTTATCAAAACTTGCTGGGCGTGCGGTTTGAAAAAATGGAAGGGGGAAGTGTATGGCATGAAGGTGAGCCGGAGTCCATGCATATTCTACTTTGTTTTCGGAAAAAAGACAGGCTGATGGGCGTGCGTTTGACAGACGTGCAGCAATTCTCCGTCTGGGAGGCAGACGCTAGGGATGAGAAGGGATTCGTCGGGTATTGCTACCTGGACCTCTTCCCCCGTGGTGAGTTTCCCTCCCTTCCTCTGAGCCCTCTCTGTTACTCACCCAGACTTCGACCAGAATCAAAATATTCTCACGCAGCCGTCTGGCCCCTCCTCCCGGGGTACACCAAGGCTGACGGCTCTCGCGCTTTCCCCATCGCTGCTATGGTCGCGAACCTTGCCAAACCAACTCCTGAAAGGCCCGCGCTGATGAGACATGACGACGTGGTGACGTTCTTCCATGAGATGGGTCACGTGTTCCATGGGCTGCTGAGTAGGACGAGGTATCAGCGGTTCCATGGGACGAGTGTGGCGAGGGACTTCGTGGAGGCGCCGTCGCAGATGCTCGAGAATTGGTATAGCCTCTGTTTGCTGACTACAAAGGTCACAAGCTGAGTTTATACTTGCAGGTGCTGGGAGCCAAAAGTCCTTGAGAAGATGTCGAGCCATTTCGAGAAGAAGGAGCCGCTTTCGCAAGAGCTGATTCAGAAGATCGTCCAGAGGTCAGTGTGACAGGTTCAATACCAACATCGAATTGACATGACCGTGAATTTCAAAGTCGATACGTCAATATCGGCTTGTTTGATTTAAGGCAGATATTCTTCGGCAAGTTCGATATTAAGGTGCACACTGACCAGAGTAAGCATCTTCCTCGAACCTCACCCATGGGATTCGAGTCAACGCTGGCGGTGCTGTGACATTTCAGAACCCACGGACTACACCAAGCTCTGGAACGATCTACGCGAGTCCGTGTCGCTAGTAAAGGGCGGCAAGTACACGCCTGGCCAGGCGTCGTTCGCGCACATCACTGGTGGTTATGATGCTGGGTACTATGGGTACATGTATTCTCTCGTCTTTGCGGCAGACATGTACGCGACGGTGTTCAAGCGCGACCCGCTGGACCCGAAGCTCGGCGCCAAGTACCGGAGTGAGATTTTGCGTCCAGGAGGGAGCAGAGAGGAACTGGATTCTTTGAAGGTACGTCGTGATATAACTTGAGCCCTATTGTGAAAGTGCTGAAGATAACTTGTACAGGAATTCCTCGGCCGCCCGCCCAGGTTAGACGCGTACACGGAGGAGATCTTTGGTAGTGGCAAGACGGGCGCGGAGGCCGCGTCACATTTGTGATTTCAATGAATTCCTGCAATGAGCTCGCTAAACTGCATAAATCACGCTGTATATCTAGCCAATATCTTGCAAGTGTATAGTAGTCCGTACAACTGGCATCACATCTCATTGACAACTCTGCTGTATATCTGTACCTGCGAGGATGTGCATAGTACTTAGTACTCAACGTTAGTACCTGGTAGCATTCGTATGTAGTGTAGGAGCACGCTTGTGTCGATTTAGGATCTTAGGAAGCCATCCGAAAGAGGTTATGTTGCCATATTCATCTATCCTGAGTCGGTGGCGTGTCTACGCTGACGGTCACCAGGTGCTCAGAGTGCTCAGTATATATTTATTCATTCCACGCCATGACAGGACTTGTCAGCTGCCATATCCTCTCTGCGTACTCGGTAGTTCACCGTTACACCTGCTCTTACTGTGGTCAGCTCAAAGGGTTGACACAATGAGCATTGAAACAACTTTCCGGATCTCAGTCCCTGATTCCGAGCTGTCACTCCTGCAGCAGAAGCTCGAGCTTGCGCGCCTTCCTGACGAGTTGGACGAGGCCGGTTGGGACTATGGTGTCCCCTTAGCCGATATCCAGCGCCTGCTCGCGCGATGGCGGAACGGGTATGATTGGCGGAAATATGAGAAAGAGCTGAATGAGCTGCCACATTTCACGAGGGATGTTGAGGTGGACGGCTTTGGAGCCTTGAATGTGCACTATCTGCATCGCAGGAGCAAGGTAGAAGGGGCGGTGCCCCTTTTGTTTGTACATGGGTGTGAGCGCGAGCATGTACTCTACTATACTTTTCCTTTTTTTTTGACATCTACTCGCAGGGCCCGGGAGCTTCTTCGAGGCGAAGAAGGTGCTTCCCTTGCTTGTTGAGGTGTCGTCAGAACACCCAAGTTTCCATGTTGTTGTGCTTGGGCTGCCGGGATATGGGTTCTCACAGGGTGTGAAGCAAAAGGGATTCAAGATTGCTCAGTACGCCGAGGTGTGGATGTCTTCTTGCGTCAATGTGTAAATGAGATGATAACGTTAAATCACTGATCCAACAGGTTGGGCATAAGCTGATGTTAGCACTCGGATATGAGGAGTACGGTATGTTATTGTATAACCCACACTACGAGCTGTTGAATTTGACGGCGCTCCCGTCTTCCAGTAACACAGGGTGGCGATTGGGGGTATCCAGTGCGGCCTTATTGCTATTCAGCCAATTCCTCGCAACTTACATCTGCCAGGTGACTCGCAAAATGGCCTCTACTTATGGTCCTAAACATGTCAAAGCCTGGCACACCAACATGCCCGTGTACGTCCGTCCTCAGTATCTTGGCCTCATCGTTTCCGCTTCCCTAACGACTTCTGCAGCTGTCGCCTCCCGAAACCACACCGTAACCCGCTCCTCTTCCTACAGTTGATACTACATCGCTTCACGCCCTTTAGTCCCTACACGGAGTTTGAGCGGAAGGGTTTGGAGCGGGCAGAAAGGTTCATACAGAAGGGCCAGGGGTACTCGCGAGAGCAGGGTACGCAGCCACAGACACTCGGGTACAGCCTCGCAGATTCGCCAGTTGGACTCCTGGCATGGATATACGAAAAGCTGGTGAACTGGACGGATCATTATCAGTGGGAGGATGATGAAGGTAAATATCTCTGTTCTTGTGTATCCCCAAGGAGATTCACGCTGATCTGAGGTTACAGTTTTGACATGGGTGTCAATATATTGGTTCTCTCAAGCAGGACCGGCAAGCTCACTAAGGATATATTACGAAGTGATGAATGAAAATATGGACTTGTCTCCCGTACGGGAGGTGCCCTTGGGCGTGTCGTACTTTCCCAAAGAGCTCGCGCCTGTGCCGAAGTCGTAAGCTCTCTATTTACTTCTTGGAATGAGGGCAGTCATGACTTCTCTTCAGGTGGACAAGGAGTTTAGTGGGTGATGTCGTATTCGAGATTGAGCACACGAGCGGTGGACATTTTGCGGCCTATGAGAAGCCGGAGGAGCTAGTGAATGATTTGAGGAGGATGTTTGGCAAGGGAGGACCGGTATTTGGGGTTGTCCCGGGCATGACAGGATATACATCCTAAAGCAACAAACTTCGTGGAGTCGGCGAGGTAGCGTATTCAATATGGCATTCCTTGTATGGGTTATTATTTCATTGAGGAGACTGAACCAAAGTTCCCGAGGAGACAACAAAGGATGATATGACATCTGAGACGAAAAAAATAGGTAGGCTGCCACCCTAGTGCTTCAAGCGTGTGGTCGTGCGAGGGATCCTTCTAAAACCTATTGTTCTTGGTATAACGTTGAGGGTTTCCGATACAACACAAGAAACTCGATATGACATTAGACACGTTGCCCCAAGCAGATATAGTAGAGACATAGAGGAGAATGAAAACATGAGGACATGACTAGAAAGCCTACCAGCATTTCCGGGCTAATGGAATCGTTGGCGCTCAATGACAGACTTTTGTCTCGAGTCACGAGAGACTCGCCTGAGTATCTCAGTATAAACTACAACAGTGACATTGGCAAACGGACATGAACGCACCAGTAATACTCCATCACCTCGCATTGACCCAGCTTCTGCAAAAAGTTCTCGTCGTGCGTGATAATGACGAGTTGGAAGTTTGAGTGATTCTTCCTCTCGTTGATGATACTAATATCATTGCATGTCAGTGAGTCAAGAAACCCTCATATTGTTAACTAACACTCACTCCACCAAACTCGCCGCCAACGCGTCGATGTTCTCCACGTCGAGAGCATTCGTCGGCTCGTCCAGCGCAAGAATTCCGCAATTCTGACCAAATGAATCAGATAGCGCAAGCCTGATGATGATGGATGCAAGCATCTTCTGTCCAGCAGAACAACGACCACGCATATCCATTTCGACTTGGTCTTTTGTCATGACAACCTGATACAAGCATACAGTCAGTCTTCGACGAGTGCGGACAAAGGTGGACTTACACGGTAATTGTACGACTTCCTGCTACTAGTACTGGCGCCACCTTCGTTTTCGGAACGAATCTTGATTCCGTCAATATCTGGAGCGCAATGAGATCGGAAGGGTCACAAATCAACCGCTGATACTGACCTGTCCCCTGGTACGTCTTGTTCCACAGATGGCGCATCGTGTCATTCACCTCCTCCATCTTAAGCGAATGGTACTTCATGATAGCACTGGATGCAGGTTAATGCAAAGTTCGTCACATACGAGGATAAAGTCTCACTTGTCCAATGCCTTGGCATACTTCTCCAAGTCGCTGTTTGCCATGTCCGACATCTGATGGAAGGTTTATTTGCGCTACCTGTGCTGAACTGATTCTGAATACGTACCTTGACTTTAATAAGTTGGTCTGTATACTTCTTGTTGATGTCTTTGAAGTCCTTCAAATCGCTTTCAAGTTGCTTCAGTTGGGCTCTTTGAGAACTCAGCTCTCCTCCCAAGTGAGCATACTGAAGCCGGTCTACGATTAGTGATGGTCTTATATGAGTGACAGAGGACCGACCTTGCCCTGCATGTCTGTCTCTCTCTCCTTCTCTATAGCGTACTTGTCGTCGAAGTTACGCCGGGACTTGGCAACAGCTTCCATGTCATGAGAATCAATTTCAGCCTGGGCCTCCTTGATTTGCCCCATTAACTTGCGAATGCGGATGTTTTCACGGAGATTCGCCATAGATGCAGCTGCATCGCTGATCTCTCTGTCGATGGAACTAATCGCATCCCTAACTTTCTCGATATTGAGGCCCAGATCTTGAATCTGGTTCTGGTAGTTCTCGATCTTCTCCTCGCAATCCTTCAGCTGTCGTCCACGCTTGTCTCGAACGTATCTATGATAAACCTTTGATTAAAGCACATCTACAAGGTCCATTACCGCTTACCGGTCAATGGTTTTATTAATCATTTCCAAACTATCAACGCTCTTGTTGAGACCCTGCGTGGCACGTTGAGCATTCAACAGCTTGACATTTAGGTCGTTCTGGACTTCGTGATATTCTTCGTCCAGTTGTGATATCGGAGCTTGGGCCTCGGTAATCTTATCATCTACTTCCTACAGAAGCTTGTCAGCTGTGTAATATTACGTCAATGCGATTTGATTCTACCTTCAGACGTGCGGTCGCTTCAGACATCTCCTTCTGCATGCTTTCCGTCCGAGCTTCCAGTGCCTCCTTGTCCTTAAGCTCGTTCAGCAAGTCCTTTTCGCGCAGCTGCATAGAATGCATATCGTTCTCGTGACTACGCAGAGCAGCGAGTTGACGCTCCTTGTCCACTGACAGTCCTTGTCGTTCTCGTTCTTGGGTACGGCTTCAAAAGTATGATTAGATCAGTTTGGTGCACTCCGACTTCATTCTACTTACATGGCTCCCGCCAGCGTATCGAGCTCGAGCTGTACATCATCAGCAGTTTTGGTCGAGCCTGTGGCCGAAAGACTGGTCTCAATATCAGTGATCTCCTGCTTCAGCCGTTCGATATCCCTCTGATTCCTTGACACAAGGTTAGCTTGTTGCCTCATGACAGTCATGTCTTTGATATCCCTCTTCGCTTCCCGTAAGATGGATGCTGCCTAACCATCCCTCAGATGTGGTATCAATAATGACTGAGTATCGCATATACATACTTGGTCGGCCTTCTCATTGAGATTTGGAATTTTGGATTCAAAATCACGAATCTGTTGCTCTAGATCCGGGATCTCCACAGCCCTTAAGCGATTTAATGCAGCCTCATCAGGGGCTAGACCTTGCAACTTCTTGAGCAACTCTTCCCATTCCTTCATCTCTGTCTCGATGTTCTGAGCTTCTTGAGAGGACGCCTTCTTCATCTGCTCTTTCACCTATACCGGGGATTTATGCTCTAGTATTTATGTTTGAGAAGTAAGGGTGAGAACATACATATGACTCGAATCCCGGTAGTTCGTGCTCTTGCAGCCCACGATTGCAGGCTTTGCAGACCTTTTTTGTCCTCCCGTTCTTGAGGAACACCTCCCAAACATGACTCGTAGCCGTCATTGCGCCGCTCCGCCTACAAGAGCACCACGTCAGCGAATGAGTGACTATACGACTTTGATACGAACTCTTTACGATCATTCAGCTCCAAAGTAGCTTCAGCTAGACCAGCTTCCACGGTTGAGAAGTCCCCATCAAGGCCATCCTGAATCTTCTTGTCCAAGCCTAGAGCCAGTCAATGAGCCTGAACTCCGCACCGAGACGTGAACTTACTTTTAACTTCATCCCGTCTAGTCTTCAGTTGGACTTTTAGGCCGGAAAGAGTCGACTGTGCCTGCTGAAGATCTCGATTGGCCGCGTTATTCTGGTTCTCCAAGTCGGCAATCTCGCGATCCTTCTCGCTACAGAAGGAATCGTCAAGCAAATGTGTGGAAGCAAAGAGCAAGTACTGCAACTGACATGGACGTCCGCTCCAATTCTCGTTCCATCGTTCCCGCATTCGCATCGGCACCGGTCAGTGCCCTGAACTTCGGGTTATGAGCATCCAAACTGATATTACCTGAAGTCAGCGAGATATAGTAGTGAGAGGATATTGTTTCAATACATATTGCGCACTTCAGCGGCCTTGCTCTTCTGCTCCGCCCTCTTGATATCCAACCTGGCCCGCATATCTGCTTGCAAACTCAAAGATCTTAGGTCTTGATTCAGGGCATCCTTCTGCTCCTCCATACTGCGGATCTTGGCCGTCTTCTCCGCAATGCGCTCGTCATAGTTGCTACTCTTGATTTCGGCCTTCACTTTCTCCAGCCTAGCTTTCCTCTCTTCCATGTCGGTCGCCAAATTGCGTAGTTCGGCATTGATAGTTTGCGAGGCATCTAGTTGGGACTCGTTCCTGGCTATGTTGGTTTGCAAGGTGGACTGGAGAAATTTGCATATTAGATCCGCACAAATGGGTGGGTTGCATAACCCACAATCTGATTGCGTAGAGACGACTTCATCTGCTTCAGGCGTTCGAGGTCGGCGTGCAATTGCCGAGACCGTTCTTGGTACTCTTTATTCTTGGCATTCACCTCGTCCTATGTCGCGAAGCATCAGAAGATTGTACAACTTGGGGGCGTGTTGTGCATCCGACCTGAATCTTTTCGGCATCTATAGTCTCGCGTCTCAAGAGATCACTGAGCCTCGAAGTAAATTCGGCCGCCTTCTCCTTCTCCAAGGGGGAATAGTCGTAGCCCTTGATCTGGTACTTCGTGCTGAGATCCCTGATGAGCTCCTCTCGCTCTGCTAGCCGTTGTTCTTGCGCCTGCTCAGACTTGTAAGCATCATGAAGCAAACTGTATGCAATGACGATCTCACCCTCTTTTCGGCCTCAAGACTGCCCTGTTGGTTGATGAGCTGGACATGCGCCTTTCGAGCCGCCGCGAGTTCCTCTTCGTAATCCTGTCGTTTGATCTCTTCTTGCTTAGCACGCTCCTTCTGCTGAGCTATGTGGTCGGCGAAGGTGTCGAGACGAGCCTGCAACTCTTCCTCCGTGCCTACGTGCCGACGAGACAGTACTCAATATGGAATATACAATCTGACTTTCTATGACTGACCTTCCACTTCACGTACGTTCTCCTTGGCGGACTCTAGTTCAGTCTTATAGCGGTCTCTGTTCTGCTCCATGTTCTGGATCTTGAGGTAAAGTTCACGGAACTGAGTGGCGTAGTCATAAAACTTCTTGTTTGCTAAGACGAGTTGTTCGTAACCCTTCTTTGTCTGATCGTACTCGATCTCCTTCGACGCGATAGCTGCAGTGAGGTCGGATATCCGGGACTTCAGCTTGTCAGCATGAACCTTTTCTTTAGACAGAGACTCGAGGCGCTCCTTCTCAGCCTTCAGCTCTGCCACCCGATCTTTGCGGAGAGCTTTAATGGCGTCAAGTGCTTTGGTGTATCTAGAGCCACAACCCTAAGTATGACAGAATCGCATAATGCCAGTTAGTTTACCTTGTCGCTTCGAAGATATCGTCAAACTTCTTCTTGAGAATCGAGGGCTCCGCAAGCGGCCAATATGAGTCTTCCTGATGACAAAATATAACGTTTTCAAGTACAGCCTTGGATACACCAAGTAAATGCGGGATTTCGGTGTCTATCTCGGCGCACTTGGTGGAAATGACTCCTCTCTACCGTCATCAAAACAAGATAGGACTGAGACATCAGTTAATGAGACTATGGAAAGCGCATACCTTGCCGCCCTTCTCCGCACCGCTGTCAGCCAAAGCTAGGATGCTTTCGAGCGTCTTCATTGTCATGGTGTTGTTCTTTTTCATTGTTACGGAGAGATTTCGGACGGCAAGCATACGTGCCCCGTTGGCCGCATTGAAACGCAGCTTCACTTGCGCCTTGACTTCCTTCTCATTGGCCATCTTGGGATCGTGCACAAAGGCTCCACCACGAGTATTGGGAGGTTGATCTCCAGTGGTTGCATACTTCAGACATTCAATAACCGTCGTCTTCCCCGATCCGTTGGGACCAACAATGACCGTAACAGGTGTAAAAAATTCAATTACGGAAATCTGCTTGTCGTCGAAGGATCGTATGCCACGGATGGCAAGCTTGTTCAGACTAGCCATTTTTCGAGTGAGGTCGGACCAACGTTACTGCGATAAAGACTGCACCAGCGTTCAACGTTCAGACCTCCGAGGAAGCATAGGCTCTGCTTTGACTTGTAGACGCGAGGATGTGAACGGCGCTTGATTTCCAGGTCGCGTCACATGACACGTGAATGACTTGTCACACAGATTCGCCGGCCCCAAACTGGATTAAAGACAGCATGTCAATCCGATTATCTGCCAGACTACTCATCATCAGGGCCGCTCAGGGCATTAGTACTGCATGTTCAACGTCGAAAATGAGTTCATTAATCGGTAAGTAGTGAAATAGATGCTGTTCTCTAGTTGGAGCTGATAGAACACAAGTATGGACACTCTAAATTACGCGGTGCAACCACGTAGAGTGGTATGTGCCGTCGAGGACATCTCAGTGTGTTACTTAAGTAATACCACTTTAGGCCCCGCGTCTACCACCAGAATTGGTATTCGAAATATTGACACACCTTTATTACAACGAGGACGGTGCAGTAGACCAGTCGAGCCTTGCTGCGTGCACCCTGGTTCAAAGCGAATGGACGGAGGTAGCGCAACAGCTACTGTACCGCGAAGTGACTCTGAGTGGATACGGGCCCAAGCACCGTAGTGACATTTTTCACGCCTCTATCGATCCGTCGACGGCGCGGGGCAAGCTTCTGGGGGAGTTTGTCCGCTCCATAGACATACCCGTTGGTTATGGCGACGATGCATATAGCCCGACGAACTTTGTTGCGCTACTTCGCTCGTGTCCGCGCCTGTACAATCTTAGCATCTCTATTATGGACATGCACGAGTTCGAGCCAAAAATCGTTTATGAACTCCAAGAACTAGCGCAGACTACCGGACCTAGGATTCGCTCCCTTCGTTTTAGGCGCTCAGGAGTGCAATCGCCGGTTCTCTATCAACTCCTCTCCGTATGGCCTTCCATACAATTTCTGCTCGTGGGCTTGGAGCTCGCCGCTGCCCCTCCATGTGGCAAGCCCAGATTCCGTCTGCAAGAGCTTATCTTGCACCGAAATCTATTACAGGATGTCCTTGAGTGGTTGTTATCAAGCTCGGCCGATACTCTTCAGCTCCTGGACCTACGCGATCTACCTGGATCCCGGTTCGCAACGTACCTTGCCAAAAACCACTGTCATCACATCCGTTCTCTGCGATTCATTTATTCCAACAACATCGCACTAGCCCTTATACCGCGCTGTCTGAAGCTCGAGGAAGTCATAATGCACAGCCTCCCGAACGCAACATGGAAACTCAAATTTCCTCCATCGCTAGAGCATCTAAGTTTCCGCAACCCTGCGTTCGCTAAGAGCCCTACCTTGGAACATGTCCTCGGTATTATTCCGAACCTACCCAAATTGCGTGTGATCACAGGTGATGCCGGAGTCCGTAATCATAAAGATCAGCGCATTCTGCAGCGTCTGTGCGAGGAGCAAGGGGTCACTCTGTCGTTCGATGGCAAGCCTCCATGGGTGGTGAGTGTCATGCCCAGTCATCCCAATATCCGATAACTCATGACTTCCATGGCAGCTCGATGACCCAGTCATGCCTAAGAGATTTCCTCGGGGAAGGTCCATTTCGAACTTCCCACTGATGAACTGACAGCGGCACACCAGATCTCGATAGGTAGTCCATCTATCGCACACGAGCTTTACCCCTTTCCTTCTTTCATTATGAGCGGTACCAACTCGTCGCGTCGTATTAGACAATCGCTCAACGTCTCTTCGCCATCTGCATTGTCAAGTTATCGATGTACGTTTGTAGTGTAGCGTTCCCAGACGCCAGCTTATCGACATCTCCTTGTACCGTCTTCACGCGAGATAACAGGGCTGCATAGACAGTTATCTACACTGAAATATATTGTACTATCGTCAACGAACCTCGGAGATCATCCTGCGTTGCCAGTATTTCCCTACATCAAGGTCACCGCTGAGCCAATGTGTTTAACAACAACAGACATACTTGATCACTTGCTCTTTCCTCATCGCATCCTTGACGATGTCTCCCGACCCAGTGGGCAATTCGACAGGAGGTCCCCATGCCCCAACGTCGTCTTCATAACCAGTAAAGGACATGACTGTATTGAGCCAGTAGGGGACGTGAAAGTGAAGTAATCTCAGGTCACAGCCACCTGCACGAACGCGTACGCGTCATTGCCCCATTCATCTCTTCAGCTAACCATGGCCTCCGCCACAATCCTCGCGTTTAAAGCCGGCCGCGCCTTCCGCAGGGAAGGTACCAACTTCGTCGACCACAGCTCGGAGAAGGGAGCTATCATCCTGCAGAAAGGGGAAGACGAGCTGTTGCATTTGATTTGGAGGAATCGGTCGACAAATGAGGTGGAAGAGGTGAGTGTGACGCTTCTGTACTTGGGGTTGGGTGAACGGAGTGGTTGGGAGGTCAGGGCTGATTGGGTTGGGGCTTAGGATTTGATCCTCTTTCCCGGAGATGCGTCGTTTGTGAAAATCCCGCAGGTTACCGGAGGGCGGTCGTATGTCCTGAAGTTCTCTTCGTCGAACCAGAGGCATTTTGTGAGTTTATCGCAACATATTCTGGAATCCCTTGTACTAACCTCCGATCTTAGTTTTGGATGCAGGTGACGTCGGCTACAGGACACCTGCATAGACTGCACTGACAATACGATCCCAGGACGCGTCCATTAGCCGAGACGATGAGTTCGTAAAGAACTTGAACCTCGTTCTCGAAGACCCAGACCGCATTCCTGTCTGGCAAATTGGAAGCTCGTCCCAGCCTCAAGCTTCCACGTCTCAGGCCGGGTCGTACGTCTGTCATGTACTCGTAGTCCAGTCAGGTCTAAGTTACCTCATGACACAGGTCTCGAAGCGCGGCCGCCCCCTCTGGAACCACACCTGAACAGCTGGCCCAGTTGCGCTCTTTAGTCCAATCAATGTCCGGAAACGTGCCACAAGGCGAACCAGGTGTGTTTCCACCGTCCATTTCATCTCTCTTCTTCACTCGCTCAATTTACATCTCCAGAGCTCTCCTTAAATGACATCCTGACACCCGAAAACCTCATCCCCCTCTTCCGCTCCCATCCCGACCTTGTCCCTGCATTGTTTCCCCATCTCCCGCCAGACCTCCCCACGCAACCGTCAGAAGAAGTAATGCAACAAATAATCAGCTCGCCGCAATTCAGAGCTGCAGTAAGAAACTTCGACCAGGCGTTGCGGACGGGGATGTTAGGTGGGTTGGTGAGAGGCCTGGGGCTACCGGAGGAGGCTGGCACGGGAGTGGAGGCGTTCTTGAGAGCCATCCAAGAGCAGGCATCGGGTGAAGATAGGATGGAGACAGATTAGAGTAGATTATGAGTATCATGCCTTCTGTCGAGACGGTACTGCAGTCGTGCGAAATCCTTCTGTGATTCGGGAATGGACAATGCAACACAGGGTTATACTTCAAGACTCGCGACGAAAGTATACATCAGCAACAAGGGTGAATGTTACAATGTGAATAAATAATGATGCAATCCAAAGGTCCGTGACAGTGATGCCGAATGTCTCTATATTAGTGACCCCTACCAGCCAGCCATTGCAGTACGATGTCTCTGCAGATCTGTGAGAACCTGAGAATCACCGGGTGTAGCGGGACACGTACAGGTTATGTTGACTTTTCATAGAGCACTTGAGATGCGTGATTCAGCGCAGAACACGAATGACAATGACATAACGACGTACTGAATAACACTGTAGAAATAGTGCGCAATTAGTCATCATATACTAGCGAGAAGGTAGACGAAGACTGACTGAGACAGGCCGACCCTGAATTCTATCCAGTTGTCTGCATGCAGGCGTCAGTAGTGATACTACGATGTTTCCTAGAAAACGTACAGTGCTTTAATCAACTCATTCACCGTAGCATGTCCTGGCACGTCGTTTTTATTACCAAGCTGATGTGCGCAGCGTCATTCGATGCAAGTGGTGAGGTCGCAGAAGTACATACCACCAGTAAGGGTACCCCTTGGAGTGTAGGCTGGGAAAGGAGATTATGTAGTTCGAATCTTGCGGTCTCAAACTTCTCTTTCTATATGGGAGGCTAGTGCCTTACAATCGAGCATAACGCGAGGCGACATCAGCTCACGTCACTGGCATCAACGATAAACCTAAACAACGGATGAAAAAATATTCGGAGATAAAGAAAGAGGGTGCTCACACTATGGCATCGACCCCGCTACAGTATCGCTCCCATAACGAACGATACCGAGGTTGTCCTGAACAGAGTTGGACGAGAACTCCGGCTGAGACAAACAGAGAACGAACCAGCAACATCCCAGACCTTAAATAGCACATTTCCCTTCTTTATCTTCCTAAAGTTGAAAGCGACGGTGGGGACGACCTCTTCACTCCACTACAAATACGATCAAAGGCTGCGGGCAATGGAGTCAACACAACATACCTGGTCGCTCCCAATAACGTTTACAAAAGACGTCTTTCCAGAAGCCTTTCATATAGATTTAGACATTGTTCTATCATGAGTACAGCCGAGATTAATGACCTGCAGCCCGACTACGGATATTTCGGCATGCTTGGAGAAGAAGAGCCTGCGGATGCGTGTGTGAGCCATGACTGTGCGGGACGTCTCAATCAAACATACCCGCTAAACCATTGCAATATCGAAGAAAAAAACGAAGCCATGGATTAGACTACCACAGAGTACGAACCAAGAGAAACACAGTGCGAAGGTGCGAAATACCAGTTATAGCTCGACCCGATCACTGACGGAGTGCAGCAACATGGTGCACGTGGTCACCATCCATATTAGGTCCAATTCTGCAAAACTTGGAACTATGTATGCAAGCCCGCGCGCTCGTTCCAATTCTGCCACGCTCTGCGGTTTTCTTTCTCATACTCTCCTATGAGCTGGACATGTCCTACATTCCGTCTCCAGTCATTGGTTTTTTCAGTCCGTCATGCCTTTCTCAGGATGAGCCTGATTCCTATCACGAGCGGCTCCGCCACCAACACAAGTCTCCGGACATACTCCACCAAGAAGTCGCAGACGTCGAGGAGGAAGAGCAGAAAGCGGAGCGCTAAATCCTCTTCTTCTACACCTTCTCCGCCACCCCAATTAGACTTGCTTGTTGGAAAAAGTAGCAACCATGCTCCTTGGGAGGTGCTCGGGAGTTCGGGAGGAGAGGCTTCAGGATCCAAAGATTCTCCAGGTCATATTCCCCAGCCGCTGACCTACCTTCGGCGTATAGAAGATATTCTGCAGCCAGTCGAGAATGGTGTGCTCAAGGACTTGGCCCCGGTATCAGAGCAAAGGCCCATCGCAAGGTTAGCCCATGGTTTGGAAAGAGTACTATTCAAGTGAGCCTCATCTGTCTGGTGTTCAAGTCTACAATGGAATAATACCAGAGCTGTGGTAGTCATGGCGTGTACTGGCTCCAGGAACCTCGGTCTCAGGTCTACAATTTCACGCCTTGGCTCCAAAACATCCCGAATGTGAAGGACTTTGCATTCGAGCGGATTACAGGATTCGTGAAGAGTTCTAGGGATGAGGTGCGCCTTGGATAAATGCTGATGTTTCAGCACAATTGCTTACTTCGAATTTCCGCAGGATCTCTGGGCTCTGGTTGCACGCGAAAACCGAGTGTTCGCTGGATCAACATCATCTATAACAGGTCTTCTGAGCCACTTGTATTTCCTCATATCTGGCGATCGCCCAGTAGACTTAAGCACACTGAGTCAGGCTTTCCGCGATGCTGTTCGTGATAGTGGCTTTAATGACATCTGTTCAAGGCTGACATTTTTCCGATTCGGGCATCTCTCTAGCCGAATAATTTCACTCCCGGTTCGCGATGGCCTGCTCTTGTGTTACTCAACCACAGGGACGGCAGATATGCGATCGACTCTTTGGATATGTACCCGGGACAATCCGAGACGAATATCCTCAGTTGGCAGGCAAGCTTGTCATTCTGTTTCTCTATGATACTAAGTTGTGACGGTCCATAATCTGCATAGGGACACATGTTGGAGAAACTTTTAACTACTAATCCGTCTGAATTCAAGCATTACATCCGTTCGGTCACTCCCGAGTATCATGCGGAACCCGATGGACTTCGCGAAGCTTATCGGTACTCGAAGGTAAGCTCTTCTATGTGCTGATATGCATAGACACGGATAGCAAATTGTACTTGTTCTAGTCACGAAGGATGGTCATGCGCTCTCAGCTTGATTGTATGGACCCTCGGCTTCCCGGAACTGGCATATTCGATCTGAAGACTCGCGCTGCGATATCTATTCGGATGGACCAGTACAATTATGAGGTGCGATTGTACAGCTCGCTAGCAGAAGTCACTCGGACTGACACAAGCGCTTAGGAAAGCTCGGGGTATATGATTCGCAGCGTCCTAGGACAAAAGGAAAGCTTTGAAAAAGAGTATTACGATCTTATTCGGTCGGCGTTCTTGAAATACAGGTAAGTATTCCTTTATCGTATTCATTGTCAATTTTACACCTTGCTGACTCATTTATTATCAGTTACCAAGCCCGCATAGGCAACATGGACGGCGTACTCGTTGCGTACCACAACACAGCTCGTATCTTTGGCTTCCAGTACGTACCGTTGGAGGAGATGGAAGAACGTTTGTATGGAGGCAAAGGCAGAGGTGCACGTGTCTTTGAGAGATGCGTCTCACTCCTTGAGATGGTGCTGCCCGAGACCACGCGCTGCTTCCCTGGCCAGGTAACGCTGCAGTCGCTCACTTCCTCTAGCGGAATCAATTGACTGACTTGTTTTGGTTTACTTTTCTCGCAGTCTGTTAAGTTGATGGTGGAGGCACAGGAAGGCAAAAACGTCATGAACATCTGGGTACAGCCTGCGGATTGGAATGAGGAGGCAGACGGCCCTGCGCCGACGGTGCAGCTTGATGTTACTGCAAAGAACTTCATTGATGGCGTCGAAGTTCCGGCTCCGAACGCTATAGCAGCTGCGTCGAGCCCTATCGATTGTACGTGACTATCTCGCGCTCGATGTGCGCACAGTTCCGATTCCATCGCTTCCTTGCAGGGTCTGTCCGCTACTCCATCTCACACATGGCCTTGCGTGACGAACAAGTGCAATATAATATGAACGCCGCCAAGAAGCGCATGTTCAAGGCGTACAGCCTCCCCTCAGGCATAGACATCGAGGCTATGGAGAAGTTCTGGAACGGCATGTCGTTCGGCGGTAAAGAGGTAGCGGATCAGCAAAGGCCATTCGATCCAGCATTGTTCAGGGAGCCCGATCACTTTGTGCAGACATTGCGCGAGAGGAGTAGGGCGGGCAGGGAGTATCTACTGCAGATGGAGCAAGCGGCACAGGGGAAACCGAAGGTTGTGGTTGCGCCGTACGAGGAGTATAAGCCGCTGCCTGCATATGTGCCACCGGAGATTGTGTCCGAGGCTGCGGAGGCTTCGGAGACGACAGAGGCGTCCGGTGTTGCCTCCCCTGGTGGCGTTACTGATGGCTCCGTCAACGTTATCTCCGACGCAGACTCTCACCCCAATGAATTTTCTAACTCGACGTCAGTTGGGGAAGTCTATCAGCATGATGTTGCCCCGTACTCAAGCTCGGAAACCCCTGATGGCGTTGAAAATGGCTCCGTCAACGTTGTTTCCGATATAGAATCCCCTTTCTCCCACCCCCATGGTTTCTCGGACTCGACGTCAGTTAAGGAAGCCTACCAGCACGATGTCACCAGGCACTCAAGCTCAGAAACCCCCGATCACAAACAGCCTGAAGATGGCAGCCAAGCAGGGGACCCTCGCGTAGTCAACGCCGTTCCAGACTTTGAGACCGCGACCGGAGAAGTCAATCCAGAGTCAAGCCCGGTTCCTCCCAACTCTCCTTCCGACTCGGTTCAGGAGCGGAGATAGACCAAAATTCCTTTCACGCTCATCGGTGCCACACCATGACCTGCCGCACACTTCTCTAGACGGACCCCTCTTGGTCCTCCAGCATTGTGAATGCCATATGGTGATAAAGAGATTCAAAATATCCGTATCAATTATTAGAGTGGTGGAAAGTACCTTAGATAATTCTACATAATCCTACATCTTGCCAATTAATATTCGCATATGACGCCCCAGCTCAATTTCTTTGCATTACTCTCCAGCCACTTTCCGCCCGGGCAGTGTATCGGCTTCCATTTCAGTCTCAAGGTCTTCTTCGTTCTGCTCTTCGGCTACCCCATCCCGCGTTTCGTCGTCCCTTTCGATCTCGTCGCGCATAACCTGGACGTCGTGGTCCACTTTGGGAGCAACACGATCGATACCAGCTTGGGCCAGCGACACACGAGCCCTGTGTGGTGCAAGATGTGCATTCTTTCGCGGGGGACGTTTCAGTCTGCGGCGTGCCACCATGACAGGGACAGAGCATTTCTAGATTCAGGGTGGTTTAATCTCATACGACCTATTGAAACACGAGATTGTTTACCTGAATGAGATAGTGTGAAGTAGATCCTAGGAGAATACTGCAAGCAAGGAGGTTAGCTCTGTTTATAGAGATTGACCCAGGCCGCTCACCCCTTCAGCTGGCCCAAGCCACGAGAACCGACAATTACCATTGTCGGCTGGAAGTAATCGACGATATCTAGACGCCGGGCGTGTCAGTTGGTAGATAGGCGTAAGGACTTCCCATATAACTGACCCAACAACATATGCCGATGGTTCTTCGCATGCCAAGATTGGCACGCGACCGTAACATTCAGTCGCGTGCGCTGCAAAAGGCCAGTGACTTGACGAACAAGGATATACGCCAAGGCTTGACGCTGAAAGGACATTCAGGACGGCGCCTGAACACTTTACAAGATACACACCTCCTGCTGATTCCGCAATTTTATAGCCCTGTCCATAGCATTCATAGTTGGCGGATCAACTGGCGGATCACATACGTCAGATAAAGAAGAGTGACATATGAAAAGGTCCGAATTTAACTGACCCTTGTTCTCATTCTCCACAACTGTGACCAGTAACCTATCAACAAGTGAGCAGCTAGCCATCGGTGAAGGCGATGTATTTGGCACTATACATTTCGTCTCCATCTCTTAGCACCGTTCCGATACCCCATTCAACTGCATATCGAGACTCTTCACTAAGATCACTAGCAACGACATATCTACGAGGCCTTCTACCGTTCTCTTCCAACGCTCGTGCAGGATTACCGTGAGTGATGGTGATTGTACACCGATCTCTCTGGAAGATGGGCCGGGATTGGTCGAGCGGCAGAAGATCATGGTGTCTCTTCGAGTTCTTGCGTTTCGAGTGACTCGCGTTCAAGGTGGTCGGGAAGTACGGCTCGGGCGGCACTACTACGTTGACACCTTCACCGAGCGGGTCCGCGTATTCCTCTTGAGCTGCATCAACACGCTCCGCGGGTACTAAAGCGTTCCTCTCGGTATTGCGCTCCGTCTCAAAATCGAAGTGGTCCTCGTCAGCCCAGGAGTCATCAGAGTCATTATCGCCCTCGGTTTCCGACCCGGACTCATCGTCGGAAGTCGGCGACCCGACGAACGCAGTGCGCAGCCTGATCGAGCGCCGGGTCGACTCGGTGTCGGACTCGACGTCCGATTGAGTGAGCGCGCACACCGCGGGCGACGGGTCGCGAGCTCTCGTCCGACGAAGACGGAATGGAGACTGGCTGCGAGCACGTGAGTTGCTCTCAGAGTCCGTGATATCGTCTTGGCTGACAGATGCTGACAAGGACGACGAGCGAACTTTGTCTTTCCCCTTGTTGGTCTGGAACGACCGACCTCGTTCGCTATCATCGGTGCTGCTACGGGAGAATGAGAGGGCGGATAGGCCGCCCATCATCGAGCTGAGAGACATCCGTCCGAAGGAGCCCGAGCCGCGGGACTCGGGCTTCGACTTGTCCGTGAGGGAGTTGGTGCGTTCGAGGGCATTGATGAGGAGTTGTGAGGCTTGCGAGTCGAGCTGTGAAGTTTGACGAGTTAGTACATTCGTGGTAGACGACCGACGTTTGCTGTAAAGCGACTTGGAGGGCCCGGGCGTGCTAGATCGGGATGAAGACGGAGAGGAACTAGAGGATTTGTGGACGGTAGCAGAGGGCGTGGGTGGTGCAGTGTAGGCATGGTTGGGAGGATGGGTGTAGGTGAGCTCTTGGCCCTCTATCGGACTGGCCAACGTCCATGGGTCCTTGGCCTCCCTACTGCCTGCTGCCCCACCCGATAGCGTCCTCCAGCTTAGCTTCCGCGCGGACACCCCGGGCTTGTCCTTGACGCGATCCGACATGGCAAGGGAAAATGCGAAAGTGAGAGTTGGAAGGAGGAATTGGCTCACCTCTTTGCTCGCCTCACCAGATAGGGCCTAAGGCGGCAAAGGAGAGCGAGTCAGCACTGGGGTAAAGGGTAGGTAAAGGCACTGGGAGAGGCCGAACGGGTATTTATGACCGTGCGACCCCGCCGAGCCAAGAGATGATGAAAGAGACCTACGAAGGCAGCCGCTTCCTGTACATCTCCGCTCTTCTTCTACAAGTCGAAGTACAGATAGTTTCAGCGGTGAGAAGTAGATCTATTCCGGACGCCGTTGCGCACGACGACGGAGCAAAGGGGAATATTATTTACCTCCAACGCGACGATGGCTATCTTCTGCGGAATGCCTAGTTTTCGCAAGCGCTGTACGTCCTTCTCGGAATACATTGTGTAAGAGGATGGCCAAGGCACTAGTCACATTGCGGGTCTCCTCGTGGACTGCCTCAAGGCTCCTGACACATTACATAAGCGACATGGTTACCTACTTGGGCCGACATATAGAGGATCAAGACTTGCCATCAATCCTCATCGATGCTTCAGGCCCTGGGCGTCCTTGTTCTAAACGTTCCGTCCGTAACGACTACTGGCGACGGTCACCAGCCATGTCCTTTCCGTCACCAAGCCCGCTGGTCCCAAGACGAACAACGACGCCGATTAACCTTCAGTTAAACTTTGCTTCCGTCCCCGTATATGAGACCGACACCATGACAATGATGCACCGCAGCAGCTCGGATATTGCCTCAAGTCTAGCCTTTCGGAGCCCGATACGCGGGACAACCCGCTCGAGGAACCCGCGTCCAGTGATGCAGCTCGCCATTGGCGCATTTATTTAGCATGAAGCTCGAAGAGGCACTTTGTGTTTCCTGCCGCAAGCGTGCAAACACGGCAACGCACATTCGCATAGAAGCACAAATTCATATATGGTTAGGGTTGTGCAGTTCCGAACACAAGGACATCAAGAATGACACCCTTGTCCCATTTGAACGAGGAAATACATAATCATACCTTACCAGCCGCAGTCGTTGCCAAAATCACCTTGACACACACATCCGAGCCCGGCAGTCGCTCAAGGAACTCCTGTTCAGCCAAGAGCATTAATCCCTTGACAATCGTTTCAAGATTGTACCCGCTACGTACCTTCAATGGCTCTGTTTCATCCTCCAGGATACATTATCGCGTCACGATATCTGCTACCGAGCACAGGGCTCAATGGATCGATCTTGAACACCGTCATGTACTTAAGACCAACGAATAAATGTGCTTACGCAACGTTCTGTCAGCATCTGTCTGTTCAGCGGCTTCTTCCTATGTACCCGTATTATGCAGCGTCGTAGCCGTAGCCCCCGACAATGTACACGAATGCGTCATGTCCAGCAACGCCTGGTACAGTCTTGACTCCACGGGCTCATATGACGAATTCCAGAGTTTGGTCCAAACGCTAGGTTCTAGGGAGATATCCTAGTAAGCGTAGAATCGTTTAAACCAATATCTTACCGTCGTCCATACAGATCATTATGTCAAATATGGCATCGAAGGCCGGCCAGCCCGATACGACTGTGTGTACATGCGCATTGTCAACAATCTGCATTCAAAGGACCGTCCGACACAAAGGAGTCGATGACGTCCATAGGCATGGGCTCCTTCGTTTGTAATGGCGGAACATCTTCTGCAGCACTCGCGGCTCACAGCACCTACATCGCCGTCCTAAGCCTGGCTGATTACTTGCTCACGAGTTTCTATGACCGAGAAACAAGAACGTACGAAGCCCCTTGAAATCTCGACTTACTGAGTAAATTCTGAAACACATGGCCCATTTCATGGAACAGCGTCACTACAGCGCTATGTTTGAGGAGCGCCGGCTTGCCCTAGCGAGCGCTGCGATGGCGCACTTGCACGTAACGTCTGGGCGGCAGTAGCCGGGTATGAGGTGCCAAAATGTAGCACCTGGGAATTTGGATTCTGTAAAGGAGAACGATTGAGGGGTGGAGAAGAGAGGAAAGCCGAGACGCGTGCCGCTGTAAAAGAGGTCGAGGTAGCAATATCCCAAAAATCCGTGCTCGTCGGTTGTGTGTCCTCCCGTACGGTGTGTTGCGGTACGTCTGTACCACCATAAGAGCATTTGAGCCAAAAGTTCTGCAACCACCAGAATGCCGCGTCTCACCATGACCCTTCTCATACCGCACCCCCGACAGCCTTCGGTATATATCTAAAATCGCAGGGACAACCACCGACACGGGTAAGTACTTCTGCAAGAGTGTCTCGTCCAGAGTGATGTCCGTCTGATATGCTTGTGGTTGTAATATCATTTATCCCACGGGACCAGCTCGCCGTCGCTGTCTGGTTGTTCGGCTGCCTTGAGAGGCAGAAGTCGTTTCTTCTCCTCCAAGTCGATGGGTGTTAGTTTCGTTTGCATGTCGTTGAGAAACTAGTATTAGAGGGTGAACCCACCTCGAGAACCTTGTTCGCACCATTCGTCAGGGTTATTTCAAGTCCATAGGTGGCCCACGTCTTGTAACCCAGGATCCCAGCGATCTGCCGCTGTAGACCGACTATATCGTCCAGAAACATGGCGTTTGTGGTAGCGCCCTTCCCGACTCTCGAATGCGCGACAACGCACGTCGGGTCTTGCGCGCACTTCAACCGGTGTACGTCAGAGAATAAGACAATCAGTTCTATATCGAAATACTGTGAAGCCGTTGGATTGCCTGTGTAGAATGCCATACAATTTCTTACCGTCCATTATTTGCTTGCCGAAGACCGAAATGACGTTTGGTGGGACGCCGCTCAGTTCTTTAAGGGTGAAGGTACCGTAGTCAGAAAAGTCATATACTCATGAGTGCCTTGTAAGTCACAAAATTGCCCTAATGAATGATGAATCAGTGTACTAATCTATATACAGACTTCGTATGTTCTTACAATGCATTGGGAACAGGCTTCGAAAAGCTTTTTCTGTAGATCCAGCAGTGTATTTCGATCTTGTTCAACGAGACCAAGTCTGGTCTGCTGGTCATCAAAAATCATATGCATCCTGTCCACCAGTCTCTGCTGCCTAGCTGGTATCCTGAGTCTTGGATATTCTTCCACGCGCTCATCTTGCATTGGCCGCCGTGGTGCACGTCCAGTCTCATGGATCGCTCGGTGGTGTAGGCCTTGAACTTTCCCTCAGCATCGCTGAAGGCATCACGCAGCTCTTTCGACGGCGACACGGTCTGGTAGAACGGAAGGCACATTAATGTGACGCTTTCACATGCCCGAGAAAATGTGATATCCGGACTGACCTCAGACCTGTGACCTGATCTTGTAAGGCACGATCTTTGGCTATGATTTCCTCTGTAATCTCACCACTAGTGGAGAGGTCCCATCGCGGCGCTACACGAGAAAGACTCGAGGAAGCCATTTATAACATCAAGGTAGACGCGGAACTGCATCGTATATATGGTTCTCCGTGACTCTGGCAGGGAGGTGCACATCTGACAAACCGTAGGCAGTGATCACGGTTGTCAAACGTTGATACCCGTTGAAGCAAAAGCGTATCATCAGCTACCCTCACTTTCTGGTTTATAGGAGTTGCTGAGGGGACAGTTTCCGAAGTGATAGAACCACTCTATATTTAAATGAGACGGCCGTAGCTCGAGTTGGAAAGGGGCCTGCAAATAACAGGTAAGAACAGCATGATGGCAGATGTGCAATATTTGATGCCTCCGCTCGTCCTGGACCCGTATCTTGACCGCGAGTTGACCGATCCTGTTCAGCACACAAAGGAAACAAAGCGATCGTCGACAGTCCTCACGCCGGCGCTGTGTAGCAGATAGATATACACGTCTGCCAGTGCCAAGAAGCTGAGCTGGATTCGGACCTAATAGACGCCGGTCTATCGCAACGTTTGGATGTCATGTCATACACAGCAGTACACAGCCCGGCGCTGCTAGGGGCGTCTATTCAGCGCGGACAGCCACGAAGATCAAGATATATTGTTTGAGCATTCATTTGTCTCCCATTAGTCTCCTTGTACTCTGCTCATGAACTCAGACCATCTCTCTCTGCTTTGCTGTATTTTTCTCGGGTTTCTCTCTCGTTGTGCAGATGCACTCCGCTTGGACATCCATGGTAGACGGTTGGATCTTGGAATCGACAATAGCCTTGTTCGGCGAGGAAACATCTTTGGGCAGTCGGCTCTGAATGATTCGGGTGACGTCCAGTATACGACCAATATTACTCTGGGAGGCCAACAGTTCTCTGTTCTTATTGACACGGGAAGGTATGTACCGGAGCATGCTACACGATCTCTTGAGGCTCATGTGCTTCCTAGTTCGGATTTATGGGTAGCCGGGACTGGATTAAATAGCACGAGTACTGGAAAGACATCTAGCGTTACATATGTCAAGGGTGCAATCCAAGGTGCTTTCATCAGTCGATTACCAGTAGCTGGCTTCTCACGCGGTATCGTTCTACCTTCAGGACCTGTTGAAATTGCTGCTCTAGATTTCGCAGGGTACACCGTTAGTAATCAAGCGTTCAGTAAGACGACTCTATCTTTTCACGTCAGCGAAATATAACCATGGCTTGCAGTTCTCGCACAACCAAGCAGTGACAATTCTGCTGGTACAGGCCTAATAGGTCTGGGACCTAACAACGGGTCTAGAGTATTTGAAACGCTGGGGCAGGTCGCCCAAGGCGACGCCGTGCTAGACCATCTCTTCCGTCAAAATACATCAACGCCAAATTTTCTGTCTGTTCTACTGGGTCGCTCAGACGACCCTTCAGATCCTCTTCCGGGCGACTTGACCGTAGGCGAAATTCTGCCTGGATATGAGAATATTAGTTCCCAACCAAAACTGCCTGTCTCGCGCGTATCGATATTCGACACGGGCGATCAACATTGGCAGACTTTGCTAGACGCCGATGGCATTGTTGGTTCAGATGGAAAGACGATATCCGTAACGACAAGCGTGAATACTACATCGAATAACAAACAACTGACAGCGGTTTTTGATACCGGATTTAGTTTACCACAGGTACCTGCGTGCGTATAATTAACGCTTACATGATGTGGAGACTACGTTGACCATTACACAATAGTGCGGTTGCGGAGGGTATCTACGGTCCAGTGCGCGGAGCAAAGCTGCAAAATATCAGCAGTCTGGGCGAAGCATGGATTGTACCGTGCTCTGCTGAGATCAATGCGACGTTCAAATTCGGCGGAGTTAGCTTTCCTATACACCCTCTGGACCTCTCTTTAACTGGCGCCTTGGATGACCCATCGCAGTGTCTCGGAACCGTGAGCCTTGAAGCCTTCTTTCCACATCTTCGCGTTTTGACCCTCGGACCCTAGTTTCAGCCTATAAGCGACAATGCAGTGAGCCCGTTCTATGACATGATCTTAGGAATGGCGTTCTGTGAGTTATTATCATGCCTGACCGCCGCGGCACGATCGCTTATATCACCTGTAGTACGAAATGTCTACATCCTCATTGACTTCGGCGACTTCGTAGACGACTCTGCCTCGGCCGTTGCCAACCCATACATCCAGCTCCTCTCGACTACAAACGATACCGCCGAAGCCCACAACGACTTCGTCCGGGTGCGAATAGACGGCGAATCCGCGTCCTCCTCCAAGACCTCTTCCGCCTCCCATCGGAGAACCATTGCGCTGGCCGCAGGAATAGCTCTTGTTGCCCTGGGCTTCCTCTTGGGTGCTTATTCGTTGTTCACTCGCCGGCGCAGGGCTCGTACCAGCGCTCCCGCTGGAATGTGGAACAGGAACTCCTACGCGCCCCTTGGGACGCCGGCGCCACCGATGGCGTTGGAGGTTGTGTCGGGACCGCCTCCACCTCCGTCGTATAATGCTGGGCATTACTATAACCCGTACGATGGACCTCAGTCTCAGCCTTATGGCCGGCCATACGGGACGTGACATTGCTGAACGCCATGACGACAGAATATCTGTACATGAATATATTCCCGGACTATCTCTTCTGCTTGGACACTGCTTGCCCTGTTATATCCTATCGTATACGCTATCCGGACAGTATTTGTATTATGTTCCAACCTGCAGAGTCAAAGTCTCGGTTTATCTGATATTTATGAACTAAAATGCGGAATGTCTTTGAATAGTACTGCAGCCTGGGCTGCCTGGCCGCGAGTGACGAACGTTTCTAGAGGTACAAAGATAGACCTTTGCATGGTGGATTGCTCAGCATCGCGCTGAATGTGCGCACTCGTGTTACCGAAACTTGAAGCTTGAGGAAGGGGCGTTGGTATATTATAATTAGAACATGACCGGGGCACGTGGAGGAATACTTGCTGGGACGCTTCGAAGTCGCTGGGACAGTACTACTTGACATCGGCACTGGACTTTCGGCGACGTACAAACTCCGCTTTGACGGTCTTGGAACCCCTCTAATACCCTTCTAATACTGCTGCTAAGATGCCACCACCTACCCTGAGCCTCAAACAAAGGCTAACTGCCTTGTCTCTATCTTCTTCGTCTCCTAGTTCCCCGAATGAAGCTACCATGTCCCCCAAGTCACCGAAACGGAGGCCCCTCTTAAATGCACCCTGGACGAAACGCTTTAACACAACAACCATCAGGCCCGAACAAACAAACCATGATAGACTGCAAGAGGTCATGAATAGGGTGATATTTCAAGCTGGAGTGGACTATGAGTATGTGATCTGCCATCCATTGGGTGTCCTTATGCTTAGTCGTGTTTAGAACGCGCCCGATGTTAGTGTTACTGAGATTTACTACATGTTCTTAATGCTGAGATAAAGCCTCTTGCGTTAGGGTTGTCTTGAATGCATCCGCATTGCCAGACCCTCAAGAAGTGTCTTACGACCTCCTTCTGTCGTGCGTGCTTATAGCCCCTACACTTCCATAGAACTTGGTTCAGTGTACTTCTATGCAGACGGGTCCTAGCATATCTTAATCTATATGGTCCGTTTGGATCTTACCTTGCGCAGGACCCGAACTCAGTCATTTGTCAGTTGAATCCGATTACACGGTGGTTTTCTTTGCCGCGGGCAGCAAACATACTCCTGGATGGAATTGGGTCTGGAAAGCATATAGAGGGCTGAGTCGGAAGTACCGCAAGAACCTCAAGCGCTTGGTTCGTGGCACGTTTGTCTGCTGGTAACTCGGTCTCTAATGCCTTTCGGTAGTATATTGTTCATTCGACCTTTTTCTCCAAGAGTAGGCCAAATTGTTCTCTGGCCGCTGACTGGGTTTCTAATCGCGGTTCTTCAGTGCTATTCTCCTTAGCCGGTGCTATAGTCAGGTGTGTTACTCTCTCTTTGTCCCGCGTAACCTGTCCTGACAGTCTCACAGCCCTAAGTTCTTTCGGAAGATCACGTATATCAATACTCTCTCCGACTTGGCGTATCAAGTCCCTATAACTCAAATCGACATTCCGCCATCTGTCTACCAGTAAGTATGACGGCTCTTCATGCTTTAAGCCTTGCCTAACTGAATCGCAGAGAAAATCTAAAACATGAGAGGGAAGTCAAATTGCCCATCCCTACACGTGCAGATCTGTTTGGTGTGCCATTGGAGGAGTTAATGGGTTTTGATGGCGAGAAAGGGGGAATACCAAGGGTAGTGAAGGACTGCATACAGTACTTGCGAGAGAATGGTGAGCACTGTCCTTGGCTCGACTTTTTCAACTTCATTGGTAAATAACAGGACTGGAGGAGGATGGGCTGTTTCGTCGATCACCCAATTCTGTACTCCTAAGACAAGTGAAAGAAGCGTACGACAGAGGTGAGGAGGTCTTTAATCCGCTGTAGCATCTGTCCTGATCAACACAGGTCATGTGGTTTCTCTGGAGACCTTTGATGATCCACATTTGGCGGCAGTCCTGCTGAAGAAATACCTCCGTGACCTTCCAGACGCAGTATTTCCCGAGAGCATTTACCCTCTGGTACGGCGTTGTCCCATTGCAACGTCTGACCCTGCGGATGTTTCGGATGTGGATTACATTCGTGAAACTCTACTCCCAGAATTACCTCATTGCGCATACATCTTACTGAGCCACGTCTTCCGTAAGTTTGCTTCGAATGAAGGATGTTGGTTTGGGCTAATTCTAGGCATGTCAAGATTTACTTAACGAAGTTTCCCTTCGGGCCGCTTCCAATCGCATGGATGCCCACAATCTTGCAGTCGTCATCACGCCGAATTTGGTTAAGGGCTCCAATCCCATTCGGGACGTCATGATGTGTGGTGTCCCCAACGGACCGACTCTCTACGATCCCACACCAGCACCCACTACCAACCCTGCTGCACTCTCTGAGGGACGGGCGACCCTTGGCCTCGTAGTGAAGATTTGTATACAGCGCTACTACGAAGTCTTCGACGAGGTGGTTGATAGGAGTGAGGCTATTCCCCCGCAACAGCCCTTGGGTGACTCCACTGCCTCATCTTCCGCCTCCGGCTCTCCACTACCCAGTCCTCTTCCTCCAGATATCCGTCCAAAGTCACAGGAGTTCGGTGACGACGAGGACATCGACGACGAGATGCTCATCATGCCCATTGGCCCGAGTGGCAGCCAGAGCGCTGGTATGTCATCCTCGCCTCCTACCGCGTGGAACGCTGGTGGTGGGTTCAAGCCTCGACACAAGAACACGATGTCGAGAGGCAGTAACGGATCACGCTCGATGCACACCATCATGGCGCCCAACGGAACTGTCAGCGGTAGCTCCAGTGCTTACGGGACTATGAAGGCGAAGTCGATGATCAGTATCGAGAAAGGTGGGAATGGAACTACCACAACTGGAAGGAAGGGCTCAATATCGGTGGGCCGGGGCACGATGCGCAAATCCGCGGGATCGGGGGTGGAGGCATTGAGCATTACGGCTGCTGGCTTTTTCACCGCTCCCGACTCTGCGCCTCCTGTGCCGTCGTTAGCCAACAAGACGGGCGAGATGTCCGGAGATTCTTAAGAGTGGGATTCTTGGACCCACCGTCCAGTGTGCTATTTTGTTACTGCTTTAAGTTTCCTCGTGTGCTACCTACTATGCGTGCCTTTGTGCCTTTATTCGTTACTCACGCTTATATCCCGGATTTCATCATACCAACCTAGTCTACAAGTAATTTATTATATTTTGCGGATCCCGCAGTTAGCTTTACTAGTCTCCGCAAGTTGGATTGAGCGCTGCTGATAGTGACTCTTGCACTTGATGCTATCTATATCTCTGACTGCGATCTTTCTCGCATGTACTCACAAGCTGTGGCTGGTTCCCATATAGCTATATTAGACTTGCGAGCGACGTCTCCTCAGTGAATCCGAGTAGGCGAGCAACGGGCTTCACAGGGAGACTTGTCTAGTCTCCCGATAGCCTTCGCAGTAGCTCCCGAAAGTTTCGCGCGTCAGTTAAAAATAGTACCGGTATTCCCCATTAGTTCAATGTTGCTTAATCCGGTAGGACAGCTTAGATCTAGCGATCTCGCGCCACCGCTTGAATTCTCTGAAGTCCAACATCTCGTTCTTTCCTCTGGCAACAATATTGTTCCACAGCTTCAGAGTTCCTCAGCCTATATTACAAGCTTCTGACTCAACTATAGAACCCCTTGAAGAATTGAATAGTCTATCTGAACCCTTCGGCAATGACTCGGATCATAGTGCATTCATCACCAACCAACGGAGCGCATCTGCAGTTGAATTCCAGTTCTATGAAGGACCAAACAAATCAATCTTTCAACAGGTCAAATTTACCTCACATCCCCTTCCACTGGAAAGCCCCAATTCTTTATGCAGTGATGGCTCTTGGCCTGCAACTCCCGAAACTCCAGCAACCATGTCTACTAGTGCGTTTTCGCAGTATCCGGTCTCAATCCTCTCTGGCAATTCAATACTTGGCAGTCCCATACTCTTGCAGGATGAACAGTCTAGGTTCTTTGTATCAGGCCCTACTGGGACACTAGCAGGGTCTGCACATTTTTACACGGACGATCACCCACCTCAAGACTATAATCATGACGATTTTTGTAGTATTCCAATAAATCCTCCTGAGCGCTCCGACGGTACCCCGCTCTCACAATAAAGTACATCCAACCGTCCTCGAAGATACAAGAAGGCCAGCACTGACGAGCGTCTGCTTGGCAAGGTCCCAGAGTCCGGTTTCGACTTCATTCAAGAGTTTTCTTGGTGGTGTCTCGTTTAGGGCAGCTCGCATGGTGTCTCTGTTGATTGCGACGGCTCGAAGGCCTCGTGCGT
This sequence comes from Neolentinus lepideus HHB14362 ss-1, assembly GCA_001632425.1. Lineage (NCBI taxonomy): Eukaryota > Fungi > Basidiomycota > Agaricomycetes > Gloeophyllales > Gloeophyllaceae > Neolentinus > Neolentinus lepideus. The sequence continues at coordinate 91,911 of KV425585.1, read as the reverse complement.
TGGCAGATTTGGCCTGTAAATATTATACTATAGTTTATAATGAGTAAGATAGTAATATTAGATACTCACCTGATCTTCACTCAGTGCTTTCGTGGGGACAACAAGAATCATAAGTGCTTCCCTGTGCCTTAGGATTGCGGCCTTAACGGGGATGTAGAGACAAGCAGATTTGCACATTCCGCATGACGCCAGGATGGCTCCATCCAAGCCGTTCTGGATTGCCAATGCCAATTTGAGCTGGAAGTCATGTAATTCAGCGCTGGAGCGACAACATTCTGGTACCATTCTCGTGTGCGACTTCGAGCTGAAGAGTTTCTGGCACAGTAGATTGCATTAAAGTTCCGTAAGAGCTAGTATACAGTATAAGTAGCCAGAAAAGAGTCCTATAGACGATGCAACCTGAGCGCAGAGAGACCTAGGATGCGTTCAGCCACAATGTATCTGAAGGAGAGATCTACCGCCTGTACCAATTCAGATGGATTGCACAAATTAGGGAAGTGGCTGTGTGGGAATTTGGATTTTCGGGAGCTACTGCCAACGCTATCCATCATCTCGACTAGCCTATAGCTATATATGTTATGACCATATATACTGGATTGGCCGAAAATTGTCTGCCAGTGTTATCTGGAATCTAGGCGGCGAAAGCTGGGCGTTAACTTCCAGCTGGCAGCATCGAGGTCGTCACTTTGTATTAATCTGACGGAGATTTCGACCGCAGTGCCATATCTAAGCTTGGAAGAATTCAATTGGGACAACGTCTATCTGTGTTACACCCTGCGAGAGGCGATCACTGTCTTGCTCTCTCTGCACGCTGCCGGATGCTGTGAGTCTTAATGTGGCCTTGCTCACCTACATATGGATGCGACGGACCAGGCTTGTATGGAGGTCGTCTTGTCGGGATCGTTCTTGGTGAGTCTTGACGACGGAATCCGCTCACAGCCGATTTATGCTTTGCGCGTGACCTAGGGTCGTTAGCCTTCGCTCTACTGTGCCTCCTCTCTTGCTGGTTCATCAATCGTCGCCGTCGCCGACACTACTTCGCTGAGGCTGCGTTGGCACAAAATAGCCCGCAGGTCGTGCCGTGGAGTCCGCCATGGCCCACTACAAACCGTGTGGCGTGGTACGGATCTCCAGATACGAGATTCCCGGCGTTCGTCACAAGAGGACAATCCTTGCCATACGTGGGTTACCAGCTGGTGAGTTGTCCTGAAGTTTCCCTGCGTTTGGTACATATAATGATCACTGCCGTCTTCCTTGCTTGAAAAGCCTTCGAGTACCACCAGCCGATCTCTGCCTCCTCTGCCCTCGCCGACATACAGCCCTTCCAGTCGATCCAGTTATGTAAGTTTGATGTTATCGACGTCTCTTTGCGCTTCATAGTCCATATTATCATGACTAGGACGCAAACCGCAACTCCACTGGTGCTTTTCGGATGAATGGCAGTCACCAAGGATAGTACCGATAATCGCGATACGAGGAAAATCTTGTCTACCTCACCTTTACTGACTTATTACTAATGCCGGGTATTGAATATCGAACATTTGGCAGCTCTCTTGTAGATATTCGTTAACTTTGCTGCCAGTGTATGTCCGTCTGCCACAGTTTAAAGTCGCATCTCACTGTTCCCAAAGATACATTCTTGTGACAGTTTATTGTATCCTGGTGAACAGAAGATGTAGAACAATCCCTTTTCCTTCAACAGTTCCGCATACGAGAGCCATTGTGCGCTGGGGTGCGATTTCTGAGGCTTCTGTAACCGATTCCTCAGGAACTGCTTCAGATCTTTCACTGGCCTCGCCCTTTTTCTACTTCCTTTGCAACAACTGGCCAGCTGCAGACTAATCCTTAGTCTTAGATGGGCCTCTGGCCTTGGTTGCAACCTCAAGTATGATTGTCACAGCCTGTGCTGAGGCCTTCAATATTCAATCTTGGAGGGCTATGTGAGGAAGCGAACGCTAGGATCCAGCTGGTTGCGGAAGCAGCTAGCAGCCTTACACTGCTCATCATTCGCATCACACTATTCGACGTATTACCAGCTGTATGTCACACATGCTATCGCCGAAAGCAGCAGCGCTCGATGGAGACGCATGCGGACCAAGAGTAGACACATTTAAGAGGAGTACCATGCATCGGGAGTCAGTTCACGGGTTTCACGACATATAGACTGAGAAAATCGGGTGAATGCCATCGCACCTCCAGGAACGTATTAGTGCATACTGCAAGTACAGTGACCGCGATGAAATAATTACAAATCTCGTCGCAAATACTAGCTACACACCTCCGGTCTGGCTACGAACGCCATACCATTTCTTCGAAGCTTCTTATTATTTAATCTCGCTGGATGCGGATTGAAGACGGCAGGCGAGTTCAAGACCAAACTTCGTCTCTGTGCAGGATAAACCGGGACCTGGCTTGGGGCTGACACCCCCAGCTGAGGCCATCTCTGTACAGACGGAGGCTGCATAGCTCGTGACCTAGGATCGATAGGGTATTTGCTGTAGCTCCAATGAGGAGGGTACGCAGATCCTGAAGGATTGCGTGGGGTGGTATCAAAAGCAGAAGTAACCGAAGGTCTGCTTTGCGGCAGCGAGCGGCTGAGAGGCTGGTTTCTGAAACTAGACAGCTCTTGACACTGGGTATGCGGCTTTGACCTGCGGTACCCGGGTATCCTCGAAGTTGGTAGTCTTAAGATATTACTTGGAGCTACATTTTTATTTCCGTCGGATGGTCGTGGCAGGGGCATCATTGCTTTCACGTTATTGGCAGGCCGCATGAGAGAGCCGACGCCTCTTTTCGTCACCGAGCTACCACTGACACCAGAAGAGCAACAGGATGACAATATGGAAGTTGTATTTGTCTCATGCTTTGCGTTAGGGGGACTGAGCGACTGTGTGGTCTTCTCGGTGTCCAGGACGACAATTACCGAAGTCGGTCTTGGAGCGGTGATCAATCTACCAGCCGGGGCTGTATCATCGTCTTCATCTTCACTACTCTCATATTCGTCAGAACTGATCTCCCAAAGCCTCGGCGTTGTCTCCACAGCGTTTTTAAACGTTTCGGCAAGACTGTCCTTAACCAAGCTTGGAGACTCCGAGACAGGCTCCGGTCTGTCCTCCATAACCGACTCCCTGCTGAGAAAATAATACCACAGCCCTTCAGGTTCCTCGTCTTCTTCCATCGGTCCAGAAGCAGGAAAAGATAAGCTGGACACTCTGATGGGTGCCACGACGAGACCATCAAGTTGGGGTGGTGCTTGACAGACGACAGGACGATGACTAACCGAGCCATCCCGAAGGTGAGGCATCAGAGGCGGGAAAGGCGCCCTGGAGAGCGCTGACCGTACTTTGTTTAAGAAAAGATTGTCGATGTCGTCCAAGGCGTCATAGTTATCATCTGGAGCAACTTTGAATGCGTTATCTGAGAGGACCTTGGAGTCCTCCGGGGTGCTAGACGCCGCCTGGAGTTTCTCGCTTTGCGAGGTCAAGAGATGGCCTCGGTGAGCCGCATGTGCTGGGCCACTCCTGTTCAATGCGTTCTGATATCGACCAAGGGATGGAATCAAGGCCTGAACGTTCAGTAAGGTAAAGGCAAGCGGTCCTGGGGTCGTTTCGACCACGTAATCCAGTTGTCTTGGAGAAGTTGCTCGTGCAGATGACCTCAGAGTAGTCGTGGGTATAAGTGAAGGTGATGAAGGACCAGCTGTGCGAGAGGAGCGACGAGCTAAAGAGGCCAACAAGTGATTCGCCACTGGTCGAACGAGACGGCCCTGTGAGCTGTTTTCCAGCTTGAGCGCCGAAGACTGAGGGCGCCCCTGGAGCCGGTGCGATGCTTGCCTCTTCGAATTGCCAGTCCTGAGTTTGACATGACTGGGTCTATGAGCTTCTATATTTCCAACATCGCAAAGGGGTTGCCTATGCGGAACAGCGGTCGAGGCGGGAGAGTGATACAATATAGAAGACTTGGGAGCAGTTGGAATGTTCGAATTCTTGTACGTCGAACGAGACATGACGCCAGGAGCGTAACAAGGGAAGTTTCGAAACAAGAAATGAATGTACAATAGTGGTTAAAACGCCATTTTCGGGAATGAACGCTACCCCACAGCACGAGCTGGCTGACGACACACCGTATTAATCGCGACCGGCGGTCTGGACTGCACCCTGTGTTGAATCATTTATATAATGGCGGGGCCAATTTGGATTTCATTGGACCTGGCAGAATTAATGCCCATAGAACCAACAGGATGCAAGCAGGAATCGATCGTCCCCAGAGCTCCTATTATTCGTCCTCGTCTTGGAGGATGGTATTCCTTATCGGCCTTAGGTTAAGGGAAGTTGAACATGAGCACAGCGGACTGAACAATTAGCTGAATGCACCGAACAAGTCCAAGTCTTGGGCTTCCTGGACGCCGCCGGGAGAGAGAGTTCTCGACGCCCGTAGAAAGATGCCGAAGTTCGTACGCCTCAGACGTGTACCGCCCTATTTACCATGACGCGGCGCTGTAAAGGACGATCTCATCTCTCATATACTTCAGTTTATCATAGAACACCATGGCCAATGTACAGCTATACGTCTACGACCTGAGCAATGGGCTCGCAAAGCAGCTATCACGCCAATTGACTGGAAGACAGATAGACGGCATTTGGTTCGTCAGACAGCACTGTTTCCTTGCTCTACTTGAGTTCTGATGAAATTTCAAGTGTAGGCACACTTCCGTAGTCGTCTTTGGTAAAGAGATCTTCTATGGGCAGGGGATAAGCATCACGGAGCCAGGGCAGTCTCATGTAAGTCCATTATCGCAGTGACTGCGGGTACCATGTTCTAATCTAGGTACCAGCATGGTCGACCTTTACATATTGTAGACATAGGGAAAACCTCAATAGACGAGGGTACATTTGAAGAGTATCTTGCTGAAATGAGGGATCATTACACAGCGGACAAGGTATGTGCCCTCAAGCTATTCACATCCTGTCGAGTGATACTGAATCTGTATCTTTTCAGTATCATCTGCTAGGCATGTGATTTCAGATCCAGGGTAGTGTAGCAAGTATTGAACTACTGTGAAGATTTCAACTGCAATTCATTCACAAATGATGTCGTCGGTTTCCTTACTGGAGAATCGATACCTTCTTGGGTCAAAGGCAAGTTGCTTTACACCATCAGCTTCAGCTCGCACTCACGGAGTCTATCGTCAGATTTACCTTCCGACTTCCTGTCCACGCCTTTTGGAGCTGCACTCCGTCCCACTATCGACAACATGTATCGTCGCCCTACCTCTGGCGCAGCCCCATTCCCTCCCTCCGGTATTGCACAATCAGCTGCCAGCGCTGCAGCCGCATCCCCCAACCCCCAACTGGCGGCATCATTACTCCAAGCTGTGGCAGCTCGAGCAGCTCAAGGCCAGCAACTTCCCACACCATCACCCTCTGGCTCAAGCACTCCTTCCACTCAGACCGTGGCTGCCCCCATTCACATGACCACCAACCCTTCTTCCTGGCAATCACTATTGAAGAGCCATAGAGCAGTGACTGCATTCTTTACGTCTGCGACCTGTGGGCCGTGTAGGATGATAGAACCTGTCTTTGAAGAGATTGCTCATGCAAAGACGCAGGGGCGCAACACAGGACAAGTGGCATTTGCGAAGATTGATTTGGGCACGGGGATGAGCTCACAGATTGCAGCGGAGTATGGAGTACGCGTTACACCGACCTTCGTGTTTTTCCTGGATGGGAAGAAGATCCATGAAATGAAGGGCGTTGATGGTCCAGAACTTCGAACGCAAGTAGACCTACTTCTTTACCAAGCATTCCCTCGTAAGTTCATTTTGACTCAGATTGTTGCTGCAGTCGACTAATTTGAAGCTAGCCCACCCGCACCAGTCGCTGTCACTTCCAGCCGTGGAATCTCTATCCCGCAATCCAATTCTATTCCAACAAGCCCCGGCTCTTGATAGCGTCGTGAACAAACTCAATAGTCTCATTGACGCTAGTCAGACGTGGCCGTCAGCAGCAAGGAAAGATTCTGTTAAAGCGACGCTCTCGGCAGACATACTACCTTACTTAAAGGCTCGCTTCCCTCCTCCTACAAACGTCCAGAAGAAATCTACACCCAGCGTCCCAGCAACCATCGTCTTATTGAACAAATGGGCAGAAGTGACTGTTGTGCTGAGCGAAGCGCTAGGCCCTGCTGAGCTCTTTCCCGTAGCCGACATGTGGCGACTGGCACTACTGGACGAGGTTGTAGGAGGATGGGCAGCGACTGCCAATAATGATCCTGTTACCCTACTCTTGCCTAAGACGAGCAGCGGCACGGCACGAAATTATGTTCTGGTCGTCCTTCGCATGTTAGCAAATACCTTCGCGACCACGGCTCTTGCGCGAAAGGTGACTAGTGGAGTGTTGCGAGAACAGTTGACTGCGTTCTTGTTGCAGACATTGTTGCACGATGACGTCGCGGTGCGCACTGCTGCTGCTAGTCTTGCGTTTAACGTTGCTGCGTACTTGCAGAAGCTCAGGATCGAGAAGGTGCGCAATGGCGGGAGTACTGATGCGGGTGATGCGGATGAAGATTGGGAGGTCGAGATGGTTAGTGCTACCGTGGAAGCCATTAGTCAGGAGAACCAAAGTGAAGAAGTTGGTAAGTCAATGGGCGCCATCGCTTTTCGCAATCTTTATTGGCGACTGATTTGGTTTATAGTTCATCGCTTGACTGCTTGCCTGGCTTTCCTTCTGCGGCTGTCTCCTTTGTACGAGGAGCATCTAGGTCCACTGTTGGAAGTATTGCAAGCCTCGGCGATACTGAAGAGCAAGTTGGACAAGGCTGGTTGTGGCGAGAATGGAGTTACGAAGATGGATGTCAGACGGTTGGTGACTGAGGTTGCCGAGAAGTTATGTTCATGAATGTACTTCGCATATATTATTGTATAGTGTCTGTTATGCATTGGTTGTCTCCTAAATACGTCCGTTGAAATGTGGGGGAGGTAATCCATTCAGGCGTGTTCCGGCGCACATGATGCTCACCCAGTATCACGTGGGAGGGGGGACCGGGTAGCCGATGCAGCTATAAACTGTCTCTCAACTTCGGACTAATGCTAAGAATTCCATTGTCCTTGCCGTGGTACATTCTGTTGCGGGGCTCCGCCTATTCCCAGCGGAGCAGTCGTATACATTGCGCCGAAGGACTTATACCGCCGACTTCTGATTATCCCGGCGTTCTGTTATGCTCAGTCTGTCCAAGAGGGTCCCTGCGCGTGCCGTTCGAGTCTCAGTAAGTGAATAGATTTGCTTTGGTATGAAATCTGGGGCTTCTAACTTTCGACTGATGCAGATTGCACCTTCCATTATGTCAAAGTCGCGTTCCATGATTTCCTCGGCATCTGCAAAGGCAGAGGCACCCCCGGGTTACACTGCCGACCCCTCTAAGGGCCCCATGCTCCGCTATGAAGCATCACTTCCCCGACTACCTGTCCCGACAATCTCCTCCACTGCGCACAAATACCTGGAAACCGTCCGACCACACTACGATGCTGCAGCGTTTGCGAAGACACAGGCTGCTGTGAAGGACTTCCTCGAATCTCCACACGTAGCAGAGCTCCAGCGCCGACTGGAGGCACGGGCCGCTGATCCTTCCGTTAGAAACTGGATCATTGACTGGTGGAACGACGCAGCGTACATGGGCTATCGCGATCCAGTCGTGGTCTACGTGAGCTACTTCTACGTCCACCTGGATGACCCGCGGATACATGATCAATCGCGGAGGGCTGCTACCCTAATCAAGGCAATGTTGCCGTTCCGAGAGATGGTGGAGACGTACGTCTGTTTTGTTCAGTGAAATTTTGAGGTTGAGTTTAGTGTTGTGAAGACAGCAGCTGCAGCCGGAAGCAGTGAAAGGTATGCCTTTGAGCATGGACTCATACCAGTGGTTGTAAGTATTGTTCCGTTCATCCGCTCATCCATTGCTCATCCGCTATGTATACAGGTTTCATTCGTGCCGCTATCCCGTTAAGCCGTCGGACACTGCTCGGACGTTTGACTCGAAAGCACACAATCACGTCGTTTTCGTCCGGAAGAACAAGTTCTTTGAGGTTCCCTTGACTACTCCCGATGGCAGAGAGCTTGGTGCTGCTGAGCTAGAAGCGTAAGTAAGATCGCTGAAGGCGCTTCGAATAGATATAATGAATGCCTTGCCAGTCAGATTGATAAAGTAATCCTACTGGCTGGAGAAGACAATGCTATTCCCGTGGGTGCACTAACGAGCGAAAACAGGGATACCTGGGCAGATGTGCGTTTCGTTGACCGGATTATCAGTCTCTTGGGTCTCAACGTTTGAAACACAGGCTCGTGAAGCACTTCTTGCGGCGGCGCCGTCCAATGCAGAGTCCTTATCTCGCATCGAGTCTGCGATGACCATCGTATGTCTTGACGACATCATGCCGGTCACGCGAGAAGACCGTTCATGGCAGTGCTGGGTCGGCAATGGCAAGAATCGGTGGTATGACAAGCACCAATGTATGTCTGCTGTTGTTTCTCTGTTGACATGATCCAGCCCATTGAATATGATGCCGCAGTCATCGTCTTTCAGAACGGTAAATCTGGATTCTTGGGTGAACATTCGTGCATGGACGGCACACCCACTCTGCGGCTGAACGAATTTGTGCTTGCCTCGCTCGCTGCTGGCAAGATCGACCTGGGACCTGCTCGGACAAACAGTACTGGGAAGGACCTACCTCAGCCTAAGGAGCTGAAGTTTGAGCTGAACGACAAAGTCAAGGGTTACATCCAGCAGGCCGAGAAGAACTTCAACGACCTCGTGTCAAAACACGACTTGCACGTACGTGAACGATTCTCCCTTGTCGGCCATAGTCGCTCATACTGCACCACAGGTCCTCCACTACGAAGGTTATGGCAAGGAGCTGATTAAGAAGTTCAAGGCGTCTCCAGATGCTTGGGCTCAGTTAGTCAAGCAACTCGCATTCCACAAGATGTTCGGCAGGCCCGGTATCTGCTACGAGAGTTGTCAGACTCGGAAATATCAGCTCGGCCGGACAGAGGTTATCCGGAGCGCAAGCTCGGAGAGTAAGGCCTGGGCGGAAGCCATGTTGGATCCAAACGAGACGGTGAGTAGCTTTCATCCGAGTTTCCGGGAAGTCTTATCTTTTTCGTGCGTGTTAGGATGAGAACCGTGCTGCTCTGTTCAGGAAAGCCGTCTCTCGGCATCTTCAGTACGCCGCTTGGGCTGCAGACGGTCAGGGTGTTGATCGTCACCTGTTCGGTTTGAAGAAGTGCTTGAAAGAGGGTGAACCTCTGCCTGAAATCTACAAGGATGAGGCGTTTAGCAGGACCAGTCATTGGGAGCTCTCGACTTCCCAGCTGTCATCGCCGTTCATCGATGGATGGGGTTATGGAGAAGGTACGTATCGTCTTCTTCAGCGCTGATTCTCGTCAACTCACTTATCCACAATGCTAGTTGTCCCGGATGGCTATGGTCTCTCATACGCGATTGGCGACGATCACATTCGGTGGACGATCACCAGTCTGAAGCGCCAAACCGCGGAATTGAAGCATTACTTGGCCGAGGCTGCGACGGAGACGAAGCTGATGATGGAGCGTGCCGCTGCCCATGCGGATAAGAACATTGGAGATGCTGTTAAAAGCAAACTGTAACTTTTTGTCACGACTTTGCTTTCATAATGTGCACTATTACAGTACTCTCATATTCCGATATCCTGCGTAGTGTAAACCAAGGTATTAGACATAGAGATCTGTCACCAAAAATATATCATCAGGTGAGATGCGGCGAAGTCCTCGGTCTCAGCATTGAATATCGAGCATTGAGGCTGGTGTTGGTCTCGCTGATGTTGAGTAGAAAGACGAGAAATTGTATCTCCTCAATTCCCTTTCAGAATTGCATTTCAAATGTGTTCACAGAGCGCGATCACCATCAAGTTCGTCTATAATCATATCACTATGTAGTCACTGTGTGCGGCTACCTTGCAATCTTGGCATCCAGCACTGTTTCCTACACTTTACTTGTAGATGCAATACTATCTTACACTGTAACACACAAACTTGTTGATGAGAATTTCCCCTCACTATATTACAGTTTACAGGCTGGCTCATTGATCAACATTCTCCTGCCCAGAGGCATGACCATCATCGTGACCAAGTAGTCCCACTCCAACCCCCAGAAGTTGCTCCCAGTGGACATACCACCAACGCATTGTGAATTCTTTCTCCTTATCTCCAACACAGTCTAAGATCTCTTTGAACAAGGCATCAGCTAGCTCCTCTCTTGGCGGTGGCAAGGAATGTGAGCCTAGATCACCCGCAGTGATGGGATATATCAACTCAGTTATATCCTGTATCTCACCCAGCACACAGGGAAGCAAGCCAAGAGGCAGAGCAGAGACCATCGAGATTAATGACAGGGTCAGGTTGTGCAGTCTCTGTCCAGCTGGAGCTCCCGTATCAGATGTGGAATCAGATTCGGCAGGGGGCGAAGTTGAGGCTTGACTGAGCAACCTAATAGTGGAAATCAATGAGTAGATGCAGTGGCAGATAAGTGAGTCGTCTGGGGCAGAAGCAGCACTGGTGGCGAGCGTAGAAAATGCAAGTCGTAGTTGCGGGAGTGTCAAACCACCTTCACGTGAGTTCTTCCAGGGGTGTAGACATCAGCACGGTATAGCATGAATGAGATGCAGATCAGTGCGCACCTCGATCAGACAGTCCGTATAGAATGGTATGAGCTGCTCAACGAAACTCGGCAAGCGGCTTCTCTCTTTGCCCTTTGCAGTAGGTCGCTCTTGATCGGCGAACGAGCTGTGAACCCGCCGCCGAGTGTATTTTGATAGAATCGCCAGAACGACAGAGTGTGCAGACTCATACGTCTCACGATGCGCAGGCGAAGAAAGTTGTCTAGGCGCGATATGTGAAAACGTAACAGTAGCAAGGGTTAGTGGAGAGCGCTCACGGTAGGCAGAGAGGGAAGATCGAGGATTCGAGAGAGTCATCGTCCACCGCTGGCACCAGCTGCTCGATGCAAACAAGCGCGAATGACTTCTTCGCGAGATCGGGTGGAGAGAGCGTAGCAGCATCTATCACATTACATTAGCCATACGTTCCTCGCTGACGGATCAAAAAGAAACTCACCCCTTCCCGCAAACTGCCTGATCAGCCCCTTCACAAGATTGTCACTCTCCTTCTTATCCGACGCAAGCACATCTAGCGCCGTGTACACTGTCTTCTTCAGCTCCTTGAACCCGCCGGCGGTCGTCGCGCTGATGCTGCCGAACTGGGATATTATGAAGGAAAGGTGGGCGAGCGTGTCTAGCGAGAGAAGGGCAAGTGAGGATGGTGAGTGAGGAGACGAGCGTGACGGAGTGAGGAAGAGCACGGAGGAGAGAATGGATTGGGTGAGCATGATGGTTGTGAAGAGAAGAGTCTTGAGGGTGCTCCAGATGGCGGTTGTCAGGTCTCTCGCGTCGGGTGCTGGTCGGAACGGAGGACTATCAGTGAGTGTAAGAAGCGAGGTGGTGTATTTACCTATCTCCTTGTCATCATTGACCATAGCCAAAGGCGACTTCACCCAATCTGACTCTACTCTAACCGCCACTGACTGAAGGGTCTCCAACGTCCGGGCCATTGCTTGCCAGGCATCGACAGGACGTCTGTCTGCCAGAAGGGAAAGACAGCGTGCACAGAACCTTGAGAGGGGAGCGATAGATGTGTACAAGGGCGATGATGTAACTTCATGTAGGACAGAAGGCAAAGAGGACTCTGCCTAATATTACGAGAGTGGACGGGTGAGTAGGCGCATTAGCATTCAACATGAGAATCCACACCTTGGCTATGAGCCTACCTTCAGCATCTCGAATGAACGAATCGGAAAGAGTCACTAAGAAAGCGCCGGAGTGGTAGACAGAGGATATTGATGACATGAGGAGAGAGGTGAGGGCCTTGAACCGTATTCGTGAGGACAAGGCTAGATCGCGTAACTGAAAGACATACATCGAGGGGCAGTACCTTGAGCTTCTCGGATGGGATAGTAGGCACAAATTGCGACATCATCAATAGAGCCAGCGATATAAAGTCCACTGCGTGAGACTGGAACTGTTAGTCGATGCGCCAGGAACACTACAACAGCACGCACGTCCTTCGCAGTCACTATCCGGGCGAAACTCTTTGTCCCACCCGGCCAGCGACTGCATGGAGACATACATATCCATCACCTCCGCCAGCGCAACAACAATCTCGTTCTCAACCTTCTCCCTCCCAGATCCTCCATCAATCGACCTCTTCACGTCCTCGAGGCCCAGCAGCAGTCCCCCATAACAGACCAGCCTGAGCACGGCCTGCCCGCCCTGGCAACCCTTCACCGTAGCTTTCACCCAGTCGGCCAGCCTAGCTCCCGGCGACCGCTGGAAGATCGCGTCATTATCCTTCTTGAGGGCCTGACACTTGAGATGGACGGCGTGTCGGAACGCGGTGGATAGCGCGTGCAGTTTCGCATGGGAAAACGGCCGGAAAAGCGGGCTGCTGATGACAGAGGCGGACAAAGGTGTCGGGGAGGGTTGTACGCTGGCGAGATAGTACGCTATTGCGCCCTGCAGCGCCTCTTGCGAGAGACTTGTGGACGAGCGATGGAGGTGACTGAGAAGGTTTGTGTAGCCTCTGTCCGGTAGCGCCATTTCAGAGTCAATTTCAGTCAAACAACAGGTAAACGTATCGAGCTAAGTCACAAATAGGAGCGTACGAGTCAAGTGCACTGAGCCCGACGCGATCGGGCAGGAATCACGTGTTATTATTACTGGGTCATGCTTCTGAGAGATGTTGACTCCAGCCACGGGGCTGGCTTGACCCACGACGTTTTCTCCGCGACAACGGTGACTCATAGCGAGCATACATAAGGCCTGTTTTGTTGGCAGTCTTTATTGCTTCCCTCGGTGTCTCCTGTCGTTTCGTGACGCTGGCAAAACTCGTAAAGTTAACATTCATTGCTACAAAAGCTTGCTGCCACTGGTCGTTTATACTCTGTCTTTCGATGAACGGCGTTCGATGATTTCTATCAAGAGAAGTTCTCGCGGCGGTCTGATGTGGATGAATAAACTATCAGGATATTCTAAACTCACGACAGGTACTGGTGCACATTCTACGAATCGCATGTCTGAGAATGGGAACGTACGGAAACCATGCATGCATGAATAACTGCACGGATCTGCCAATGAAGCAAGAATAGGCCGCTGGATCATCACCTACCGTTGGGTCAAACGCGATTGGCGGTGGCTGCCACAAACTGATTCCACGAAGAACGTATTTGCACTACTGGTCTTCTGAGATCGACACGAAGCATTCTTGACCACTCTCAGATACCTAAGTCATCTTCCGGTATGCCCGATTGATTGCTGTTCTAGGCTGCCCTGTCTCAATCATAGGCGAGTGCGAGACATGGGAGAACATCTTGCGCATTGCCGGCATGGACTGAAATGTGTCTCACGTCAAGAGTTCTAGTCTCTACTATCCGTACTCACAATTCATTGCGACTCCCCAAGTTGGTGACTTTCACGATACATTGTCCCGACACTACGCATCTAACCCTTGCTCTCTATGCTCCAATCGTACTGGAGAACCGGTCTGGCCAGTCGCATTCAAGATAGGGACGTGTCGCCCCCCAAAGTTTTTTGTCTTGATAGTCGCCGCAGCGCTTCCCTTCGGCACAGCAGGATATCCTAGGTGTTGGCGTGCGCAGTCCTGACCTCGCCTAAACTGCCATACTGGGAAGTTAGCATCTGTCAAAGATTTATAGATGACCTCGAAGTCGATGCGTAGAGGCAATACAGTTTTGTCGCACTCTTGAAACACGTGAATACGATACGCGGTCACCGCAGCGCGCAATGCACAGTCCACTTCTGTCGCTGCGCGGGGATGCCTGTGTGCTACACCATCGGTATCTGCGGTCCGCAAGACAGGGGGCCAATTAGATAGCGCATGCTCCGTAGTTGTCGCTCATTCTAGGCTCAAACTCGCGCCGGACGGCGAGCGCCCCTCTCCACGACCGCATGCTACGACTCTCACGGAGGGCGGGATCTTCCCAATTTGGGTGGGCGCTGCTGGCGACGCCGTCGTGGCCGTGATGAGCGCCTGCTTTCTCGGGGCTTGAAAGTTGTCGACGACGTGGACATTACGTGGCAGGAAAGGCGGGCAGTGATAGATTGCGGGCAGAACGGACGAGTGTGCGAAGGCGGCACAGCAAGCACAGCATGGGCCGTCCAAAAGGGTGTGTGTTCCTGCCGGATAGACACGCCCGTCTCGCTTCGGCGGTGCTTGGTCATTCGGGCCTCCGGTTCCTGCTATCGGGCCCGATGGTGACTCGACGCAGTCCTGACTCAGCGCATTGTTCAGAAAAACATACCAGTTCTGTGAGGCTTGTAGACCAGCGAATGCAAAATGTGTCGGAGAGTAGTGTACAGGCTAAAGGCAGGAAAGCTTTGGCAATGTAGTGAGCGACGACAGAGGCAGAATCGATGGATGTGTGTCGATAATGGACAGGAACCGAGGGCGTGGGTCGGGCGCTATCTGAGCTTGAAATAGCGAGCAGCGAAAATTTGGCTGGATATATAAGTCCCAGCGCGAGTCATCCAGCATTTTTTCTTTATCCCCCTCACCACCAACTGCAACAGACTTTCCTGAGTGTCCAATACTACTCAGGGACGTCTATTTACTTGTACACCAGTGTACAATCAACAGCACAGCGATCCGTGAGTGGCCATATCCCATTTCCATTGAAGCGTTCAGTATCGCTGCCGCCATTTGCCTCGTCGATTTGGACCCGCATCCGAGTCATATCCGCCGTGTTTCGCCGTTATTATCATGACTCATTTCGTTTCGAGCCCAGTGGGATCGTCTTTCGACCCCTCTGGAGATTCGAGTCATATGGGGCGTCATTCCCCTCGCATGCAGACAGTTTCTCAGACGTCGTGCGTTCGGCATTGCTATACGGGGCCCGAATCGGCATCTCCAAAATGTCATTCGCCTACGCACGCTGATTTTTCGTCGGCGGACGATGCTGAACCCAGTCATTCTCCTGTAAACTCGACACTGACTTGGCCGTCGTCGCCTCATTCCAGACGTAACCGACCGCCGGCCTTGTCGCCCGCACAGCAGCACAACCTTACAACTCCTTCCGAGATACCGCCCCTACAGAACAACTACAACGCTTTCATCGATCAGAATGTTCTCCCTTACCAACTAAGCGCAGCTCACCCTGCACCTAGTCGTTCGATATCTCGTCATCATGGACATATCGCTGCTCGGCCCCTTGAAAGTAATCTTTCAAGCGTTTCTCCAAACTCTTCCCAACATGAATCGATAACTCACCCGTCGTCTCGTCTTCGGACACTTCACTCGGTTTCTTATACCGTGTCGGATCTTGCATCTCAATATGGCATTCCCCAGCAGCTGCCTCCAGTTCCTCGTACAACACCTCGTCACATACCAGAGATTGTAGAGCCCTCGGAACCAGCATACCCAACGTTCCCCAGCATCCTTTCTAATTATCTTGCAATGTTAAGCGAAAAGCCCGAGGATGGTCAAACAACGGCCGAGGAGCGTGCTTCGGCCGTTGCACCTACAGATCAATCGGTACAAGCGATTATGGACGTATTGCAAGGTGAATTTCATGTTGTGAGACGTCGTCTCGTCCCGCTGACCTTCCGCCATCGTCGCCCAGCCTCGCCGGCCTTTACGTCGTCACCAGACTTTAACGACTCGCGTGGTTTTAGTGCTTCGCCGGAGTTCGATATGCTGCATGATTTCCTGACGTCGCCGATGGACGACTCTCCTCTTGAGGATTTCCTGTCCACGCCTGTCATGGCTGACACCGACATCGATCAACCGGCAGTCTACGACGCAAGCGTCTCTGGCAGTCTCTTTAGCGACATGCCTATTTACGGTGACGACACTTCGGCTTACGCTGATGGCTTCAACTTCCCCAAGATGTCGTCCCAGACAGCACTTACCGATTCATCTACACTAGCTCCCTTTGATGATCTGATTTCAATGTCGCCCAACACTCCTTCCTTGGATCCGTCGTCGCTTTTCGAGTCGCCTGCGTCCCGCTCCCAGTCGCAGCTGCCTCCGTCGTCGGAGTCCACTCCTGCTCTCGAGGCTTCGACTCGCAAGTCGCGCCCCACGGGAACGCGCAAGAACATCATGCCTGCGGCTCTTGTTCCTATCGACGCTCCTACCCAAAAGCGCACCTACTACACACCGTCAGTTACCTCACGTAAGGAGGTCCCCGCTGTCTTCGCTCGCAAGCGCGCTCGTTCCGCGGCGTTTGGAGAGGAGGAGGATCAGCTGGCTGACGGTGCGGGCGCAACCGGACTGACGATGTCTGAGCAGGAGGCTATTGAGGCCAAGCGCCGTCAAAATACCCTGGCTGCTCGGCGAAGCAGGAAGCGGAAGTTGGAGTATCAGAGGCAGTTGGAAGAGGAGGTCGAGAAGGAGAAGCAGGAGAAGGAGATGTGGAAGACGCGGGCGTTGACGATGCGCTCGATGCTCGTCCAGAATGGGATGTCGGCGCCCACGTTTGATGATTAAAAGGCCTTTCATCCATATCTTTATTCTCTTTGCTTATTGGACACTCTGCTCGCCACTCTTCTCGCTATGCCCTCTATCATTGCTCACTTCCCATCAACCCCCATCCACATATGTGCGTCTTCGTTTGAATCGCATCGATACTCATCTTGTACTTGTCTAATCCCCATCCTCCCCTGAGAGTATCGCGCTTCGTTTTATGTTTCCATTTTTACCGGTCATACCGATCCTTCGTATATATACATCCACGACGTCGCTAATGTCGTCCACAATTTCTTTTACATATGACCCCTGTTTACGTCGCTATACATGTATCAAACATGGAACAATCGAAAGCACTTAGCTTTCTACTCAGTTATAAAATTGCTATGGTATTTGGTGTGAATGAAGTTTATTCCTCACAATATATAACATATCAATTTCTGCTTTTGGTAACGTCGTGCCTTGTACAGCTTCGATACTCCACGCATTGTCGAAGTCAGGCTTCCATCACGGACCCACCTTGAATGGTTACAATTCCTCTGTTGACTAGACTCCAAGACCACGAACAGGATTCGCCTTCATCTGTCCATACTTCTGCTCTCAAAACTCATCAAAAAGCTCGGTCGCGGACGAACAACATGAGCTTCAGCAATCTGATTTCACCACGGAGCCAGAACTACCAACGGCTAGAGGGGGGACATGGTCCGAGCAGGGCGGGTGCGAAGAGGTTCGCGTGGAAGAAGTTCGCTATTGCTGCTGCTGTGTTGATCGGGCTGGTGTTGGTGTTTGGACCTCGGGAGCGGAGGGAGAGGGTGCTTGGAGGGACAAAGTCTGCACGTACGCCTTGCATCTATGTCGTTGCGGTCTATGTGCTGACGCCGTTGCCCGCGAAGCCTCACCGCAGCCGGGTGCCATAGAGGACGATGAGTTCGACATCTATCCGCCCATGACAGCGCCGAATGGCGAGGAGACCCGGCCAGCGGTTGCGCGACCTACTACGACTTCTCCCTCCGTTCCTCGCCCGACCTCGTACGAGTCTGACCCGGACCACTCCAAGACAGTGCACTGTACAGTGCCGTACAAGTCTTCACTTCCCCTTGTACAATATGCCCTCATGATCGACGCTGGGTCGACGGGCTCCCGGATACACATTTACAAGTTCAACAATTGCGGTCCTTCTGCGTCTTACGAGTACGAGGTGTTCAAGATGACGCAGCCGGGATTGTCATCTTTTGCAAAGTCGCCCTCCGATGCAGCTAGGAGCCTGGACGTCTTGCTGGACGAGGCTGTCAAGACCGTGCCCGAGGGGCTGCGGAAGTGCACGCCTGTCGCGGTGAAGGCGACGGCGGGGCTGCGCCTCCTGGGTGCCACGGAGAGCCAGGCGATCCTCGACGCTGTCAAGACCAGGTTAACAGAGGCGTATCCTTTCCCGCTATTTGGCGAGGAGCCTGTCGTCATTATGGATGGCAAGGACGAGGGCGTATACGCCTGGATAACCGCTAACTACCTCCTTAACACTATCCGCGCGGACAGTCCGAAGGATGGGCTGCTTTACGCCGTCCTGGACCTCGGAGGGGCATCCACCCAAATCGTTTTCGAGCCTCAATTCGACTCCTCAAAATCCGACAGCCAACTTGAGGAGGGCGATCACAAATACGAACTCCAGTTCGGAGACAAGACTCATGTCCTGTACCAGCACTCGTATCTCGGCTATGGTCTCATGCAAGCGAGGCTGAGCGTGCATAAGTTGGTTAACTTCATGGCCACTTACCGAGGTACATCGAAGAGCGATAATGTCATCGGAAATCCCTGCCTAGCGAAGGGGACGAAACGAGAGGTTACCCTTGACCTTGGAGCCGACAATAAAGCAAAAGCCATGATGGTAGGAGAGGACATCGGTAGTTTTGAGAGCTGCAACAGGGTGATGGAGCTCGTGATGGCCAAGGATGCGTACGTGTGGCCGTTTCTCATTCCTTTAGAACAGGAACTAACAGTTATCCCACAGCATTTGCGAAACAAAGCCTTGCTCTTTCAATGGCGTGTACCAACCCTCCATTTTAGATACGTTCTCCAACGGCAAAGTTTTGCTCCTGTCATACTTCTACGACCGGCTCAGCCCGCTCCTCGGGCCTTCCACTACGACACTAAACATTTCTACCATCGCGACCCTCGCCAGTCAAGTCTGCGAAGGCAAGCACTCATGGGAAGAGCACTGGGGTCCCGAGCCGGGCGTCATGGAGGAGCTCTATGACAGGCCGGAATACTGTTTGGACCTCACATTCATGCACGCGCTGCTGAGACTAGGATATGAGTTTGTCGCGGACCAGGAAGTCATGATTGAAAAGAAGATTGATGGAACCGAGTTGGGGTGGTGTTTGGGCGCCTCGATTGCTATGGTAGGTGGGGAGCTCACGTGTAGGGTGTAGTTGGACATCAGCAGAGTGCCATGCTTGGAGAATGGACTTCTCGGACTGGATCTATGGTAGCATACATCGGTAATCAGGACTATACCGTTTTGAATAGGGAGTACTTAATTATATTTATGCTATTATTTGCACAGAGTATGCCGTCTTCCTGCTCGCGGGAAAGCCGACTTCAGCAGAACAATTTATCGAGCGTCGCATACAAGAGGTGATATATCATGTAAATTCATGCACGACAGTCACACTTGAAACATCTCCCACAGCCCCTCCTGTCACCGTCAGTGGCCGAAGTGTCGCGCTCAAGTTCGGACCGCAATGCATTGCATCGGAGGGAGGAACTTTGTGGACCTCCTGCACTGCGTTCTGATATATTGAGACTCGTCTATGTTCTTGCCGTGGGGGGTGCCGGTAAGAGGAGCGTGTAGCCATTCTTGCCCAGAAGGCCTATACGACGATAGGAGAGACCGATTCCGGCGCAACGAGTCGTCGAGAAAGATGTGGTATCCTGTTTGATCCACTAGGCAAATGACTAGCTTGTGACTGATATAAGCTTTGTCTAGTTTTCACGCCACTGATGCGTGCAGGAAGCGCAGCTGTGACACAAGTCGATGTCAGGGGCATACCGGACATAACCATAAAAGCTTACCGGTAGACTTCGCAGCGAACGAAAGATAGGCGTGAGGAAAGAGACAGAGAGAAACTCGGAATGAACGTACATGTTGTCATAGGCTCGTCAGCAGACCGAATCTGTAGCTGATAGAAATACGCCCGGCCGTGATCGCATTTGGGGCAGGTAGCTAGTATATGCCATCAGTGTCCGGTCGGAGGGTGAAGATACGCATGTAGTATCACCTGCTGTAGAGTCAGCATGTTTCCATGCATCATCGCCTCCAAGCACGTCGTCTACTTGCTTCCGCTGCAGCTTCGTCCGAGAAGTCATCTGGAGTGTGCGCTTCGTGACTGTCCGTTCCACTCAGACATCTATGAAGGCAGTTTACCTGTTTGCTGATGGGGAATTCATACGGGCAAGTGTTGCAAGCCCATTTGTTGTAGCCGGTCTCTTGCGAGATGACGAGTAGGTTGGCGCAGGTCGGACAGAACAGCATCGAGCAATAGAGCAGCCACCGACAGAGTGACCAGTCGCCGGAAAACCAAGGTATGGTAGGGTATGGTCAATCTGTGACAGTAACATACGAAGTCACATATTAGAGCGTATTTGCAACGCCCAAAAGTTTTGTGAAAGAGAGTTCCAATTTTTGGGATCAACCACGAGTGATGGCTAAAAATAGCGCAACTGATGTTTCACTGATGCTCGGTTTCCTCCAAAGCTCAGCATATCAAGACCATTCTTGGATGCATCAGAGTCGTATGTATCGACATTTCATCCCCGAAAAAAAATGAAGTCGAAAGAATGGAAAACGCGAGTGCTATGGGCAAGTCTGCAACAATTGACCCTCGGTTACGGCATTCCGTCTTGCCACGTTTTTATGAATCGGAAGTTCCAAATTTCTGAATAAAATTGGCCGTTTGGGCGCTGCAAATACGCTCTATTGCATCTGACCTCGTCCGAATTTCCTAAGTACAACCACCATGTATACATGCGCACTTGCCTTCTCTGCCCATACACGTCTGGCTTCTGAACTCAATCACGTTCTTGACCAAATCTAATGGTCATATGATCACTCTACGCGTCCAGATATCTATCCTCGATGTGGATGAATCGTCACAACCAAGATCAGACTGTATCCGGAGTTCAAGCTAAGATTGTTTCTCTGTGTTGGAGGAACGTCATACCGTTTCTGCAATCCAGTATATTGGCGAGTGCATCTTACCCGATTAAGGCACTATTTCATCGCGCAAAAGCCATCACCCATGGTATAGTACCCGGGCAGCACCAATCCTGTCAGGAGCCAATCGTCAAGTTCGCACTATCTTGTCTGTTATAACCTTGACCACGACGCTTTACTACGATTTGTCTCGAAAGGTGGCCATTTGAATATCAATCATCCAGCGTCAGTGGCGTTTCTGGTGGCGTCAAGAAGATCTTGAAGCCCTGAGGCCTCAGGTATTGGCTTATGTATCCCCATTCACCTTCTATCATAGTTGTGGTCCTCCTAAAGGAAAGAGAGACTCCGCCTGGTGGGTCCCGAGCCCGAGACCTCTATGACCGAATGTTCCTACGTCGTCACATATTTTTGTGTGCGATGATACTATGGGAAGAAGTCTGTATTCCAAGTGAAGCGGCTTACCAACTGTCTATACGGATCCGAAGCCGTTCAGCCCCTGAAGTTTGAAATAGTCGAAGTATACTGACTATCGAACGGATATGGTACGTCCTCCCCTTGCTGCCACCGCAATCCACATTCCTGCCTCACGCCAGCCTCGTGCGCTAATAGCTGCTTAGCACAGGTCCAGCCTCCAGGGACGACCTAACACTGGACTCATCCCTGAAGAAGCAATAACTGTCTCTGAGATCTGTCTAGTCCTTGGCCCTTGTCCGTGAGGCCACGTCTATGATCGGCCCATACGCACATGCCCGGTCCAGTATGCCAACCCAGCTTACGCTGGCCTTGCGCAGTTAAGCTTCCGCTTTCAACACACCACTCTGCCCCTGCACGGGTCACTCGCCATCAAAGATCCGGCGTGCCACTCCTTTCCTGACTACGCCGGGACATCCCGAAAGTACGTCTGGCCAAGAGGTACCTTCCCATCTATCTCGGTTTGCATGACGTGCGCCCGCGAAGTTCGGAACCTTGCTGACCTTGTTCTCTGTCGCGGTGGCTTTGGGATATGACGCGAGTGGTGATACAGGAACAGGTGACTGGTTTAGTACATCCCCTCCTTCCCTGTTTCCCCGCACAAGAGAACCGGGGCCACATGACGCTCCATCGTCATCGTGCTTTATTCTCGTTCGATCACAATCGACACGGTCCTCCCATACATGTCCTACGCAATATTTCCAATTGAACTTGACACGGACTGGGAAGAACGGGGTAATGGGTGAATAAATGCTCTGTACATTTACAATGCGATTAGGCTTCAGGCATATACCTGACCCAGATATATAACTATCACTGGATGCATCAACGCCTAAGACGCTAATTAACCTTGAGAGAAAATAGAGAAGGTAGACCCCCGACGAGTGAGTGGTGAAGGACGAAGTAAAGGGGAGAGGGGATTGGGGGTACATGCAAAGGGGGAAATCCGGGAGGGTGAGAGGATATGCTAACATAGTACTACTACTAGTGTGCTGTTGTACAGAGAATATGTATGCAGACGTCCATGCGTGCGTAGTGTCGTGCGTGAAGTGGGATGCTGAATGCGGAACTCAACGACAGTGGACCGACCTTGTCGGTAGAAATTACAGGAAGAAACGTCGAGGCGTGTTCTATCGATACCTGAGCGTTAGCCGGCCGCCCAGTCGTCTACCCTTTAGGACCTTACCGTGAAAAGTAGAAGGAAATCAATATACAGGCCGACCCGACGCATAACGCAGCTCCGGATCCCTCGTCTTCCCAAGGTAAAGCAACCACAGATCTCCGGCCTGCCCGCTCTGCGGGTGCCGTATCAGCCCAAGAAACATCGTTTTCCCCCTCAACAAATCGACTCTCCGCATCCCTTGACTGTGCTCCCACTCGTCCAGCGCCGGCGCCGCTCTACAGCGCCGTCTGAACGCACCCTCGCACGCTGCGATCTTCTCACTGCCGATCTTATCCTTGTCGGCCTCGGTGAGCGGGCGGTAGTACGTCTGGTGGATGCCGTCCAGGACATCGACGATGCGTACGCCCTCGGGGCGTCGCACACGGACGTGCCACCACGGAAGCTCCGCGCAGGTGATCGTCATCTGCGTGACTCTCTCGTCTGCAGCCGGTTTGTGGAGGTCGACGTCGTTTAAGGGACGGGTGTGCCCGTGGAGAGAACGTAATCGAATCCGGTCGATGTGGTACGCGAAGTCGTACTCGAGGAAGCCTTTCGATATCCGGGAGTCGTAAGGGAGAAGCAGCCAGTGCAGATTCTTTACGTTCCCAGAGTTATTTGAGGCTTTGGGCGCAGCTAGTGAACATGAGAGACGATCAGGGGTAATCTACTTGCATATATGCGCAGTAGAGTTATCAGATAGGATACCCACCAGGTCGGGACGGAACGTCGACCACCTTGACAGGCTTGGGAGCGGGCGTTGCAGACCTCGGAGCTGGCGTGGAGGTCCTCACTATTGATGGTTTGCGAGGCCTCGTCATCAGCTCCCCGTCAGACATGCAGTCGTCCCTCCACTTGGACTGCGAAGGTTTGTCCTGCACCGCAGTAAGAACTACTACATCCTCGACCTCTGGCAAGGGCACGGTCCCCATCTTGGGGGCGTCCGGGTCGGCATCAATGAACTTCTTCAACTTTTTGAACATGGCGGAATCAGGCGGAAACGTGCAAAGTCGTAACAGGGTTCGTAAACGTCGCGGTCCTGAGATGGGCCGCAGGAGGAGGCACCGCTATCTGACAAGACGAGGAGTAGGTGAGGATATGCGCAGAGTGAAGAGAGGATTGATACTCACATGGGCGTAGCAGAGCAACCTGGAAATAGTCGCGCTGTGCAGCAGCCGTAAGTCCTAAACGCTTGCCCCGCGCAGGAAGGACGCCTGCGGCTGAAGAGAGCAGGGGCAGATATACGGGCGCTAGGACTACCCACGCGAGGGACGAAGGCAAACAGGCCTCGGGGCGAACACGAGGCGTCACTGGTCTTCGAATCTCGGGCACGGAACCAATCTCACCGGCATGTCTGGGGTAGAGTCACGTGCTGGGAACTAGCCACTGAGCCGCCACCGTCGCTGGAAGGACATGCAAGTTTACCTGCTCTACCTGCCCTTCCAATATCTCGCATACCGTCGTGGGCAACATGCGTCCATTCAACACCGGCGCCCTCCGTCTTCCCCAGCAAAAACGAGACTTACCTCGTTGGCTTCGCATCTGCATCGTGTCAGGTCATTCAAGATAGCCATGGCGCACGGCTTCCGTGGCGTCTGATGTAGATTCCGTCAAGGATACCCCGCACACGGGGCTGGAATCTATGCCCCATAGAGATCGTCAGACTGCGCTCGGTTTCCTTTCTTACCGGGATCATGTATGCACTGCCCTTTGGCAGCCCTGAACGGTATCGACGTTTCCTCGGGAGATCGTAAGATCTTCAAGCCCAGAGAAAGGTGAGCTAGTCCTGTGAAGCACATGACATAGGACGAGAAGGAGAGGGTCGAACAGCGCGTCTCCTCTCCGGGCAAACATCGTGTCGTTATCAAGTCAAGTAGCGGCGACTTACCAGTCGTACGACACTCGGTAGACTTGTATATTCCGCATGCAGGATCGGGTCCAGAGCGAAACACTATGAATAGAGGCAAGAATATGAAGGAGTTTATCCCAACGATCAGCTCTACTGCTTTCGAGCAAAACATCTTTCATATTGGAACGATGACAAGACGGCCGAGCATTCACATGACGCGTGTACTGATTCGCGTTTTGTCGACTGCAAGATAGTTTCGCACTTGCGAACAATCCATCTTGACCGTCTCCAAGCGAACCAGAACAACACAGAAGCGAAGAGAGAGCGAAAAACGAGGAGACGACTACATTGTATCGGTCAAGAAACAGCATGAACGCGCCCAACATGGTATTCAGCGCCCGTGCTATCGATGCAGCACCGAGTAAACCCAGAATACGACTGAGCCCGCGACAAGTGACTCGGGCACAAAAACCAACGCGACCCGCCACCGACGCGTTTCATACTCCGATCGAAATGTTTCGGCATCACCCGGTTACCCAATATGGGATCCAAAGTTTTGACAAAGCTCAGGCTTTCAGTAACTCGAAGCTTGGAGTCTGGAGGACTTGCTTCAACATGGCTACACATGTGCTTTTCGAGTCTGCCTCGGGCTATGCGATATTTGAGGTCAAACTGCATGAGCAGATTGGCGCGCGGGCGAAGGCGATTCAGGATTCGGTGGATGACTTCGCAAAGTTCAGCAAAATGGTCTCGCTAGTTTCCTTCTCGCCGTTCAAGAGCGCCGCGCATGCGTTAGAAAATGCGAACGATGTTTCCGAAGGTCCGTAATATTGCAGAGGTTATGCACAAACGGAGGGTGATAAGTGTAGCCCAGGTCTCGTCAGTGAATATCTCCAGTCCCTACTGGAACTGAACCTCTCCAAGCCCGCAAAGAAGTCCGGCGTCAAGCTCGCAGTGTGTGACCCTGGGTTTGCAGCCTCCATCAAACAGACATGCAAAATCGACTGCGACGCCTCCGAGGCCTCTCTCGATCTCATTCGTGGTATCCGCACGCATGCTACCAAGCTCCTCAAAGGCCTACAGGGTGACGACCTTGAGAAAGCGCAACTCGGCCTGGGGCACTCCTACTCCCGCGCCAAACTGAAGTTCAACGTCAACAGAATAGATAACATGATCATTCAGGCGATCTCGCTCCTCGACCAGCTCGACAAGGACGTCAATCTGTTCTCGATGCGAGTGCGGGAGTGGTATGGGTACCACTTCCCAGAATTGGTGAAGATCGTGCCGGACAACTACCAGTACGCCAGGGCTGCGCAGTTCATCGGGAACAAGGACAAGCTGGACGAGTCAAAGCTCCCTGACCTCGCCGCGATCCTCGAAGACGACTCCACTCGGGCTCAAAATGTCCTTGACGCAGCGCGGGGATCGATGGGCGCCTCGTTATCTGAAATCGATATGCTTAACATCAATGTGTTCGCGACGAGGGTGGTCTCTCTGGCGGAGTATCGCAAAGAGCTCACGGACTACCTTTCGGAGAAGATGAATCAGGTCGCGCCCAATCTTACGGCGCTGCTCGGGGAGCGGATAGGTGCACGGCTGATCAGTCATGCCGGTAGCCTGACGAACCTGTCGAAGTACCCAGCGAGTACAGTGCAGATTCTGGGTGCCGAGAAGGCTTTGTTCAGGGCGCTGAAAACGAAAGGCAACACCCCAAAGGTACGTACAGCTCCGAGTACCTCCCAAAGGTTTGCCTGACGTGGTTGCCTTCGCAGTACGGCCTTTTATACCACTCATCCTTCATAGGTCGGGCCGGTCCCAAATTCAAAGGCCGCATTTCCCGCTTCCTCGCAAATAAGTGCTCAATAGCATCACGGATAGACTGCTTCATCGGTACGTTATCCTCTTTCCTCCTACGTCTCCTCTCATAACTCATAACGTGACATACAGATAACCCCACACCAAAATTCGGCGAGGCATTGCGCGAACAAGTCGAGGAGCGGCTCAACTTCTTCGAGACGGGCGTTCCGCCGTCTAAAAACGCTGACGCCATCCGCAAGGTGCTCGACCAACTCTCACTGGACGACAACGAGGACGATGCGATGGACGCCGAGCCTATACTGCCGCTCATCGAGCCGACGCCCAAGAAGGACACGAAGAAGAAGCGGAAGAGTGATGCGATGGATGTCGATGAGGAGGAGCCGGTGAAGAAGGTGAAGCTGTCGAAGGAGGAGAAGAAGGCATTGAAGAAAGAGGAGAAGAAGGAGAAGAAGGCCAAGGTCAAGGAGGCGGGAGAGGAGGTAAGAGACATACCCTTAATGGTGATATGCAAGTTGACCGTTTCCCTTAGAAGAGACATGGCGAGAAGAAATCGAAGAAAGAAAAGAAGGAGAAAAAAGATAAGGAGAAGAAGAGCAAGTCATGATGACGGTTGTCCGCCGGGACGGACTTTCTGGTTTCTCTTGTATTCATTACTCCGTCGCTATCATTGTATAATTCCACGATATATTGTTCCTCCTCAAGGCTTTTCAAACTTGACAAACAAGCATCGAGATATCCATCGTGAAAGGTCGTAAGAACAAATGGTTAAGTATGTTATCAGGGTATCGTGATGCATGAACACTGGGAACTGGTGATACAGCGAGACTAGAATTGTACAGATATCGTGATAAATGGATAACAATGCCTCTACGATGAAACATTTGCTGCCTGGACGACGACAATCCCGGCATATGAGCGCGTCACCACAAACGAAGTAGCAACATCTCCAATGGTCTTGCGCACTTCGGGTCCGACATTACCGTGCTCTTCCATCAATCCTTTGAGCTCGTGATGGTGACTCTCAACTGCGAGCCTCCGCGATCTGCCGGTGACAACCAGCATTCTTGTGTGCTGCTGCACGAGAGACTGAAACTTTTCCGCTGCCTGCTGCGTAATCGAATGCAGCGGCGTTGGGGTAGCGGTCTCTAGGAATTGCATACGAGATAGCGCGGATCGGACGGTAGCCCTTGGCTTCTCGGAGTAACTGGGTCGGGAGTATCGGGACCATATGATGTTGTCGGCAGTCTCGGATTGCAACTTCATCTGAGTCGTTGCGTGCCCGTAGACCGTGTCCGCAAACATCGTCGCATGAGTAAACTGGTTGACATGGGAGGCTCAGATGTGTATGCACAAAAGCTACTTTAGATCACCAACCGAGTGCACAGTGAGATTGTTCTCCCTCATGTTAGCCGAGGTATCTCCACTATTGTCCAGATGAGCCGCAAGTGGTTTCTCCACGCCACCACCTGAGAGCGAGTCAATCTTTTTTACTCTGACCACCGTTGCGCTTATTTTCGGATTGGCACATAACTGGACGATCAGCTCCAAAGCGAGTCGGTCATCCGGTCCCCCAAAGAATGGCAAGAACAAATGGTGCTTGCTACCTGCATTGCGTCTCTCCCCCGGAGCATGTCCTTGGTCGACAAACAAGGCTACATCCATCTTCGATTGTGCAAAGACACCGCGGATGAAATGCGAGTGCGTCGCAGATGCCGATTTCTCCGTCTGCGTCGACCTGAAGAGCGCGTCGAACGGGTTCATCACCATCGGGCGAGGCGTAACCGCGGGCGACGACGTATCACCCGAATAGCTGACGTGCATTGCGAGTTCCGACGTCGGTATTGGCGGCAACCATGGCAGAAGAATGAGCTGAGAGAAGTTATCCTCAGCATGCTCAACGACATTAGTTGCCATGCTGTCGTAGTTGACGATGGACAACGAAGACGTAACAGGCAGATCATTCAGCTCCCCAAACATTCGGAACACGCCCAAGAGGGGGTCGGCCTGAATCATGGTCTCCGCGGGCGCGGAGCCCTTCATGACAGCCGACGTACGATCGGAGAGTTCTATCAACCGCAAAGCATCGACAGCGACTTCTGGTAGCTTCTTCGGTCCGGGAGAGGAGTCTGACAGCGCAGAAGTCGATTGAGCATCGCCAGGGTCCTCATTGTACAGTGAAGGCGCCTGCAATAGTTGCGTGATAGCCATCATGCCAGGAAGATGCTCGATCTTGTCGAGAATCACGGTGAACCGCGATCGCCATGCATCGTCCACGAGCTCAGGCTGCTCCTTCTGGCTGAGACCGGATTCGGACTTCTTAGCCGCACCTGGATCTTCGGTACTCGAAGGGCGAATACTTTGTCCAGTCGCAGAGATACGAACACGGCGTTCCGGAGGGTACAACACAGTGACAGCAGGAGTCGTCATGAAGGTCAAAAGTAAGGCTTCTAGCACGAACATGGAGAAGACTCTCTGATGTAGCCTCAACATGAAGACTTGAACAAACTAAGGTCGAGGACATACCTTGCTCAAGATGCCAGCAGACAACCCGACGTTCAACACGATCAGCTCCACCAACCTACCGAGTAATCCTGGTTATGCTGAGAGTAATACATGAACAAGTCTACTGACCCTTTGCAACTCATCAGCGAGCCGACGGTGCTCGCTTCACGCCATGAAAAACCAGCAAATCTGGCGGCCAAGGTACAGCCTCCAAATTTACCAGTATATGCGAGGGCACATATAGCAACTGTATAGCCCCATGTAATTCCTGTTACAGCCAGAATCAGAATTTGCCTCAACTCTTCGTAGGCAACTACTCACCATTGTTTAACAATCCCAAGTCCGTTGAAAGTCCGGATATAGTAAAATACTGTATGCACTGTTAGAACAAAAACCTCCAAGCAGCAGTCCATCAAACAATACCACTTACCAACGGAAGGAATATGATAGAGACAAGATCCTCTAATTTCTCCGTGAGGACGATAGCGAGCCCTCCTTCCCGAGGTACGATTAATCCGGCTAAGAAAGCCCCTGCAAATATATGAACATGTGTACAGAAATAACTTCGAAATGCAGTTATGACATACCAAAAATAGCATGCACACCGATAACATCCGTAAAGAAGGCAGATCCGAACAGCAGTAACATCGTAACAGTCATAAAGAACATCGAGGGGCCATTTTCGATAGACCCAGTACGCCGAGCGAGCCAACTGAGGAGACTCTTCACAGGGAAGAGAAGAAACAAAGTCCAGCCAACGCAAGTCATGAGAATCCAGAGTGCAGTAAGACCCGAGCCGGCGTTGACCAGAGCGACACTTAGTGCAAGCAGTGTCCACCCAACGATATCGTTACCGACACCAGCCGACAGCACTACGATACCGACTGTGGTTTCGAGCAGCTTGAGCTCTGTCAGAATACGACAGAGAACGGGAAATGCTGTGATAGAATAGGCAACTCCAGTGAAAAGCATGAAATGTGTGAATTGGACGCTAGAATCGATGAATCGGTGATAGAGAGGCACAGACAGTGCTGCTCCCAAGCCGAATGGCAGACACATTCCAGCAAGAGCAATGGTGGCAGAAAGTCTCGCATTCTTCTTGATCATGGAGGCCTCAATTTCGAGACCGACCAGGAACAAGAACAGACAGAGACCTATGTTCGCGACGAGTGACAGATAAGGCACGGAATCTGTGGGGAATATGTGTTTCGAGAAGCCTGGGATGCGGCCGAACGCGGTGGGTCCTGGGATGGCAAAGAATCAGCAGCCATCCAATAGACGTGGTAGTCGTTATCACCTAGGAGGATACCGCCAAGGACTTCTGCGATGACCTTTGGCTGCCTAATCTTGCCCAAGACGAGAGAGAGAAGCTGGGTCGTTAAGATGATGATTCCTATTGACCGACACAAGTTAACAATCATTCTGCGAGCCCACTTCAACGCATGTCGATAAAAAAGATCGCTCAGCACAGTGTCGAGTCATAGATTCACCACTGACTCGCAACCCGACCCGATGTGGAAAACCAACTTCCGCCTCTCTCGGCGAAGCACACATCTCGCACATCATCGACCGACAACCGCAATATGTCTACCCAACAGAGGAAAGAGAAGACTTACCGACTTGGATGATCCATATCCTCAAAGGATCAGCAGTATTGAACACGGTTGGATCAGTGCCACTCAGCAAACCTCCCTGATAATCGCGATGTCATAACCACGTTGCATGATCTCCGGTGCCTGCAGCGCTCACCTGCTCGGCGACTCTCTTCCGTAGAACAGACCGTCCGATGTCGACGATGATATCAGAGAATTGAGGCATCGCAGTGGTCGCCTAGGAAGCTATGGGGGAAGGAAAATGAGCTGACAGCACCATAAAATAGCAGGCCCCTGTGGAGTTGTCTTTAGCGCAACGCCCTAATTTGGCAGTCATCAGACTTCGACTTGATAGAAGCAGCGTGACAAATGTAACGTGATTATCACGTGCGCGAGCGTGGCGCTTATGGCTGAAATGCACTGCTGCAGCATACAGACGCACCATATCTGGACAAAGTTATATGCCAGCATATATTAAAGCTGGACATTTATCTCCTATTGCATGGAAATCACAAGAGAATTAGGACCAGCGTGCAGGAATGTCCTCTCGAAGGTTATTGTCACCTTCCATAATCCCGGTTCTCCGAGTCATGCTATGCTCTTCCGAGGTAGACATTCTCGTATGTGGGCAATTCCTCGTCGACAGCTCTAGAAGTGCCAGATAGACGTCCAACATGACCCTCCACCCGCCACGCCCACTCGTTTGCCTCCTTCCACCTGAACAAACTCCCTCCAAAGTTGACTTCCAACCGGTTACAACCCTCCACACCAATAGCTGCATAGATGTCATAGCTCTGACGGGGCAGATATACTCCACTGAATGCGTTCGGTAGGCGCTGCCCATTGAAGGTAAAGAAGATGCTGTGGCTGGAGAAGTCGAATCCACATCCGATAGTATCGCCTGGCGATACCCTCGTAAGGAGATCAGTATAGTCTCTGCCGCCATCAGGATCCTCGAAGAACTTGCGGCAGTCGTCTAAATGTAGGCCGGCACTGAGGCGGTTCCAACCCGGCATCCGCCAATTTGGGTACGGCCGGCATGCAGTACCTATTATAACAGGATCAGCACTCTGCAGAATAATTGACTCGAGTGAATAATGCCGAAATAGCTTCAAGCTTGCCTATGGCGAGAATCCCGTCCATCTGATGTACCATGATCTCAAAGTAGACTCCAGCTTTGCCTTGAATCTCGTACAGCCCGGCAGCAATCGGTAGGTCGCTCAGTAAACACGTAGTCTGGCATTCTGACTCGGTGGATATTCTAAGGGTGCCTGTGCCGCGTTTTGGTTCGTTATCTATACGCCCCACGAAACGCGGTGTGGATTGCCAGTTAACGGCCCAAGCCGAGCATCCTTGAACATTTATACGTTCGACAACATCTGAAGGGAGCAGCTTGGGCGCCTCTGCAGGATATGTGTCGCAGAATTCTTCGGCAGATTCGTACTCGTCTTCGGGAGCTTCGTTGTATAGTCCAAAGGCATGGATAGTCTCTGAAGCTGGAGTCCATTCAGGAGGAGCTTGGGTAGATCTGGAACCTTGGAGCTTGCGCTTGAACCACGACATGATTTTTAGAGAAAGATATGCTGTGAACAATAATTATCGCAAGAGACCCTTATATACCAAGTCTTAGACACAGCCACTAGAGTGAGTCCAGTGGTGCCCACAACACCCGAAGATCCGAGTTTCAAGTTGTAATTAGAACCTAGGCGCTTGGCAGATCCGGTCCGGTTGTTCTCAGTGTGGCAACCTAGTAAAAGCAGTGCTGCTGTAGACAGTCTGCTGTATTACACCACTAAGTTACGTGCATGGATTGTCGAAAATCTAGCACTTTATGATACTGAGTGATGCGGGCTTGTGTCCGGGCTAGGATAACCAATACGACCTGCGTGACAGAGCACAGTACGCGATGTTATGCAGGTGATCATCACTAGATTCAGCACGAGATGGATATAATAATGCACAGTTCCTCTCAGTCCGAGATGTATTACAACGGTCTTCCCGGCAATTCTCTAATTTTTACTGATTATACCTTCTGAAAAAAATACGGTAAGTATTATTAATCAAAATCCTATGATTTTTGCGACTAACCGCAGAATATGCCTGCATCTCCAGCTCAGCCTTGGAAGGGACCAGCCCGGGGACCGCGAACATTACGACCGCAAGGAACTCGGTCAGGGCAGCCAGAGGGTAGAAGTACGTTTCATTGTTGGCCTTGGCCTGATGCGAGGCATTGGTGGAGGCGGTGGTGGCAGCATAGAATACTTCACGGACTAGAAGCAATAGGGAAATGACGACGAGGATGTAGATGCCATGTCTGGCACCAAAGGCTGGGTTGCCCATCGGGCGCTGAGACGCACTGAGCTCCATGCTGTCATCTAACAGAGGCCTCAGAGAAAAGTACTCAATGCATATATAGGAGACTCACCAAAGCTTGTGCTACTTTGGTGTATCGTAAGTATAATCGTTCGCAAGACCAGTAGAATGGTCACGACGAGGAAAATGTACGTGCTGGCTCGTCGCATAGTTTGGCCCGTGGAAATTTCACTGCTGCTCGTTCCAGAAATTGTCTTGGTGGCACCGATAATCCCTAGCACTATGGCAATCACGAGTACAAGACGGATAAGATGGCGGTTTCGTGTGATGCGTGTAATCAGGTCGAGTGGGCCACATGTCACGTCAGCTTGACCGGTCAGTTGGTCGCTGGACAAACAATATGAGAGTTTTTCCAGCGGCACAGTTGACTCAGAACCTACCGGTCAAGAACTAGTGTATACGCAGAGTACAGAACACCGAAGAAGCCGGTGGTATAGAGGATTTGCTCGGCTATGAAGAGATTTTCATTTTCGCCTGCAGATGTAGAGCCTGCTAGAGCAGCGCGTATTGCAAAGGCGGTGACACGTACTAGCAGGTGAAGTCAGTCCAGTTACCAAATGATGACAAGGAAGAAATGCAACGCTCACTTGTACAGAAGAGAGCCAGGACGATGAGAACGTACGTTGGTCTCCGTATGGAGTATATGATATATAGTATGGCCAAAGGAATATAGATGATGGCAAATATTACAGCGGCAGCGACTGAGTGTATACCGCCGAATTTAGCGTAGTTGAACGAGTCTGCTGGCATGGTGTGGGAGATGCAGGAGAGCTCTCGAAGGGGATTGAGGAACAATTTGTCTAGGAGGCATCCTTTATATAAGGCCTCGTACAATACATAGCCGCTATTAGCGGTAGCATTAATATAATACGGGGCTATGCCAGTGAAATGCTCATCTAGAGACTGACATGTGTCACATGTTGCGGGGTCCTGACACCTTCGTGACTGATGTTAGGGTTCGAGGCGAACTAGATAAATGTTATCCGGGATATTATTAATCGGGATTAATCCTATATTGGGGGAAATGTGACATAAATTACTGCTTATGTGACTGGTCACAATACAGCCTTAGAAAATGGATATTAACGCGCAACAACAAGCCCGACCCTGCACAATAAAATCTCGGGTTGTATCGACGTCGATATCTGGAGGAAAAAAAAAGGGGATACCTACTCGTTATAAGTTATGTAGTTTTGTCTTCCAGCCGCCAAGCCCCGGTCAGTCCGCAAACATTTTGCCCGGGCTGTGCTAGTCTAAATTCATGGCGACGAGTTACAGTGAGACCCCAGAGGATGGCCATCAACATATCGCGTATCACCTGAGCTTAGCGCTCGGTCAAATGTATGTCCGTTCGCACTGCGGCGGCTGCGAGTGTCACAGAAGAGTTAAGCGCGTCTCAAGCTTGCATAGCTTTCTCGGGTAACATTGATGATTGAGATCCCACACGCGATCGAATTTACAATTGCGGGGTTTGTTGTCGCCGAACAATCTGCATGCCCCAAACTGGTTGAATATGCAAGGAAGTACCTGAAGTCACACTGCGGACGGGCGACGAGTATTAGGACCGTATTGGTTCCATGAAATCTATAGAGAACAATCCAAGAAACGAAATACACTTAGGTGATCATGCAAGAGGGAGCAAAGAAACCAAGATCCAACAAATGCTCCTGCCACACTTGGTGTCTTATGACTGACCTGCACCAGTCTCGGCGATCCGCATTACTTCCATCAATAGCGTCTGTTGCTCAACATCGAGTGCGGTAGTAGCAGTCTGGTAGGCAGGCGAGTTCCTCATTTGGAAAGCTGGATAGCGGAAGTCGATTAGTCAAGAACACTATCAGCATCGACGTAACACTACGAACTTGTCAATGCCTGCTTGAACGAGGCATAGGGATCTACGGTATCAAGTGGACTGAGGTAGCCGAGCTCCTCGTCAATGTCAGAATCATCTGAATACTCGGACTCCACATCTTCGCCATTTGCGAGCTTGTTGGATTTTTCGCGGAGACGTTGACCCTGGCAAGGATGGCTAAGCCAGGAAGGAATCTAGTCACCGATCGCCCAAGCACTCACCTCCTTCGCCAACATCTCTAGATACGCTGTGTCTTCGTCAAACACATCCTCTGCAAGAGATCTATCAGCGAGGCAAGACAAGGATCGGTTAATTTAGATCTTACCATCTTCCTCAGCTTCGTTAAAGATATTGTCATCATCGATAAGGTCATCATCATCAGAGTCTTCAGCATACGACTCTTCCAAGGCTTGCCGGGCTACGACAGCAAATGAGTTCTACCGTAAATTAATCAAAGCAACATACGAACCTGCGATGGCCTTGGGCAGATCCTTGAATGTCTTCAGCACACCCCGCATAATATGCGGCCATCCCTTATTTAGCGTCTCAGGCACACCAACAGGGTCCACCTCCATCAGCGCACAAAATGCCATAATTGTCAGCTTCTTGTCGTGTACCCGGGGAAGACCGTTCTCGGAGTCGATGGCCTTGAACCATCGGTCGAAGAACACACCGGACGAGCCCTGACGGTAGCTCTCCATCCAGTGCAGAGCCGGCGCGGGGTTGTACAAGATGGTGTTGATCAAGACTTCCAAGTTCGCCAGGCGGAGTGAGTTCGTCTCTGCCTTGTCCAACAAGTCAACTGCGGTCTTGACAAAAGTAGGAAGTGCCTTGGAGATACATCCATGAATGAGTATCAAAATATATTAACACAGTAGGAAGAATCTCGTACATCGTCGACGTGGCCCCGCAAGTTCAAGAGCACAGACTCCGCAAGCTTGCACCCGTTGACACGATCATTCTCCCCAAGTTGAGGGCTGTTAATCGACGTTGTATAGATGTCAAGGACCATCCGACGATAATCAGCATGGGTCTTGAAAGTGTCCGTTCCGTAAGAGACGAAGTTATCAAGCGAGGGCAGCATTTCTGGAGACGGCTGTGATAAGCTCATGAGCGAGAGTATTGAACGCATGAATACTCACCATCCAAGAAGTCGACAGCCTCCGACATAAACACCTGGTACGTTAGCTCGAACACACGCCACATATTGGGTGAGATGCTTCGGAGCTTAAAGGTCAAGCTGTCGACGAGATCGTACATGTTGTCGAACAGGTCTAAATGTGGGCATCCGTCAGTGCCTATATCAACGGGTCAAGCGACGCGGACTTACCAAGCTGTTTGTGCTCGAGGGTAAAAATAATAATGGGT
The DNA here is from genome assembly GCA_001632425.1 of Neolentinus lepideus HHB14362 ss-1. Lineage (NCBI taxonomy): Eukaryota > Fungi > Basidiomycota > Agaricomycetes > Gloeophyllales > Gloeophyllaceae > Neolentinus > Neolentinus lepideus. The sequence continues at coordinate 56,149 of KV425585.1, read as the reverse complement.
ATAACAACTTCTTGCACTTGAGCAAGTATCTCGGGAGAGGAGTCGACAGCAGCGACGACCTAAGACAAAGCGATTAATTGTCTGCTGCCTGTCATCATCTGCACAAATAACTCACAGTCCCAATAGTCTTAGCAACACCCATAGCAGCGAAGACCTTGTCATCATCACCGTCATTTTCTATGATAGACTCCAGGTCATTGCCAGTAGTGTGCTCCTGGGCAATGTTCTCCTTTACTAGACGCATGTACGATTCACACTGCAATAACGTCAGCTATCAATCAGATGGCGTTCCGACAGGAGCTTACCAGACGTGCTGTAAGTTGCGCAGCAACAGGAAGCAACTCGCCCTGGAAAGACTCGACCATTGTCTCCATACTATGGTTGAGTATGTCGAGATCCGTCTCGTCCGATAACTTTAGCAGTTCTACATCCGTGTAAAAATTAGACAGGTCACATCCCCGGGTAAAATCCCTGGGTAAGGCAGAGTGCACATGAACTTACCCTGAATGACCTTCTCGACTGAAGGCGCCACAGCCTCCCTCACTGCAGTACATAAATATTAAGTAGCAAGCATTTCAACGCTAATCACGTATACATACCAGATTGATGAGATGTAATCATCTCGGTCAATGCTAGTGCAGCTTGGACGCGAACTGGCAGCTCCGGGTCATTCAATGCTGCAGCGACTGCCCTGGAGTGGTTGCTCAAGTTCTACGAGCATCATAATAAGAGATAAGCACCAATGTACGCAGTCACCACCCATATGCCACTCACTTCAGCCACTGTCCACGTAATGCCTGACTTCTCAACGGTCCCGAGAACTTCGCAAGCCTGAAGAACACAAAACAAGTTGAAATACAGCAGCAGATAAGAGTTGAGACACGTACAATTGCCCTCATGTATGGCTCCGGGCTGGAGAACTCAGGAAGCACGTGCTGTACCATAAACTGCTCCATGCTCTTCTGCACTTCCGGGTGCTTCATCATAAACGTTCCCAATGCCGCCGTCATGTTCAATGCACCGAATCGTTGTGGGGCAGGCTGGTTGCTGCATGGCCAAACGAGTTACAGCGACGTCAACGCCGGGCATATTTGATGTATTGCTGATGAACGGACGTACGATCTTAAGACATTATTGATGAACGCAAGGATGGGCATAAATGTCGACTTGGTACGGTTGCCTGCCAGCGAGAACAGGAAGGACGTCGCCGCCGAGACCGGTGAATCGAAGGCCTCGTATTCGTCTGCACATTGACGAATGCTTAACAAAATGTTCATGTTCAGACGCTGACGTGGGGAGTGCACGTACCGACAGAGCGGCGAACATATTCAACGGGATCGGTCTCCCACATCTGCTTCTTCGCTTGGTTGAAGGACAGCTGAGGGAAGACAAACGAGGAAACAAGCTGCTCGAAGTGAGGCTTGAGCAGCTTCCATGTGGATTTGGGCTTGACACTGGTAAAGGGTAACGAGAGCAAATTTAGTAAAACTAAAGGAGTTTAGTTGACCAGGCTTGAGAGCAAACGTACATACCATTCAGTGAAAAAAGTGAAGATCTGGTACTGGCACTTGGGCGAGATCCAAACTTGGCCGCTGACGTTCAACTCGACCTGATGCAAGTAGACTTTGAAGATCTCGGGCGCGAACGTGTTCATGAAGTGATCGGCGAACGCCCCGTATTCTTCCTTCAGCGTGCTCGGCATCTGAGAAGAGTTTCCGAATCTTGCAAGTCATGAGCATGTCTATCTGACACCTAGAATGGGCAAGACAGTAGCTCACCGATGGAACAGCCTTCCCAAAACTCCGTATGCCCACTTCTTTGCCTTCCACCACTCGCTCCGCTCTCTTTCCTCCTCATCCTCGGGAACAGCCTCCTTGGGTATCTGCAAGTTGACAACCTGGAATAAGAGTCTCCCCCAAGGAACGATACTCTCAGGGCTCTGCTGATGTTGGCTTAGGTGAAGTACAATACTGTTCTTGTACGTCTTGAGAATCAAGTGAAGCATGGTCGGGACGGTCTCGGGTGCAGCGCCGCTAGGCGGGTTGTTCAGGAGCTCCGTGGCAATGTTAACGAGGGTAGGGAAGAGCTGAGGTACAATAGACGGCAGGACATCGTTCTGCTGCCGGAACCTAACAGAAAGCTGATCACATTGCGGATAACTGCAGAGACCAAGCCACTCACCGGAACGCCCTGATCATCTCTAAAGATGCCACACACCCGGCTCCAATCCGGTGCAAATCAGTACTAGTGAGGAGACTCTTGACGTCGTCCAGCAGCCCGAGCCACTTCTCGGGGAAGTCATGGGAGATGATGTTTTTCAGAGTCGCGGACAGCTGGATCGTCACGCTGCGAGACGGTGATGCAGCCAATAGAGGTAAGAGATGTGTTTTCAGAGCTTCTTTGTCGGAAAGTGCAATGGCGCTCTGGTCTGTGCGACCATTGGCGGGATCTACAAAGTAAGATGTCCGAACGCGATTTTTGAGGTATACAGCACATGCTTGGCGAGTAGCACTGCAGAAAATAACAATACATTGGTATTTGAAAGAGTGCAGCAGCGAAAGACGCGTCGAAACACGTACGGATCAACGTTATCGGTAGCAATGATCTGGAGGAGTGCAGCCACCATTCCTTCCTGTCCGCCGACCTGCCATTCTCCGGAGTCAGCGGGCGCAGGACAGCGAGCTCAGGAAGAACGTAAGATGTACCTTGCGTATCTCGAGCTCTGCCGCTTTTCGTACATTGGGGTTCGGATTATAGGTGGTGGCGAAGAGATCCGATAAAGTCTGCAAATCCATCTGCGACGCAGTCAGACGGTGCATTGAAAGGAAAAAATGCTACACACCTCTGGAAGGGGTCTACAAATTGTTGAATAGTAAGTTACAGTAGAAATACAGTTTTAGGGCCACCGAGGTGAGGAGGTTGTGTACACAACGCGGTAGAGCGAAATTTTAGGTTTATAAGACACGCGACGCGTTGATCAGCCGCGACGCGTCGAGCCCTCGTGGCTCCTTGTACGTCTTAAGTTCTCGGACATTGTACACTCTTGTATTTCTTGCTTCGGAATCTATCCTTCATTTTCTTATGGGCAAACTCTCAAGACATAACCCACATAAGCAGAGTCGAAGGATGCTATATGGGCAACTGCGATCTTCAATTAAAGCGCACTGATATCCGAAAGTATAGACATAGGTGTCGCCCTATGGTAATCAGTTACGTGAGGTCTCATCACACGCCTTCCAGGATATTACAACTGACACCCGTAGTTTACGGCCATTATGGAAATTATAGTTACAAATGCGATAGAACACTGACCCTGTCTACCGTCTACGCGGTAATATGATCCGACCTACTCTCCCGCTCCATCCGCCTCCGCTTCCTCTCCTGCTCCTCCATCATCAACTTCTCGGCCGCAGTCAACTCTCGTTTCTTGTTCGCATTCTTTTCCTCAGCATCTTTCGACGAAGCAGCCTGCTTGAAGATGTTTGGTCTCTTCAGTGGGTTGGCAGCGGATTTCAGAGGGTTGCCCTTCAAAGGGTTGAGTTTGAACCCTGAAGGAGCAGCAGCGGAAGAGGAGGATTCGACAGGCTTCTTGGTGGAGAAAGACAAAACTAGCTTCTCGCCCTCATCACGCTTGAGACCTTCCTCAACGGGTGGCGATGGAGAGTTTGAGGATCCAGTCGGTCCTGCAGTGGGTTGCTCGGCCTTTGCCCGCTCAATCTGCTCCTCCAATAGTATTCGCTCTCGCTGCTCGTCTGATACAGTCATCCGTTCCTTCTTCATGGACGCTTCCTACAACACAATACGAGGTGAAAAGACATGTGATGTACATTAGATAGTCGGCGTACCTGCTTTGCAAGCGCCTTAGGACTGTTATCTATCCACTCGATGAACCACCCCTTCTCCGTCTCGTCCACCCGGCAAACACCTGTCCTTCCCAAATGCTTCACAAACTCCGTCAATGTGACCCATCTCGTCGCGTTCATGTGCAGATGCTGCCGGTCTTGGATGAACTGCTGGTAGACAGTGTTCGCCTTGACACGTTTCGTGCCGAAACTCCTCGACAGCAGCTGAACGAAGTCGTGCTGGAATTGCATTGAGAAATCGGCGATGTGCCGCCCGGCGCTCTCGCCGACAACGAGCATTTGGCGGAGGTGTGATTCGGATTGCGCGTGGCATTTGAAGCCGTTCTCGTCTCGACATTGCTTCTCGCACACTTGACAGTACCACCGCAACCGCTGAAGGCCCTTCGCCTTCATCTTGTTAGCGAGATACTTCGGTGTTCCGACTGGGGCCATCTGTTAGCTTTAGAGCCATAAAGTAACTTGGCGTGATTACACACCTTCAGCGCGAGGCATCTTGGATGGTCGATAGAGTTGAAGCTGAAGACTTGCAAGTAGTAGTGAAGGTGGCTGTACGAGATTCGGAAAGCAGCGCCTCCATAATTACAAAGATTTCCCGCGCTATCAACATGCACAGCTTGACCCCTTTCGAGTCTCGATCACGCATTGTCAACATTGAACTTGACGCTGACGGTGTACTGCGGAACCTCTACCACTACTTAGCACTCTGCCCTCGACCTACAATGACGCGTCCTCTGAGCGATAAAGCCAAAGGGAAACGAAGAGCCATTGATTCCGAGCCACAAGGCGGACCGTCATCAGTAGCCACCTCGCACGACCTGACTGTGCGCTTCACCGAAGGCTTTCAGGATCTTGCGTTGCAAGTGAAACCAGGAGACACTGTGCGGGATGTTAAGAAACAAGCACGTGTGTCTCTTTCCGTATTTCTGTGGTGTAATGACATCCTTTGTTTAGATTCGGGATGCCAGGCCTCTGCTCCAGAACCGCCGCCTCAGGCTCATTCATTCAGGGAAACTCCTGATGGACAGGACTGATCTCCACAAGCTATCGAGCTCTCTCTCAGAACGTCAGAATCGCAATGCAGATAACGATGGGGACGAAGCCCAGCCACTGCTTACAGCTAACTGGCTGCACTGCTCCGTCGGCCCAGAACTAACTGAAGGCGAAGAGGATATGGAGGGTTCACAGGTGAGCCTAACTTAGCGGGTGCATCCTGATCAATAATATTAAGCATGCTGGTAGGCAGCTCAGATACGGCCGTTGAGGGGCTTCGACAGACTTGCAGCGGCGGGATTCTCCGAAGAAGACATTGCGAGTATTCGGCGGCAATTCCATAATTCCGGTGCGCACGATTACCTCGACTCGGACCTTGGAGAAGAGAGCGACTGTAAGTCCCTAACACGGTCCAGCCGTCCATCCTTTCCTCACATCAACACGCGCAGACGATGAGCGGGCGCGCATTCTCGAGGAGCAATGGATCGACGCCCTGGACCACACCGGCGATGCCTCTCTGTCGGATTCCTCCCCTGCCGGCTCTACCATCGTCCTACGCGGCATAGTCATGGGATTCTTCTTCCCCCTTTTGCCCTTCTTCTTTTTCCGCGAACCCAAGCCGGCAGTTTTCTGGGAGAACGGCCAGGAACATGAATCCTTAGGTAGTGTGATATTCTCGTAAGTCACATAGTGCGTTCTGGGCTGTTACTTGCATTTAACCGGTCAATTCTGATTTTCAGGAAACGGATGCAAATGGGAATTGTTGTAGGCTTTCTCGCCAACTTTTCGTTTGGATTGTGGAGATACCTATTAACGAGCTAGTTAGTTTTTGGAACCTGACATAAGATATTCCTTAACTTGTGACACTGTGTTCGGCTGAGCTGTGGAAGAGTCATAGTCGGTTGGTCAGCCACGTACCTATCAACGTCAGTGGCACAGGCCTAGCTGCCCCAGTGGGTACATCAGTAGGCTCCGACCAATTTTCTTGGCACAATGTTCGGCGTGTGGCAGGATGGAATAGAACGAATCTCGTTGCACCGCGCTTTGCCTGTCCTACCGTCGAGGTTCGTGCGTGCATAATTGTAAGTTAGGCTCAACATCGGTGACTCCACCCTTGTTATGGTAAGATCTAAGACCCCTTGGCTATGTACTGTGCCGTTGACCACGCAACATGCGCTTTAGCCATAGAAACACATTAAAGCACGACTGATGCTTGAGACCATGCCACTCCCAACGATCATCGATCATCACCCAACCGTCTCATACATGTCGTCTCGCGCTCCTCCGGCTTCCTTCTTTCCTCCAGGCCTCCCGCTCTCTGAACTTCCGTGCCACCGCCCCTCCAATCAGATCTTAGTCGACCTGTCACCTCCGATTGCGAACCGCATCGGAATTAGTTCAACACGGTGAACGCCCTATTCAAAGAGAAGGACTAGGACGATGACCCTGCCTAGGGATCTTGCGTCATGGCGCCACATACACAGTCAGACGGAAGGATCAGAAGGTTAGAGTTCCTCCAGCTCAGCAATTCATCCAGGGCTGTGATGTACATAGCGTTTGTCCTTACCAGGGACGTCAAACCTTGCTCAGCGGCTCTGCAGAAAGTAATGCTGATCCCCGATCCCCGATTCAACGATACATTGGCCTTGTCATAGACGCCAGGACCTTCGAGAGGACAAAATAAGAAACACAGTGATGTTTGTTACGAAGGATCTTACTACAGAGGACTTCAATCCGTTCGCCGATTATTGGTTGCCCGACTCTCCTGTCTGGTGGACGAAGTCAGCGATGCTCTGATGCCACTCGAGACGAGCGTCATGCTCCCATTCATTAGCGCTAAACAACTTGAATGAACGACGCTGGGAACATGCCTAGAAGTTGCTCGCGTGTGCGACTCTTCTCTGTCCTTAAGTTTAACGCCACGCTGAGTTCGAGTGCTTCCAAGATACCTCACTTAAGCAGCTCGACGCAAAGTCACACCCAAGGGACGGCGAACAGTAAAGCATTCACTTCCTTCTCATTCCAGATGAAGCTGTTCCTGCGTGATCTGATATCAGGGTGCTGACAGAGCGAATGCGTCCACGGAGCTCCTTCAAGAAGTGGCTCAATTGAACGGTAAATCTCGCCGACTATACATTCTGTACTCGTGACTTATGTGATTCACAGTCCACCGTCATTCAATTTAGAAATGAATGATAAGCAGGAATAAGCTTCGTGAAACAGCCTGAACGGTTGTCCTAGATCCTCCGGATTGGCGACAGACTTCTGCAAGGAACGTAATGCAGCACAGAACACGATTGTTATATTCAAGATCACCCAATGCAGAAACGAACCTTGTCCATGGAACGTGATTGAGAAGGTTGGGAGCGCTGCTGGCTATTAATGGTATTACTTCACCGTCGCCGTTGACCAGAAGGGCCCGTCCTATTTCGGGCTCGGCCGCCTCTCGTAGGAATCGAAATGCGCTCATCATCACTTTCTTGCATCGGTGCTTTCCCTTTCCTTGGGTACGGGTCAGGGCACTTCTCGTTGTCGGTGGACTTCCAGTCTTTGAACCGCCGCCTGGAAGCATTGCTGCCGCTCTCCTGATACTCCGCTCGTGTCACGACATACGACGAGAAGTCCCCACTCCTCGCAAACGCCAGTGCAGATTTGTATGCCTCGGTCATAGCGCTGCAAAGGTCGTGTTACGTAAGGGGCGACGCACGAAAACATGGATGTGTACAGTCCACGTACTCAGCAGCAGTGTGAATTATCACTTCGACATCTATCGGAGCCAGAGAGCGCAATTCGTGCAGCCTGACCATGGATTATTAATCGATTTGTCTTTGAAAGAAGATAATAGCGTACAATCTATCGCGGAAGCCAGGGATTTTAGTGGTGCCACCGATCAGACCAATGTTAGCCCAAAACATTCCCTGAACGTCGTTTGGGAGAAGAGATATAGAATATGCAATTGCCCCAGGTAGACCTAGCTGCTGCAGGCCTATAGAAATTATCAGCGTCATAATATAATAGCACACGGAGCTATAGTTCATCGCACCGATATCGCTTGGGTAGAACATTGTTTCTGGGACAGAAAATCTTTCGTTATTCATGTACAGGATCTGATCCGTCTCGCCAACATCTTCAGCTTTCCTGATGTGCCCCTGTCGATTGGCGGAGAAATCAGGTAATATGTATTCTTGGACGATATCATTCTTTCTTGGATTTTCTCTGCGACAAAGACGCTCAGTTACGCGACAGGACAAATGCTGTGGATGCAAGCGTACCTGCAGATTTCCATGTCTCTGCGGTAACTAGTTGAGACATAGCAGCACGTTTCCTTTACGTGACTCATGATGTAAGTTTCGTCCATCATATTCCACTGACGAAACGAGACAAGCTCCTTCAATTGATTAGTCAAGAGCTTGCCCCCGATATCGAGGCTTCAACACGAGTCAGCACTTTGTTTGCCTGCATACACACGTTGCTGCAGTGGCTCACCGTTTCACTGCGCTCCATACAATCGAGCTGCCCATAATTGGGACAACGTGAGTGAAACTAAAGCCAGAATCTACAACGAGCATGCATTCTGGGGGAGCCGAACTCGAGGAGCCGTACAAATTCCCGTAGGGGATGAGTGCTGCAGCTACCGAGGGATAACCGTAAGCCTAATGGGTCTTATTGGATAGCAGAAAATAACTCCTACGAGAGCAGCGATGGTACGAAGCGAACTCGTACTCTTCAAAGACGAACTGATCGTATACTTCTTGCAGGTTAGGCAAATTGAAATATGGCTCAGTGATAAGCAGAGAAGATTCTGTCGTGTTAACCTAGTGTCGTACATTGGACATCTATTCTGGATTAAAATATTGATGGATCATGCGGGTGCACTTACTCTGAGGACTTCCTCTGAGAAAATGCCGTCCCAGACAGCTTTTTGGGCATCCCAGTCCACTAGATATCCCTGTGTGATTGCTGTAACTTTACCTGGCTTATCTCAAGTCTTAAATAACTCGCGTACCTTCTCGAATGGCAGGCGATAATGCAGAGATGAAAAGTCGCGACAACGGTCGAATTCATGCCCTATGTATGTGGCCTTGTCACCTTTGGAGCGGACAACGGCATTTGTCACCAGTCTTGCAATCGTTGAACTTCCTCCTGGCTACTGTAATGAGTCGCCGACAAGCGCACCTCGGAGAACTCGAGTCACCACTATTCGTCAGCCCACATTTGATAGTGAAGGCGCCGTTGTCTAGAACTGCGGTACAGTTGGTATCCATTTTGGGGTATAGGACAAGGTTTTGTTCTGCGTAAGCAAGAGTGTTCCTGAGCTTTATTACGGGTATTACGGTCTTCCAAAGGTCAAGGCTTCTTATCTTTGTTTTCACGATGCTGTGAGAACATCGAAGATAACTTCACCGCTATTGGCCTGCAAAACTCGGAAGTGGCGGAGCACCCGTCCTCTGCAGCCAATCGGAATGACCGGCCGATTCACGCCTTCCTGGTCCACAGTCGCCGACGCAACTTGATCAATTGAGCCTTGAGGACATGGGCACACAACTGTGTAAGCCTGCATTCTTTTACTTTGAATTAATTACAGTAAGCCCTTCAATCCGCTCATGCAATAACTTGGGCGACGTTTGCGCCTATGTTTTAATGGCGTTATCTTGGCGCTCATCTGCCATGCTTCCGCTTTCGATTCAAGCTTGTTTACTCTTGTTTCTTACAGGACTCCCCATAGCAAGAACAACATACTATCGTCTATACTTCGAATTTGACGACCATACACTGATCATGTGTGTAGCGTTCTGGTCCTTGGCCCACCGAGAATACTCACTGTGTGTACATGACCACACAAAGTCGTCGTGTGCAATTGTTTGACCACCATCCACGCAGAATTCTCTGTAGCAATCGTGACGAGTTCTTGTCGAGACCCACCCTCCCCGCACATTTCCATTCATTTGACAGTGAGCCTGGGCAAAGGGCCGAGGAGCCTCGGATTCTTTCAGGCCGAGATCTACAAGCTGGCGGTTCGTGGCTCGGACTCAACAAAGCGGGGAAGATTGCGCTCCTGTATGGTCGAGAACACTACAAGCCCTTTTATGTACTGATGCTGTTCCTTTCCAGGACAAACATAACGGAAGCATATGGGAATTACAGTTCATCCAGAGGGCATCTCGTCTCGTCCTATTTACAGTCCCTACCATCCTGCAGCCTTCTCAATGAAACAAAGAGGATAGTAGGAGAAGATGGTAGATACGCTGGGTTCAACCTCCTTTTGCTTGCCCCTAAACTACAAGCCGAGCGATTAACATTCGACGGCTCCTTCGTGACTAATCACGGCGGAGGAGGTGAAATAGTTGCTCGTTCTCTTTCCGAGGAGGAGAAACGTTGTGGAGGTGTATCTAATGGCATAGATGGTAGTGGAGCAAGCGATTGGCCCAAGGTTAGGCATGGAACCGAGGAGCTAGATGATCTGCTCAACTCCAACCCGAGCGATTTCACGGACCTTGACCTCTCAGAACGTCTCTTCGAGCTTCTCAGGTATGCCATTTCACTAGCATATGGTGTGTTATATCATATTCGTGACAGGCATCTGATATTATAACTTCGGAGCAGTTGGAAATCTCAGAATCCTCCCAAAGCACGTGCAGAGCTTCGCAACACCATCCAAATAGAGCCTTTACCCATGCCAACGTCAGGATCTGCAAACCGCGCCGCGCCGGAGTTTTATGGGACTCGGCTCTCGACTGTGGTCTTGATTCGCAGAAACGGCGATGTCCTATTCATTGAGCGAGATATCTGGAAAGTAGGAGCCGACGGGAGCCCTTGCAAGGCGGACCCGAGCACCCAACGTACATTTCGCTTCGCAATCGCGTCGGACGCTGTTATACAACACAGTCTCTGCAACTAGTTTGAATATATAATATATCTGTAAATGAAAGAAGACCGTCCATGGAATGCAATACTCGCTACAATACCAGAAGAAGTAATTGGCATGGGAGAATAAATGATATGATAACAGATATTGATCAACCCCACACCCCAAAAACCCAAGAGGATTCTAGTCAAACGGTGTCTGAAGAATGTTCCGAGCTGTCAAACGACACCACTATAGCTGATGTTCTTGTCGTACATGCGATCTTCGGGAGAGACGAGAATAAATGATGAATTATAGTGTCCGGTGGGGAGATTGTTCCACTCGTGTACAGGTGTTTGCAGCGTCGAGCTGCTTCCAGTCGATGACGACGACGCCGGCGACATCGCATCGTGCTCGATGCAAGACCCTATGCCGTTATACGTCGACGGATGGACGTCATCAGGAGGATTGCCACTGGAAACGGGGCACCGTGTACGTCAGCACGCGCACTCCCACGATGACGGCAAGATGAACATACTGCATAATATCATTCAGCTCAACCATGCGTCGGTATAACAGACACTCCGATCCTGCTCGATGATGTGGGAATTGCTGGATATAGTCCAGCGTCTTCTGCAGATGCTGCGAAAATCCGATATAGGAATGCGCAGCAGCTGGATCTGTCAAGCAAGAACAGAAAGGTTCGACCACCGGATAAGGATCCCCGACGGAAGTTCTGACGTGCCCGGACTGAGTTATCTGGAAATGTCCGTTGACATCTGAAACGCCGCCATTGTTGCGATCCCCGTAAGTCAGGGAACCAGACTGCATCTGATAGGAAGGGTCTTCCCGGTACCTCTCTGTATATGAGGCATGAATATGATCACCCTCATACGCCGATAGTGGACTGCCCAGCTCAGGCTGTAGCGAGTGCAGGCAAACTGGTGATTGAGGCCCTGGTGAGGGTGATAGCCGATACAGACGTGGTTGGGAAGATCCCGAGTTGGGCTCATCAGGCTCGGTCTTGATGGATGGACTCGACACACTTGTAGAACCGTCGTCTGCGTCAAGCAAATTTCTTGACTTTTTGACGGTCTGAGAACGTTTTGAAGACCGGGAATGCCACTTCTCGGATGGGTCGCCCTCACGGAAGTTTGCATCCGCCCATCGGGGATGGGGTTTCCCTGTTTGCACAGTCAGGGGAAATCCCTCGGGTAATGAAAATGCGGGTACCACGAAGCTCTCTCACTAAGCTTTCCAGTTCAGCAATGCGATTGCGAAGACGCGTAGTTTCATCAACTGAGGGATCGTCCCTGTGCGCCACATGAGGTCGTGCCAAACCGCAGCGGTGAGAGCAACATACCTGAGGGCGGGGTCATCGATTTCATAGACGCAGAGCCCAGTCTAAACAACAAGTCATGAACGCCGGTTGGGGAGGCAACCAAACACAACTGTACCAGACCGAGCTGGATACACCTCTGACAGGGTCTTTTCCTATCACACTTTTACGGGAAATCGTCAGCAAACATACGAACGACGAGGAATGTAACCAACCTTTCGCTTGGAGGTGTGGCAGTTCAGACAAGATTGCGTCGCCCGGTTCCTCCTCCTCTTCCTGTGGTCCACCTCGAGGGTGAACTCGAAATCCATGATCTCTCCTTTGTACTGAACAGGAGGATATTCAGTCATTAAAGCGACGCCGTAAGTAAAGCTGTGGGGTGTTTGGCGCGAAACGTCTAGATCGGTCCTGCAAACATGTCATGTTTTATGTACTTTGAATAAAGTCCCGATATAATGTGGAGAACGCAGACTGGGAATCCGAATTAGGTATAACTCCTTGTACACGCCTTTTTGGTCTGGGCTCCGACAGTTCTTCGGTCAAGGCGAGTGACATAACGTGCGAGCGAGGAATTATTCATTTTTAGCTCGGCAACGAATGAATGCTCTCATCAAACGAAGGCGGCTTCCAGAAAGTCTCGGATGAAGTCGCAGAACTGCCCAAGAATCTTAGCGATGGCCTTTGGGCATACTGCTGCCTGACCATGTAGCGACCTCATCGCTTAAGATGATGCAGTACTGTGCTCTTCAGCCAAATACAAAAGTAACGTAAATATTATAGTTCCGGCGCACCGGTTCATCTGTCCCTGCATCTGAGCCAATACTGTCTCGGGGACTGACTTCTTGGTCGCCGTCGAACGATCAGGCTTCGAGATCAAGTGGTCGAGTCCGGGCTGTTATCGTGGACATGCACATATCCGTCCAAACAGGGCCGGATGGCGTAGTGATACCTGTTATGGCATACGCTTATCCTCCCCCTGGACGATCCTGGGATTGGACGGACGCGGACGAAAACACCTCCCGATCGTGTGAAGCACAGCACACCAGGTCATATCCAATGTATTGCTGGACTAAACGCCTGGATATAGTCGCCAAGACGTGATCCTGATCGTACGCCGATTGACGGGACCCCCGAGCATCAAAACTGTACGGAAGTACGTACCACGTCCATCAGCGCAACAGATACACCTCCGACCAGAGCGAACGCCATTCATATTCCTGAAATACTTTGATAAAGTGAACGCCATTATCTGCAATACCCCTACCTGTCCAGCCTCTGCTGAGGAGATGGCGCCCTGGCCCCGCGAGCATAGAAGACTCTGTCTTCCCTCGTCGATGTTCCGCGTAGAATACCACAGGTAGGGCACCTGAGCCGTTCAGTTGGAGGACATAGGAATGGGTGCATCGAGCTCCACGAACGGGCTTACGGAAAGGGCATGTGTCACGCCCGTGGTAATATGGCGTCGTGATCAATCAGTCAAAGGTGTTCAGCGTCAAGAGGCACGAGGTCGACATTATGGGAAAACAAAGTTGCAGAACGTCAGATTTGGGTACATACCCCATCAAAGGAATACATACCTGAGGATCGCAGAGACTGGAACAACGGCCGTAGAAGGTCACCGACTCTGAGATCAGATAAAGAACAGGAACTCCGGTAAACGCGACTACTTAGGAAGATGCTTCTCTGAGATAACTTCAAGCTTGATTTGACAATTGAAATCTACCGGTCTCCTGGCGCTCATCTGCTATAGGCTATCTTGGAAATCCTGTGAGCTGCGGAACTTTTGCACAGTCGGTGCCTAGATGACATGCTGCACGAGAGCATTTATAGCTTTACACGAGCCCAGGTATACCGACACTCTGAACATTCCGTTTCCCTCTTTTTCGACTCCGAGTCAGCACTGGGCGCCTCCTCAACGCTGAGTTTCCACGAACTTCCGAGACTATAAATGTCTGAAATAGAGGGGGCTAGTCTTGTTCTGTTGGCTACCTTGCGAACTTGGGAGTCGAGGCGACCGCGGAAGCAGAAGTGAAAAATAGAACCGAATAGGTAGACGATGCCAGGCACGTTGAACTGTAGAGCGAATATCACTTTATTAACTCCCATCCACAAGACCCCGAAAATACCATCTTGGAATTCCATACCCGAAGATCTCCGGCGGCCGGACAGCGAGACCGTATAGCAAAAAAAAAAAGGCAAAAACGAAGACGGAAAATGTATTTTTCATAGGTTACAATATTTAGTGATTTCTAGCTACTGTCGCGTGTAGTCCACGCGTGTGACAGCTGGAAACCACTTTCAACGTTCAACATGCATAGGAAAGATCCCGAAGAAAGCATTGCGATCGAACCCATATGCATGCAATGTCACGAAAGACTGAGGTAGTTATACAACGCAAAATATGATAGAGCACTGAGCGACATAACTATGTCCTCTCATATCCGGATTCCATTTGTAGGAGTCTACCGTAGACCCGGTTGACGCTGCAACTGTCAGGCGTCAGTGTCGCACTGCAACATATCCAAGATCACATAACATGTACTTCTATCTGCAGATAGTCTAATGAAAGCAAGCCACAGATAGGTACGATCTCCGCGCTCTCTAGTGGCTATATGGCAAAACGAGAACAGGTACCCCGAGATTATGGCGGCTTTGGCGCTGAGACATCGTAAGTACAGCGGGATAACTTTGTAGCGCTCGCTGCCGATGCCGTGTTTTCTCGTAGGTTTCGGATTACATACAACAGAATCCAACTTGAATTGCGCCACCAACATCTGCATTGTCTCGTGGGCCGTATTCAGTTCCTTTGTATACCGGTTACGTGACTCTTCAGTGCACGAGCGTCCATCCGATCTCTCGTTTGAAAATGCGATTTTTTCAGTCCAACAACCAAGGGACAACACTATACACGTCTGGTGAGGTGAGAAAATAAGTTAACTTCCAGGTGCCGCTCGACGGCATGCATGCTGCGACTATGGAGAAGAAAGCAAAGGCGTGAGTCCGAGGTGAATTCATTAATCCTCAAGTCTGACTCGGGACCGTAACCTATCACGGGGCCTGACTGGCGACAAGGAGCTCTTCAAGTTTGAGCAGGCACATCACCCATAAAATGATGGTAGGTACTCTTCAACCCTCAACGCATGAGGCTCAGTACCGACGAATGTGATGCTGTACTGTAATTAGACTGGAAGCCTGTCGTTGAAAGGCAACATACGACCAATGTCATCTTGAAACGAAGCTGAGCGCGTGCGCACTTGGCGATTGTCTCCTTAAGAGTACCTCATCATTGCGCAGGTGATCTATGCTTCGGCGCCACTTATTCCTTGTACTTAGCCTGATATATCCCCGCCACCGTCTCACGGAAGTCCCCGAGTTTCTGACAGTCTAGTGCACCTTCACCTTGGCAGATATTGATAATAATCCTGTCTGAACAGCGGTCAGCTGCCGAAGCTACGAGGGATTACCAAATACCAAGTCTTACCGTGCCGAAGAGTCTATGACAGTGCTGAAAATACAATATTGGCTCGGATTTATGACTTAGCCAATATTTGCTCTCCAATAATACAATGTAAGTTTACTACCAATATCATACTATCAAGAGCAACTTGAGACCCTTGTACTGTAGCTCTGAGCAAGTATCAGTAGGTCGAGCCAGAACACCCACCAACGGGAGAGACGGTCGGGCACGGGCACTGTGGGGTCTAAGGATGTGTCGTTAGCTGGAACGAAGATCATAGAAAATGCCTCCGTGGTGTCTACACCACGATCGATTAGCTTTGATATTGCAATACAGTTCACATCTCCGACAGTGTAAACATCTTGCAATTGTGTTCCCAAGATCCCACACTGATTTCACCTAAATACTTCCTGTCAATAACGTAACGTAAATAATCCGCAATCGAGGACCAATGCAAAGCACTATCTCGGGTGGGTTATCCTGCCCTTATCTTAACGTTCCGATGCGCTCAGCAAGTCACGGAAGGCGTCATCATGGACGGTGTAGCATTGACAAGGACGTACTTGGATGCGCGTCTTTGCTGCGCACCATCTTGTGCGCCACAGGACGTTATATGCACTTCGGAGTTCATGTTCTTCCGACCAGAGTTCGAATTGGACCGGGGTAGCGCCATATCGTGTATCGTCGGCGCGCAAGATTCATCGGTACCGGATGAAATGGCGTGGATAAATAACAAAATGCGCAGAAATACAATCGCTATGCAAGCCCATTCACCGGGACTTGGCGGCATTCTTCTGCTTCCGCCTGCGAACATATTTTCTCATGCTCGGAACACCAAACTGAGAACGCAGCAGTAATTTTTTGATGCGATAGGAGTGTCAATATACGCTCCTCTTAACGACGGACTGATTGGGTGACTTACCCGCACGCTGGGATACAGAACTAGCAAGAATCCACCTACCGCCCAAGCCCACTTCACGTATAAGGGCATGGGCTCAGGATATTGACCCTTACTCCACTTGATTATGGTAAGGAGCTCCGTGCCGATAGTAGCCAGGAGCATCCATACGTGTTGGCCCATTCTCTTTGCTTTCCTGTCAATGCAAGTGACAGAGCAACGTGTTTAGCAGGAATGCCTTCGCAGGGTGCCAAGGGAACCGGAACATGAAATGTGGAGTAGCATACCTTGGGTCATTTATGTATTGATAGAGTTCTCGCACTGCCGGCAGCCCGCAGAGAAATATCCCTGCAAGGCGGGCTATGACGATGGGATGATCGGGTTCCATCCATAGTAAGCTCTGTGAAGGATTGTAGCGGCGTGATCATTGGCATGCTCAGATGGCTGTCACGCGGGTCCGTACCTTCAAATAGAATGGGTTCAACTCCGCGGCGAGGAAGACAGCCAAAAGGAGTACAACAACAAAGTAATGCTTGGTGTCAACGGTGCCCTCCCACTTGAAGGCGGTGAAGTCGTGTGGCGAGAACTGTGTCAGCACTCGCTTTGTCTTGGAACGGAACCCGCGGATTGAACGAATTCCGCGCCATTCGTAGTGCTTCCCGAAGATAAGGCTGGTGATCGGCAAGCTTAGCGGTTGGCGCGTACCTTGACTTCAAAGTATTGACATGTCTTCATGCCTGATAACGCGCTCCGCTGAATATGAATGCTATATGGAGCGGCGAACTAGGCGACCGCACCTAAATATGTTCCAAGCCAATTGCATATAAGAACATCCAACACCCACTTTATGATAAACCAGTTGTTATGGGGAAGTGCGCCACAGAACTGCATAAGAATACTCACATGGTCCCACCAGCACTGTCAGCTTTGAGGTTAGTCAAGTCACAGTCGGTGCCTTCACTGAAACCCACCTCGCCAAAGTTTGGGAGTTGGTGTTGCAAGCTATACTCAGCGAGTTCGAACGCGATACTGAGAATCTGCGTACATCATATCAGTGGCACCATATCTCCAGAGAAGATATATGAATATACCCAGCAGAACCAATAGTCACGCAAGATCAGGGCTTTACCAAACCACCCGAGAGCATGTGCCAAACAGAAAATATCTATAGCGTTCTGATGCAGGCCGGCCGAAAAGACAAGATTTTCACGCCGCCGAGAGGCAACCAACGGTGTAACATACCCAAATGTTCTCCATCGTGAACTCGCAGTTTTCTGCGTAATTTTTCTCCGGCAGGGGTTTGCCCAGGCTGGGGTCGATGTATGTCATCATTTTTCTAGCGGAGCCTAGGTCCTGGAATAGCAGGAATACGAGAGCCAGCTCGTATAGCAAGTTTATCCCAAGCACCATACGCCAGAAGGCGGGATGAGGTCGGATAAATGGCCCATCTCGGAATTGTATGATGGAAAATAACAAGAATCCCGCGATAGCAGCATATGCTCCACTGACATGCCCAGAGAAACGATGATCAGGGTCCAACAACTACAGTCTGTGAGGCCCACTTACACTCTTCGCTTGTCCTTTCCTTCTTCCAGGACGTCCTGTGTTGTTGCGACATAGGCCAAGATGGCCATTGCAACCCCCAAAGCAGTCAAAGTGATCGGCTGGTAAAAGAATCTGGACAAATTCAGTCTCGATGACAGCCATTCGTCAGCATCGAAAATAACAAGCACGCACTCTACGGTGGTATCTCGCTTCTCTTGAAAGGGCTCTATTCGAGTGTAAGGTTCCGTCCGGTCCGCCTTTGTCCATGGCAATGTAAGTCCCCGTCGGGTCGTCTCGGGAACAGATTATAACGTACATCGTACCCTAGACATAGTCAGTTCACGCGACAACCGACCGAACAAGGTTAAAGAAATGTCATAAAGTCAGAACGCACAGTGAACGGGAACGCCATCAAGTCCGGGTTTGGGTTCGTGGTCTGCTCCCGGCGACAATAAAGCTTCCACCTCCTCTGTGGGACTCGTAGGCGACAAGTCAGAATCGTCTGGCGCAGACATTGGAAATGAGTTGGCCTCGTTGCAGGCAGCGCCCAGTGTTAAGTGTGAGGACTTGCAAGTGCGATTGCAGCCGTGCACAAGCGTGAACGTTCAATAGAAATTGTGACGTCGCGACCAGAGTGAACGCACGTGCAGGCGGCCCGGACAACGTTGCTGCCACACACTTTCTTAACTTGGAATTTTCTGTTATATTATCTTACATTATGGCCTCGACAATGAGGACAACGATATACACCAAATACAGTCTGTGGAAGCTTTTCAACATGCATGGTTCATCACGACTAAAGTGCTGATTCTCTCTCGATTCAGATGGAATCTGTAACGTTCTGCGGCAAGCGGGGTGGACATGTGGAATAAGGTTGCGGCAGAGTCGTCCGAGGAGACCCCTTCGGTCACCAGATGCCTGCAGGCACCGTAAGAAGCAGTCACGGAAGCCAGTTTTCGAGTCGGAGCATGGATTCGAAGGCTAGATTGCATCTTATTGAGAACGGCATCGAAGTGACCTGGAGTCCTCAATTTGATATGGACGACCATGGTACATCCTGTCTCCGAGCCAGGATGGTCGAGTCACAAATTTTCCGTTTATCGGGAAGCGGGATGGTCGTCCGACGAGGATACATCTCACAGGACAAATTGGGGCGTCGTCGAGAGTTATCAGACCCAAAATACACTCTAGAGGCAAATACCGACGTTGTCCACGTAGATCCAGTGCAACGACATGTTGGGCCAGGAGGCTCGCGGGGCTCCTCGCCCAGGTACACGTGACGTCCTCGACACACATCGCAGGTCTCAGGCGCAGACTACCGGGAGAAAGAGGAACGCTGTGTGTCGCCCGAAATAGAGGACGGGTAAATGAAGGGCCAGATTGAGTGGCGAGAACATCAGATAGCATTCGATGTTTAATTATGTCCAGATCAATAGGGAGGGCAAAGTGCAGATCGACGTTTTGCGGTAGAAGAGAATGACAAGGGCGAGCAGGACCTAGACATTGATTTGCGGATCGTCCGAATGATGCAGCGCCTTCAGTGAAGGCTGTATATTCCGGCCGCTGAGGTAGTCTGGAGCACCTCTCTTCCAGGATCTCCAAAGCAGCCTGTTCTGGCGAGCAACCCCCCGCAGTTCAGCGAGAAAGATAAATCCAGGCTGCCAGCAGACAGGACATGGCTGCGGAATCCACCCTGAGCAAATGCTTGACGTCTTCATGCCGGCGGTTGTGGTTCCAAGGATGCTTCTCAGTACTCAATGCCATTCAGCATCACAAACAGAAGATCGTTTACCGATTTCAGTCAAGGACGGGCCTATTCCGCTGACATGCGAAGTTGCGAACGAGAGGACTGAGAGAGACTCGAGTCATTCATTTGGTCAGATAGTCCAGTTGCTTCTAGCTATCGCTGCGGACGTGTCGAACGAGCGGGCAATGCGCGAAAGTTCTGGACGAGGATGACCAATAGAGCAAATAGGAGCAAATAGACCGTATCATACATCCCGCGGTTGCAATAAGTGGCAACTGTACTCTTGTTCTCCGACCCCAACAGCTTACAGCTAAACTCTGTTACGACTCTGACGCTGTTGATATCCTCGTCATTTTAATGGAACACAACAACCAACCCCCTCTGGACTTCCCGCATTTCTTCCAAAATCTCATACGGGCGATGGTGTCCCAAGCTGGTCCGCACCAGCCTCCTCATAATGACATTCATCCTGACCCCGACATGCCACCATTAGAACCAATACCTCGGCAAAATGGACAGGCACAATCGCCAGTGATTGAAGACCGCGACATGACACCGGTTGAGCATCTGGAAGGCGCTATGGGCGTTTCTCTCGATGACAATGCACAGCAGGAGATTGTAGACCGGGAGATGACACCTGCTGAACCTGAGCTCGATGGCCGTCCACCATTGGAGCCCATAACACCCATGCAGTCCGCAAATGTAACAAGTGAGTGTCTTTATCGCGTGTCATGTACAGTCAAGTATGCTAAATCCTGATGAGGTGGTTCAACACCAGAGCGCGCTATGTCAGATACCAGTAGCCTGCCCTCATTACAGTCAGTTTCCGATTCCTCCGTATCCTCAGACAGCAGCTCTGTTCGCGACACGCGCGAAGTAGAGATGATGGACGCCACACAAGCTGTCGACGACGATGGCGACAGCAACTGGACTGACGTCTCGTCTGCCAGTCAACAAGTGCCTCCTCTGGAGCCCATCGTTCCTCCAAGAGGCGCTAATCGGCGCGTCCGAGTCGATGAAATTCAAGATGAATACGACCGGCCGCGTTCGCGACAGCGCACATCGGGCCCTGCTGCCGCGAACGTTGAAGCTCCCGACGGCACTGAGGGCCAAGCGCCACCACCAGGACCAGCCCATGGGCAACCTGGTCTGTTCTTCATCCCCATCGGCACGATTGTGCCGCTGCGCCCTGCTAATTCGTTTGATCCAGGAATGGGCTTCGCTTTCACTATGACCTTGAATGGTGTCCCTGTTGGGGGTGTCCCACTGGGTCAGACCTTCGTAACAGGCCAGCCACGTCAACCGCAGGATGCTGAGCCGAACGTAAATGCCAATGCCAATGTCCATGCCGATGCCGAACCGCATGCGCCACATCCCCCAATCAATCCCTTCGAGTTCTTCACTCTCCTTGGTCATCCTAATGTAGACCCTGCATTCCTCAACTTCGTGGGTGGTATCGGCATGGAGCAAGACCAAGATGATCCTGAGCGGGCCAAGAAGTTAGTCGATGGTCTGGAGGAAGTCCCGGTGGGTCTCGTGAAACGAATGGAACGGGTAGGCGGTGCACCTGGCGCGCACCTCGACGACTCAAGCAGTGCAAGTGCGGGTGGCTCAGACATACCTGGCTGCGCAATCTGCTGGGACAAGCTGCTACCCGATGACGTTGACGAAGCCGCAGCTGGTGAGGGCCAGTCGACGCCCTCTACTGACAAGAAGATTGTCTCGTTACCCTGTGCCCACGTCTTCCACGCTGCGTGTCTTATTCCCTGGTTCTCGAGACCGAGACATACAACGTGCCCGACGTGTCGATTCAATGTTGATCCCGATAACTTAACATATGTGCGGAGACCTCGCCGCCGACCAACACCATCACCATCGCCTGAAGTACCACCTAGGCCTGCTGGCGCCGCTGACGTTGAACAGCCTGGTCCTGTGCCACTGACGCCCGCGTTCGTTGTGCCGGGCGCCGACGCCCCTGGGACAGTGCCCAACCCGCCCGCCGAGCCTGCGATCCCTCCACCCGCGCAACCTGACCCGCCCGCTGATGCCCAAGCTCAGGCCGGTCCGCAGCCCAATCCGAGACGCGCTCCGCACTTCTTTGTGCAACCTATCGTGACTGTTGATTTTAATCTGGAATATGGTGCTCCGGGAGAGCAGCCGCGCGCTTTCAACATCCGCCAAGGTCCTCAGGTGGCTGGACAGGCGGGTGGCGCACCGTTCCCGTTCCCGTTCCCATTTGCGCAAGCCCCTCAGGCTCAGGCTGGTGACCGACCCGCCCAGCCACCCGCCTATGGGTCGGAGCCGCCTCCACAATCACAAGCTCAGTCGCAGCCACAGCAAGAGCAGCCTCAACCCCAGTCTCAACCCCAGCCTCAGCCCCAGGGTCCACGTGGTCCCCCGGGCGCTCAGGATGCGGAGGCTTGGCTGCAGTGGATGCTCAATGAGACGTTCAGAGGTGTTCCCGTGCCACAGCCTGGGCCTCAGGCTCAGTCACAGCAGGAGGGTCCTCAACCCGCGCCACAACCTCAGCCACAGCAGGAAGGTCCTCAACCCGCGCCACAGCCTCAGCCACAACCACAAGGCCGACCTCATATCCATGGACCGCAGATATTCTTCGGTCCTCCACCGGGCTTCGACATGGGTGGCTTCCCGCCTGTGGACATCCCTATGTCTGGACCGGGTCCTAGTCAGCCCCGAGAGAAGAAGGAATGGACCGCGCCGCCTCCACCTGGCCCGACTCTGCGGCAGCGCGTCGAGCAGAAGGAGCGGGAAGCTGGGTTGAGGTGCGACGACGTGAGCTGTGGCCTTGGACCGACCGACGAGGACCCGATCCCGTGCGTGGACGTTGCGAGGTTGAAGCAGGTGCATATTAGGCCTGTGGGTTCGGTGCCGGGCGGGGACAGGACTCAGAGAGTATGTGCGCATAAGTTCCACCCTGCGTGTTTGGTTAGTGCGGAGAGGGTAGCGGGGTGGGGAGAGATGGAGGATGAGGAGAAGGAGGAGAAGGGGCTTGAGGAAGAGGTGGAGGTGTCGTGCCCGGTTTGTCGGGCTGTGGGTGTTGTGAGCGGCGAGGAGTGGAGTGAGGGCGTGAGGGCGTTGGCTTAGGGTGTCTATTCATTTGTCATTGGACTCTTGCAAACCTCTTATAAGTTTGTCGGTGTCCTATATCCTCTGCTCTTGTCGGTTTTCCTCATGCGCTTTACCCTACATATTCTGCTAGTTTATGGTCGCATCACATCCCACTGCACATTGTCTGACTCACGCATGCATGTTTTATTTCTCTCTGTGTAGTGTAGACTTCTCACACGGATTAATATGTTATGGAAGTGTAATATCGATACGTAGTACTAGTATGCAAATGCATAGCCCTATCAGAAACTGTTTCATTCACCTCACGCGAGATCTGATGGGCCCATATGCATGTCTTCGCTTGCTCTGTTGTGGCGATACTGAAAATCAGGCTCCCGGTAACTCGACCCCAATGATCATAACTCGCCGAGACCTTCTACTCGCGGAATTGTTCAACGCTGAGCGTAGGCGCTAACAGAGGATTTCCTCGAAATGTCGAATACTCTACGCTGCTATCGAAATGTGTACTGGGAATCTGTCGGAGAGCCCACCTTCAAGCTTCAGGTTTCAAAGACACGCGGCTGTCGCTTAGAAGCACTGGTATAGGGGTACCCAAATTGGGTCATCGGCAGGATTCACGATCGAGCTATCGTCGACATCATCCGGCGGATATGCTCATAAAAGGCGTACCCTCAATTTGCGTCCATCACACACTCTTCGTCAACGACGACGATAGTGGAGATGCTTCGGCGAAACCTACTGAACCGCAGGGCGCTCGCTGTCGCATCCGGGGCCGCCGTGGCCACCGTCGGCGGCGGCTACTACTATTTGAACTCAGGGCCTGCGTACCCGGACACGACGAGGGAGACGAGGAGGCCGCCGCCGCCATGGACGCCTCCTCCAAGAGAAGCTATGTTGAACAGCCTGAAACAAGGCGGGGAAGGCGGGAAGTTTGATCTGCTAATTGTGGGCGGAGGTGCGACGGGCGCCGGCGTTGCAGTCGATGCTGCGACGAGGGGTCTCAACGTCGCTTTGGTAGAGCGCGATGACTTTGCTTCCGGTGAGTGTTCTTGTGCTTTTCGGCCATATTCCCGGTGTTTTGTCTGGTTTGGATGGCCGGACGGATCTCTGGCATCTGTCCGGGACATGGCAGCGTCGGGTGCATCGGAATGGATGAACAGTCTCCTGCCTCGCTGTTCTTACAATTGTCCTGGAACTTCGGGTTATTCTCCGGTTACCTACTTCTCGGGTTGGCACAATCGGGACTTCAAGCATACCACAATTAGCATCCGAATAGAAGTGCACCGGGATGAACTCACTCGAACCCAATCGCGCTAGTGCCTTAGACGTGTGAGTCCGACTACCGGGCTGTTCTCTCTCCCACACGCACCAACATTAAAAATCTTTAGACCTCCGACGGAACAAGATACCCCGCATTCGGCGAGGGAACGTTAATCCTAATTCCATCTCATATCTTTGCGCTCCAAGTACAACTGTGCCTGTCCCTGCTGTGGAGAGCCGAAGTACCCCCGTTGTTTCATCTGCGGCGCATCCGCATTGACATGGGTCGTGCGGTAGAGACGTGATGGTACCAAGTCGTCGTTCCCTTGCTCAGAATCGGTACTCAACCCCGATGCGTGTCGCTGCACATGAGGCTGATCAGTATTCCGACCGTCCTGTTCGAATTTCCCCTTATCCGTCGAATTTTCTGTGAGGGCTGAGAGACTGACCGTTTATCTGTCATGATCAGGCACATCGTCAAAGTCAACGAAGCTCGTACACGGTGGCGTGCGGTACCTCCAGAAGGCCGTCTTTGAGCTCGACTATGAGCAGTACAAACTCGTGGTGGAGGCCCTCCATGAACGGAAAATTTTCTTGGAGACAGCGCCCTACTTGAGCCATATGTTGCCGATCATGTTGCCTATTTACAAGTGAGTGCAAGGTATCTTGGTTGCCTTAAAGCGGTGTATCAATGGAGAATCGTGCAGGTACTGGCAAGTACCATATTTCTGGGTCGGGTGCAAGATGTATGATATCCTGGCGGGGAAGGAGAACATGGAGAGCTCGTATTTGATGAGCAAGGGGAAGGCGTTGGAGACGTTCCCGATGCTGAAGAGTCAGGGCCTGGTCGGAGCGTTGGTTTACTATGATGGTAAGTGTCTGCCTCGCTCATGCAACGGCCTGTTATTCAGAACTGCTACACAGGTCAACACAATGATTCGCGGATGAACATGGCATTGGTCATGACGGCTGTCAAGCACGGTGCCACGGTGGCGAATTATGTCGAAGTTATTGAATTGAAAAAGGACGAGAAGGGCCAGCTCTACGGTGCCCGAGTAAAGGATAAGCTTAGTGGCGAAGAGTGGGACGTCAAGGCTAAAGTCAGTGGTATATGTTAATTCCGCTGTTCTCACTTTTACTGACGCCCTGCCGCAGGGCATTGTGAACGCAACCGGCCCCTTCACCGACACCCTCCTCAAGCTCGACAACCCCGACCATACGCCCATCGTCCAGCCGTCCTCCGGCGTGCACATCACTCTCCCGAACTACTACTCCCCGCGCACGATGGGCATGCTCGACCCGGCGACCTCGGACGGGCGCGTGATCTTCTTCCTGCCTTGGCAAGGCAACACCATCGCGGGTACGACGGATACACCGTGTGCAGTTGAGAGCGAGCCGCGCGCGCAGGAGGAAGAGGTTAGATGGATTTTGGAGGAAGTCAGGTCGTACCTTTCACCGGATATCAAGGTTCGCAGGGGAGATGTGTTGAGTGCGTGGAGCGGTTTGAGGCCACTCGTGAGGAACCCGAATGCCGCGAGCACGGAGGGGTTGGTTAGGAATCATATGATACACCTCAGTGAGAGCGGCTTGTTGACGATTGCGGGGGGTAAGTGGACGACGTATAGGGAGATGGCGAAGGAGACGGTGGATGAGGCGGTGAAGGCGTTCGGCTTGGAGAGCCGCTGCCACAATGAGTGCATTACAGAGAAGGTGAGGTTGGTGGGGAGTGATGGGTGGAGTAGGAACATGTTCATTGGGTTGATTCAGAGGGTGAGTGAATCGAACGTGTGCTCGTACTTTGGTCCGGTTGACAGGGTAGCTGTATGAAGTATGGCTTGGAGACTGACATCGCGAAGCATTTGTCGGAGAATTACGGCGACCGGGCGTGGACTGTGTGTTCCCTCGCCGAGCCTACTGGCGAGGCATGGCCACAACACGGAATACGGCTGGCGAAGCAATACCCATGTAAGTACAGCGCTTCAGCCGTTCTCCTTTCGCTTCTCACCTAGCCCTTCACTTGCAGTCATAGAAGCTGAAGTCCGCTACGCGTGCCGCAACGAGTACGCACAGACTGCGGTGGACGTGATCGCCCGGCGCACGCGTCTCTCCTTCCTGAACGCCCAAGCCGCGCTCAATGCCCTCCCGCGTGTCATTGACATAATGACCGAAGAGTTCGGCTGGAGCCACAGTCGCCGCAGACACGAGATCAAGCGCGCGACGGAGTTCCTCAGCAGCATGGGCATTCCGCCCGAGACGCCCGTACCCCAGCTCATCCCTCACAGTCTGCTTGAGAAGACCGAGAGCTTCGTCTGGTCGCTCGGCAGCATGGTATTTGGTGGGTTGGGGTTGAACAGGGGCGCGAGCGCTGGGACGACGACGTATAGCCGTGGGCAATTCGGCCTTGGTGAAGTTGAGGCGTTGACAAAGGCGTTCCGGAGCCATGCCAAGTCTGTTACGTCGCCTGAAGGGGGCTCGATTGAACGCTTGGGAAAGGAGGAGGTGCGGGATCTGTTGAAGGACCAGCCTGGGTATGAGAACATTAGTGGGAAAGAGCTCGACTACGTGTTCGAGGAAGCTGGCTTCTCCCATCGCACTGATCTGGATGCCGACGAGTTCCTAGAGGTGAGGTCAACTTTACTTGCGTGCTCGGCTCGAGGATGTTAACATTTCCTTAGGTTTGCGCCGGGCTCAAGGAAGTCACAGTGGCGCCCGCTCCCATTATCAAGAGCGAACGGAGAGCCATTCCTGTCGAAAAGAGCGGAGGCGGTGTCTAGATAGTCCAGGATTAACTTATACATCTTGCATTCACCATCGTTGGTTTGTCTTCCACCCTTGTCATGTACAAATTCGTGCATAATAGAACTATCGGCCTAATTGGAAAATCTTTGTCTGGTTAAGCCCTCTATAGCGTGCAGTCAGAGCTTGGTTCTTGCCCTCTTCTCATACTGATCTTGCAATTGCCTTCTCAGCACTTTGCCGGTGGGCGACTTGGGGATCTGACGACAACATGAGCGCAAGTTCACGGTGCTCGGTTCGGAGGATTGTGGGACTCGATTTGATCCTGCGGCGATGACAGAGGATAGATAGTTTCTACACGTACCGTATCAACTAGCTGAATGCCTCCGCGAAGCCACTTATACTTGCTTAGATTCTCCCTCGTCCAGGTGTCGAGCGCCTCTACCACCTCTGCCTTGCTACGCTTTCGGCCAGCCGAGGTCAGGACGACCCAAGCTCGAGGCACCTTCTCGTCTGATGCCCGTCCTCCACTCACGCCTGCGACGGCAGCGTCCTCGACGAGCTTGTCTGGTTGGGCAAGAAGGACAGATTCGATCTCTGTAGGGGACACTTGGATGCCGGAGATTTTCAAGATATCCTGAAGTACCGAGGAAACAGTTAGTTACAAGAATGTCACCAGCATATGCGTGCATTACCTTGGCTCGTTCCTGGAAGCTACGCGCAGAGCCTCGTCGATCAGCTAAGCGTAGATCAGCAAAAGGGGTAGGTGTGCATACAAGAAGGCGCCATCCTCATCCACCCTAAATCTGTCCCCAGTCTTCAGCCACCCATCGTGGAATGCCTCCCTTGTCTCCTTCTCGTTCTGCCAGTATCCACTGGTAATGTTCTCGCCCTTGAGCCACAGTTCGCCCGGCTCGTTTACATCTGCGTCCGTACCATCGTCGCGGAGGATACGGCCTTCCATGCCGGGTAACAGTATCCCTGCTGAGCCAATTCGAGGCTGATATAGGCCGCCGGGAAGGGGCACCTCGAATGTGTAACTACCTGTTGCAGAGACTGTCTGTTGTAAGGTGGGTCAATACTGAGTTCCGCGACTTGTTTGAGCTATCGCACGGTTTCTGACATTCCATAACCTTACGACGAGGCATCATGATCTCAAGGGGGACACTGACACCGTGATCCTATTCACTCACCTTCCAAGACGCCCGTAACATTCTTGCCTATGTGATTCAACTCTTCCGTCAGCTTTGGAGGCAAGTACGAAGCGCCGCTGCCAAAGGCCGTTAAGGAGCTAAGATCGCCCTTCAATCTCTTTTGGGCATCGAGGAACGGTTGAACGACAGAGGGAATGAGCGCCATAAAAGTTATTGCATATCTACCACACAGAATCATAAGTATAAGACTGCACATCTCCACAGTAAGCCTTACTTTGGCACTAGGCGCACGACAAACTCGGCATTCCACTTGGGCACGACGATGCAAGTTGTAGGAGTGAGGAAGCTGCGGAAGCTGAACACGTGCAGGCCGTAGGTGTGATAAAATGGCAGGAACGCTAGGCTGACGGGGATGCCTTCCGGTGTGGCATATTGAGGCGACTTTATCGACGGTCATGAGTCTCACAAGAATCGGATCAGGTTAGACATACCGGGCGGACGGCCAAGCCCGACTTGGTGACCATTTGATTTTGGGCCAAGGCGCAAACCAGATTACCGTGACTGATCTTGACGGCTGCCAAAGCATTTTACTGGATGGCCGTTTGGGTGTATTTGTCCGCCACTTACCTTTGGGTAAACCTGTTGTCCCGCTGGAGAATACGAGATATGCCAGTGTGTCCTTCTGGGCATGCATTGCTTTCGGTTGTGGTATTTTCCGCTTCTTCGCAGTGGATACTAAGTTATGGTATGACTGCTTGCCTTTCAAATGCCCTTCCAGGACGAAAATTCGATCTAGAGGGATACCGACATCCCTCGCGCACCGGTGGGCTAGTGGTACTAGGTCCGGGGCGACAAATAAGCAAGTGGCTTGTGATAGCCGCAAGGCGTGCTTGAGTTCATATGGGGTGGAATAAAAGCTTAGGAGGGCGAACGGTGTTGTGAGGATAAGTAAGGAGTGTATTAATGCGATGTAATCCTGTAACACCTGAAAAGCGAGCACTTTGGCGATGTATGATTGAAGACGTACCAAGCAATTGTGGCTCAAAATGCCAACCATCTCGTGACTCGGACGTAGCCCTGCGCCTCCTTGTTCTGAAAGTGCTGACAGAGCAGCTGCTCCATCTCTGGCTCTTTCGAGGAATTGATGTAACGTTCTTTTGCGACCCGAGACAGAGTCGATCTGTGCAGTGTAATCGGGTAAGTCTTTCTCAAACAAATAGTTGTGCACGTTAATCTCGGGAAGAGGTGGTAAGGTCGCGAACTTGCTCTGGATATACATGCCTGGCCCCCAAAACACGCTGGTGGTCGAATACGGCGCATACTTATAAGTAAAAGAAACCTCGCCGGGACCACAACGCCGGGAATGACGCGAACGCGTACCGGGAAGACTGCCGTGGTCACCTGAAACCCAGACACATCCATTCCCATAGTACGCGCGATACCGATCTGCTCCCGTGCTCTGCGTTGTTCTCTGGTTCAGGAAGGAAGACGGCAGACACCGGTTTGTTCCCGTGCTCTCCGTTGTTCCTCTCACTAGAGCCCGGACAGCACACAGAATGCCGGATGTGTGTCTCGTGCGTAAGATTGACCGATGCAGAACACTTATAACCAGCCAGGGCAACGGGATGTTATAGTGCTGGAGCGCACCGTACGATGCTCAGTATGTTTCGAACTTGTCTCCTGATATGCGGCGAATTAATCACCGTCTATTTATCAGATTAGATCCCACCAGGGTCGGGTGTTTACGATGCCCCGTCAACCTCATCTGCACTGCAGGAAGAATGGTTCTCACAGGTGCTCCGAAGGCGGCTGCAATTTGTCCTTCAAGTCATTCAACCACCAACACATGCTGGCTATGAAGTCTTTCGATACCATGAACGTTCCAAGGCAGGAAACGAATACATATGTGCTCGGATGCATCTCACGAGGACCCTATGTACAAATGATTGTACACCGAACTGCGATTGGCATGTTTGGAAGATATACAAAAATGGTATCAAACCATGAAACCATGCGATCGCAACATTCCACATAAGATGCTGCGATCGTAGACTATGGGAGGTTCAGGACAAAACATTGCAATCAAGACATCCCCCAGGAATTCTTCCAATCCTCTCGGAGTAAGTACAGACTCTACTTATACTTGATAGTACTCAAATGAGAGTCCTCTCGGGTCAATACTTCTCAGGGTTACACTGAGCAATGTTCTTCTTACATCCTTCAAGGCTCCACTGCATGCTCGAGGGCATGCGAGGTATACTTGGGAATGACTCCCACTTGCTGCATTCCAAGTTGCCACGATCGTCCTCATGATGATTCAAGCTGGCCACTCTTTGCATCAGATCGTCAGTATTATCTAGAGTCTATTCGAGAGTATATTTGATTGTGCACTGAATTGTGATCGGCACATTCGACAGAAAGGAGTTATTTCCCTATGATCGGAAGTGAGTTGCAAATCAGTCATTCATAACTTCTGTGTATCTATCGCTATCGTTGCCAAAGCAGATTGCAAGCATTTATTACTATAGAAAGCTCGTATTGCTATGTTGCCATTGTTCTCTCGCTGTTCTTGTGAATGGGAATAGATAGGACGGAATCTCGAGTCGGAATAGGCTTTCACTATTGAGCGCTGAGCGTTCATTCCTCTGGCAATCGCGACCCTTACTCCGCAATTTCCGAGGTTACTTGTTCTGCTTCCTGAGCATGTTCGGTTGCTTTTACTGTTGTGTTAACCTAGTACGCTTGCAGTGGCCCTATCTTCAAATCCGGAGTGGGGCAACTTCTGTTACTAAACTCTTGGAGAACGCAAAAGGAACTTCTTGCGGGTATGATAAGGAGGCGATGACTCAATTTGATGACAGAATAGTCGCTAGCCTAATTCCGGTGAAACAAAACACCGTGGAGACTCATACTGACATGACTAGGTTGGATATGAACGCGTCTGCGAGCGCATAGTCCAAGTCAGAACGTCATGAAGAACTCGAGAAATATTAATCAACGCTAAGTGGCACTATGGCGAGTTGTTCCTACAGATAAAGAGCTCGAGCTGTCAGGCTATGAGCCAGATTGTACATAACCACATAACCATACCAGACCCTATGGCGTGGAGTCGATGGCTGTGGCAGACGTCAATCAGACCCAGTTCTACTGCGGAATCAAGTGAAACAAAAGTCCGATGACCATTCGTTTACGTGTGGCTATCCCTGCGGATAGCGAACGTTAGCCTCATATGAAGGTATATAGGGCATGACAGTTGATATCAGGACAAGCCACTTCTGTGCACCTACCACACTTGTTTCTGAGGAAGTCGGGTCAAAGAATGAGCAAATCCAATTTAGACTATTCTCTGCCACCGCCGTACGAATCTGCTAGTGCTGGCGACAGGACCTACCAGACCGAAGCTCACGGTTCATCTGCCCTGTATTACGGAGGCTCTACGAGTGCTCAGGTCCCCCAGCCAGTCCATGCTTCATCATCCTACCACCATAGTCCGAGTCCGAGTCCATACCCTGAAGTCCAATCACCGCCGGCACATGCGCAGGGCTCCTTCATAACCAGGATCTTTTCGGGGGAGTCCTCTAACCCTCTCGATCCGCCTCCACCTTCATTCAGCCGCCCTGTGCCGCAGTATGTTGCGTATGAACCATTCCCGACGATGGTGACACTCGGACTGGGGAAAGATCTGGGCGACGGGTTCATGGAAATGCCCCCTCCCAGTGTGGTTCAGCCGCACCCGTTCGCGAGGCACGATGTCCAGGAAGCAGATTGGCTCAGGTATGCACCAATACTGATGTCTTTCGATTTGTTGTTGCAGCCGTGAAACATGTAATATTGTTTAGGTTCCTAGCGGATATCAAAGCTGCGGGGAAACTCTCTACGAGGGAAAATGTAACAGCTGCTGTTTTACCCATGACGATGAATCTTGGGCTAACAGGTCTGTCGCCGACTTGGGCTTGCGAGTTCACAGAATTGAATTTTGTTCATCGGCGTAGGTATGCTGGTATCCAAAGGCATCCAGAATAGACAGATTAAGAAGAAGCAAGAGCCTTGCGGGAGACTGGTCGATGCGTGGAATAGCGTCAGTAGTCTGTCACAAACCCCGAATATTCTATGCTAATTTCTGGACTCAAATGATAGTACTTCTTTCTCCCGCGGAGGTTGGAAGTCATACTCGCCAAAGGCGATACGCGCCTCAGCGGGAACACGGGCATTGGCGCCCCTCCCAGTCGGCGACATGAAGATGACTCATATTCCAGCTCTTCGGGGGATGAAGGAATGAGCGGAAGAAGCGAGCTTGGACTTCGGTCAGATAGACGTGCTGGACGTCAGGTCAGACGGGAGGAGAAGCGAGAACGCCGGCAGGAGCGGCGAGAGGAAAGGGATGCAAGACGGGCCAAGAGGAAACAGGAAAGGGCCAACAAAAAGGAGCAGTTCAGACTTATAGTCGTGCCAGCGTAAATGGCTGTCACAAAGTTACTTGCTGCTACAGGTTTAACGTTGACCAGTGCGTGATACACATGCACACGTGGAGAGCACAGCCACTCAAGCTGACTAATGGAAAATACATGTAGACCAAAACGATCCTGTGAAGCAGACCCTCGAAAGGCTATTTTTTTCACAATTGAATGCGAGTGTTCGAGACGAATGATACAGCAGGAATACATTGGTAGTACACTACGTCACGGAAAAACTTCAATAAACTAAAGCCAAGGACATCTATGAGGCAAATCAACAGCACTGAAAGCAGGGATGAAAGCAATGCCAACACAGCAAAGAGCAATTGAAGAAACCGTCCCGATTAAATTCAAAGCCTCACCGCTCAACCCACATACTCTCCCCGCGGGCAGCGTCGCTTTTCACTTCTGGTATATATACTCGTAACCATTGCACCATTTCCTTCGTAATTTGATGGCACCGACTCAAATCAATGCTCTTCAACCTTCTCGGCCACCGGTGGCTGACGCTTGCAGAAGCGCTAGCACTCCTCAGTAAGACAGCGCCAGTTCTTGACGAGGATAGCTGAGCCTGTGATGAAGCAGTGACGGTCAATAGAGATTGGGTCGCAAATTGCATGGACCCAGACGCCGATATCGTCACAGGGGGGAGAGGGACAGAAGCCGAAGAGGGCGAGGAGGATGATGATGGACAAGGAGAAACGTGCTGCCGAGGAAACGCTCTAGATTGAGGTGGCAACCGAGATTCAACAAAAGTCCGCAGTGAGTCCCAGTCCAGCGCGGAGCATCCTGCCAACTCGAAGTTCTCCAGCTTCGGACAGATCCAGGTCTGTGCAGAAGCTGGGGTGGAGAGACCCTTCATAAATCGCAAGAACATCGGTGAATCTCGATGCAAAAACAGAAATAGGAAATTCCGGACTCACTTTAAGCAGATTAGATGAGACGTCATCCGCGTCGACCAGTTCGAGCGTTGCCAGCGCCGAAACACGTCTCAGAAACATCATCAGCTTCAACTCATTGAAGAAGCTTGCCTCGACCCGAAGATACCGCAAAGGTAGAGATGTCAGTGATTGCCGGGTCAGATACTTGAGCAAGGGTGTGATATCATCCAAGTAAGCCAGTTCGAGCTTCTCGAGAGTAGGGAACATGAGCTGACTGAGAATCACCTGGGTGCGTAAGATGCCAGAGTAGTAAAACGACAATTTCGATAATCTCGGAAGGTTGATCATACCACGCTGCGGCTGGGATGCAGCAAAGATGTCGTCGGCATACTCCCCTGCAGGGTCTTCCCAAGTAGACCCAGGCTCAGGTTCGACATCTGACATGTTGCGCAATGAAAACTCCTCGAGCTGAGGACATGCTCGAAGGATATCCAGAATCTGCGCCGTAGATGGCGCAAAGCTTTCCCAGTAACCTGCCAACTTCAGCACTCGCAGACCAACGACAAGGCGACTGTTCCATCCAAAGTTGAAGGATGTGAAAGACACAGAACGCAGACGAGGTGTCTGCCCGTCGAAGATGGGCAAGGGCAGGTTAGAGTAATAGTCGTCCTGCATAGAGTTCGATACATGTACCGATAGAGCCTGCAATAGAGGCGCTGGCTCTCTGCAGCGCTGAAGCGCCGCATGCGCTTGAGGCCTGTTCGACACCACTAAGGAGAACGACCGCCACCGATAGATGCTAGGCCGCAGTATGTCCATAGCGTGCACAACGTTCTGGGTCATGTGACCCGTGGTTTCCACTCGGGGATTGAAGTCGATGCTGATATCGAGAGGTGCAGACCTGGATCGTGCCAATTTGAACTTTGTCCGCTCTATCGAGCTCTGGTTGCGCAATGCTAGTCTTGACCACAAGATAGGCGTGTCCATAGCTACTTCTGACCAGTGTTTGCATACAAGCATGAGCGTCGACACGCTGAGAGGGTCTTCCTCCGTCGTGTCAAGGGCACCCACGACGAATATGGACGCTAGCAGTTCGCTGGGTAGACGCTGAATAGGCGACTGCAGACGCACTGCTTGTTCCAGTTTCGACTCCAACATGTCCCGTGCACTCATGAGCGTAGCCATCTTGTGCTCCAAACTCTGGATGGCCTCTCGCAGATGAGGGATCGACTCCGAGCCTAGCTCGTTCACTCTATCCTTCGCCCTCCTGCGCTCTGATGGGCGTATAGAAGCACTCTGGCGCCCGTGATATGCACTGGATAACTCGGGTGGGACCTTCATTCGACGAGACACCGTGGTATCATAGGCAGCATGTGGCGAGAAGTCACTGTGAGTGGCGGTAGGTTGCACTGAAGCATACCTGGTCCGAGTAGTCCTAGCATTCCAACCATCATCAGGAACAGCGTGGTCTGAGACTAGGTAGACGGATGAAAGCGACATGGTGGGCGCAACGACGACAGCTACAAGGTCGGCTTTATGGGGAGACGCCAACGATGGCCTATGTGCTTTCATTGTCACTGGCGTTGTTTCATCATCGAGTGATAATGACTCACACGTTTGTAGGCCCGCGAGAAAGGCAACAGTCACGACACACCTTGAGGTTGCACAACGCCGCAACACCCTGACTTCGTCTGACATTAGACACGAGCTAGGGGACATGCGATGAACCAACGCACCTTCTTCACGCCAGCATGGTCACTCGATGTCGGCAGAGAGGTGCGTGAAGAGACTCGTTGTGCTGCGGGAGGAGGGGGCATTTTAAGAGAGGACGCGATGAGTGCAGATAGAGGCACCCTTAGAATACCTGCTGCATCCGATCGTAACAAGCACGAGGCCGAGGCATTGCACAAAATTGCCTGAAGTTGACCGAAACGTGGGTAGACGAGTGTACATCTGCAGGCACGAGGAGGGCAACGAGGCTACACGAGGGCAAAGTCTTGGTCTGAATCAATCCCGTTCCCAAGTCTACCTTCCACAAGCGGACCTTCATCCGGTACAAGACGCCTGTGTCCTCTTATCGCCTGCCTTACAAACACCCTACGAGACCATCAGACTGTGATTGTTTACGATAAAGTTTGTAGCGTATGCTGATTACAAGGTGGTACTCTACATCACCATTTACCTAACAATACATATACTCCCTGTATTAAAGCTGCTGTACTTGGGTCAGCGTACATACTTCATGACGTCGGCTGCGTGTGACCGCGCTCCACGGAGCGGTAGTAAAAGAATTGGCAGAGGACCTGCAGCAGGCAGACGACCCGGTCAGACACAGTGAGTACCGGTAACCTTCTGTGTACTCACGAAAACGTCCAAGAAAACAGTCAGGCTGCTTCCTAGCAAAGATCGCTATTTATCAAGGGCTCAGATCCAAGAATAGCGTCGGGACTCACCCGCCAACCAGCTCGCACTTTTCAGCAGATACTTCGGATCCATGGACGCCGCGCAGATGGACAGCGCGTACGTAGTGTTTCCCGTGATCGAGAACAAGAACAAGAATGGAGAGAGGCCCTCACACTTCGTCTCGAAATTTTTGACTAAACAATGCACATGCGTCAGTGTTTACGAAAACCCGAAAAGCTGTGCTGAGCGCTCACAGATCTGGGGAATGCGGGCCCCGACTTCGATACACCAACGTGAGGGTAATGCATCGATGATGTAACCGTAAGCTTACTATACAAAGCAGCACTTGTCCATCCCATAATCTGGCTATTCCACTCGAGCGAGTCATCTGGTCCCTCTGGAATTTCTTCTCCTTTGTCAAAGTAGTCGCTGATCGACCAAGCAGTCACTCCAGTCGCGAAAACGAATACCAAGGCTCCAGCATACTTCACAAATTCCCGGCTTATCGGAGGTTTCTCTTTAGGACCTTCTCTTGTATCAGATAACAAGGGAGTTTCTTCTCCGACAGTGGTGATTACCGAGGCGTCGCCGGACAGTGTACTACGCTCTTCGCGCGTGTTGACCCATCTGTAGTAGTAGATTTGAAAGAGCAGTATCATGTCACATATCGTGTACTTGCAGATCGTCTTGATTCAACGACGGTTCAAAAACGGCATGGTCCTGGGCTTACATATACTGCAAGTATGATGATAGTAGGCAAGAGACGAGCCATCAATGCCCCGCCCAAGTTGCACAGATCTCCTAGGAGCCATATGAGGACGAAGAGGACGCTCAGTCCTTCGCCGGATTTTAGTCGGAAGTTTTCAACAATTTGCGGGGAATATACAACAATCCTGTGATATTAGCTGCTGCATGTAATAGGAGGATCGACCAGCGAACTTACCAGCAGGCGATAGATACCCATCCTAGCTGGTTAACAGAATAAATTAATGAGCTGGACGCGGTGGATCTCGGGAGAACATACGACGCTACTCAGGGTTGCGTACTCAGCCATGGCCAGGTGCCCCGTGTAATTCAATCAGACAACCAGAGGATAAGATGTTGTTCGAATCAAGAGATAGAGGACTTCTCAAAATTATGCCGGGGGCAATTTAGACGCCGGTACTGCTGCTTCGGCACGGGTCGCGCGTACACTTTCGTTCAGTGCTCGGGGTTCCTTCGCTGCTGTCTCGACTGACTGCAAGCCACTACAATGAATGGTCAGGAAGCCTTCAGGCGTATTGCCAGGCAACTACAGAATGCTGGGAGGCAGGGTGGTGGCGGATTTCCGGGCGGAGGCAGAGGGCTGTTCACGGGGACGGGGCTGCTGGTCCTCCTAGCGGGTGGAGGAGTACTGGTTAACCAGGCGCTGTTCAACGGTGAGTCTGCGAGCATATAATAACTCCTTTTTGGTTAATGATTATTGTGGCAGTCGATGGTGGTCACCGAGCCATCAAGTACACCCGGTAAAACCCTTCTGGTGGCGGATTCTTCTGTGCGCTGACCTGGTTTAGGCTGCACGGTGTGACAAATGAGCTTTACGCTGAAGGAACACACTTTATAGTGAGAAGCACTTCTTACCACCCCTTCATGTTTTTTCATTGCCGTAGATCCCATGGTTCGAAACTCCCATCATCTACGACATCCGCGCCAAACCTCGAAACATTGCCAGTTTGACTGGGACAAAAGGTTCCTATCCTCTGTTCCTCCACAATAAAATCACATAAACATGCTGCAATAGATTTGCAAATGGTCAACATCACTTGCCGTGTGCTCTCGCGCCCCAACCCTTCCGAACTTCCCGCCGTGTACCGCGAGCTCGGGCTCGACTACGACGAGCGTGTGCTTCCCTCGATCGTGAACGAGGTTCTCAAGAGTGTCGTTGCGCAGTTCAATGCCAGCCAACTAATCACGCAGCGTGAACAGGTGCGCCTCCTCACTTCCACTTGCTAGCTGTCTCCCACGCTTATGTTCACCCCATCTGAATGACTGAATAGGTATCCCGCCTTGTCCGCGAAGAGCTGACCAAACGCGGTTTGAAGTTCCACATCGTGCTGGACGACGTGTCGATCACGCACGTCGCCTTTTCGCCCGAGTTCACACACGCCGTCGAGGCGAAGCAGGTCGCGCAGCAGACGGCGCTCCGTGCTGCTTTCCTGGTCGACCAGGCGGTGCAAGAGAAGCTGGTAAGCTCCTCGTCGCCAACCCAATCCAGCTAACTTAGCGCCCCGTATCCTCATGTTGTTGTAGTCTATCATCGTCCGTGCAGAGGGTGAAGCCAAGTCGGCCGAGCTCATTGGCGAGGCGATACGGAATAACAAGGGTTTCCTGCAGCTACGGCGACTAGAGGCTGCCCGTGATATTGCAGATGTCTTGGCTGCATCTGGGAACAAGGTTATGCTGGATTCGCAGAGCCTGTTGCTTAACGGTACGTGCCAGTGAGTCTGTTCTGGTCACCTAGGTCATTGATGCCTAGCCTGGATATAGTTGTGGGCGACGATGTCAACCTACTGAAGCCGAAAAAATAGTCGTTCGGTATGGTCGGTAGTACACCCTATTCTTTTTGTCTGCTATTCGCGAACCCCTCGGGGCGCTCACGTTTACTTGACCACGCTGTATTCTCTAAAAGGTCGTTTTGCATGGTGTCGTCGACTTTACTTCCGTCGAGTTAATCTAATCAGTATAAGTATTTACTACGCCCCTCATTGCGACAGGTACTTCTGTATTACATCTGCACGACATGACCTGTCACTTTGACGAGAACCGTCGAAATTCAGAGGTACAGTATGATATGGTCAGCACAGGGAGAGGTAAATAAATACGTAGATATGAGTCACTCCCTCATTCAACAACCTCTTCATCGTCACTATCTTCCTCCCTCCTCGCCTCCCTCCGTGCAGCTGCCTTCGCACGCCTCTCGAGGTCTTTATCCTCTTCTAAATCCTTGATTGAGATATGCTGGTTGCAGCCGGCCGCGGGGCATGTCTTTGGCCCGGCCTTGAGGTACTCCCGGATTGCGACGGCGGAGAAGGAGTGATGGCAGGCTTTGCTATTGGAAGGGGTACAGATGTCAGCGTGGGCGGGCAAGTAAGGCAGGGGAGATACGGAGGAATGGGGAAAGAGGAAAGGACGTACGCGGTAAGTGGATTGACGAGGATTGTGAGTGTCAGGGGACACTTGTAGTCCTGGGTCATGCCACCGACTTCGATTTCGTCGTCGTCGTCGCTGTCATCCCCGTCCTCTGAACGAAGCAACTGACTGAGTATCTGGGTGAATGGTAGAAGGGAAGAGTTCACCTCTAGGAATAAAGTCATTAATAGGCGGCATAGCTTGGCCAGGTTTTTGGACTTCCTATGTCACTAAGGTCAGAATCCGGTGATCATAATGAGAGCAATAAGACCATACAAATATGCGCTGCTTGAAGTCCGCGTACTCTTTGTGCTTTCCGTATTTATATCGAGATGTCTTCTTTTTGTAGGCGTCGACGTTGAGGGCTAGTTGTTCGTCATAGCGTTCCATGACATTGTCCTGAGACGATGGTCTTGCGAGGACGTTCAGTTGAACTGGCTGTGACACGTACAATCTCCTCGCCTTGAAGGACGAGCTGCTGCAAGTCCTCTAGAGACTTTTCGTAGCATAGCATCTCATTCTCGAGGTCTATCAAGTCCCTCATAGTAATATCCAGGTCTACCAAGGTCTCATGTCGAGAAATGAATTCTTGCGCCGAAAACGCTCTCATATGCGCTCACCTTGCCACTCTCTTCCCCATCCGCGACCTCAGCAATAGATGGGCCCAACTCCTTGAAGATACTAAAGCCGGACGTATTCAACGTCTTCGCCATGCTCGC
The DNA here is from genome assembly GCA_001632425.1 of Neolentinus lepideus HHB14362 ss-1. Classification (NCBI taxonomy): domain Eukaryota; kingdom Fungi; phylum Basidiomycota; class Agaricomycetes; order Gloeophyllales; family Gloeophyllaceae; genus Neolentinus; species Neolentinus lepideus. The sequence continues at coordinate 16,600 of KV425585.1, read as the reverse complement.
CCAGTCCGCAGCAAGTCCGCCCAGCTTCCTCCCATTGTCGACATCCAGAGGCTGGTCCTTGAAGTTCCTAACATCAATACGTCCCGTGATCTGCTCCTTCTCATCCTCATCCTCATTGTCTGTGTCCATCTTAACCTTTGCGGATAACTTCTTCTTGGTCGATCGACGCGGCTGTGTCTCCTCGTCCTCTTCCTGCCGGCCCTCAGCCACAGGTTCCTCCGAGGGTTCTCTACGCGCGCGACGACGGCTGGTGGCAGCGGTGGGCATGTCTAGGAGTAGTCGCAAATATTGTGCTAGTTAACGGTCGAGTACTTGATTATAGAAGGGGAGACACGCGAATAGGGGATACACCCGACGCGTCCCCAAAATGGCTCGGCTTAGGGCCGGCCTTCTCGTGACTTCGGCCTTTGCCGCGGGCTTCCGGCTCAAGCCAAGTTCAGGCAGTCTCTTACAAGTCCAATGTTAGCTGCATTACGGGCAACGTGCTCAAGGACGGCTAGACCACTGGGGCCATCGGCGCTGTCGTCAACGTTACTAAGGACACCCACACTATCCTCGACAATTCGCGCATTGCCCTCCAACCGCTCGTTCCATGTCTCGTCACCAGCCTCGGCGACCCTCAACCAAGCGATGCGGCGCAGACCCCCACAAAAGAAAAAGAGACCCACGTCTCCCCTGCTAGAAAACAACCCGCAGCGAAAAGGCGTCGTCTCGCAGGTATTCATCGGCAAGCCCAAGAAACCCAACTCAGCCAAGCGTAAAATTGCCCGTGTCAAGTTGTCAACGGGGAAGACTGTGCAGGCGTATATCATGGGGGAAGGCCACAACCTCCAGGAGCACAGTGTTGTTATGGTCAGGGGAGGACGTGCGCAGGATCTTCCTGGTGTCCGGTGTGGATGTTGCGGTCCAATTCTTCTGACTTTTACTGAATAATTGAATTTAGGTACAAGGTTGTCCGAGGAACTCTTGATTTTGGTGGTGTTGTTGGCAGAACATCTGCACGTAGTAAATACGGGGGTGAGTATCTAAAATATCTTGATATATCTTGTCAGTAACGCGTCCAATAGCCAAGAAGCCCAAGTCATAATACAGCGAATGTTGCACACGACCAGCATCCTGTATCGTATCATCAATCTAGTTTTGCTTTCATCTCCGCGAAATCCTTACAATCCACATAACGATCATCATAATTTACAGTATAAGGACCCTGCGCTGGTATTAAAAAAAGGCATATGCGTACGGTATCATTAGAGTCCTCTGTTTTTCATGTCCGTTATAGGCTCCCCATCATCCCTCAACCTCTCCTCTCTCTCCCGGTTCATCCTCAATGTCTTGTCAATTTCACAATTCAACGCCCAACACCACGTATCCCTCTCCAGCCTGCTCCGTGCTCTGAATACTGCCATCTTGCGTTTCTTCGACAGCTTGGGTATATTCTTGCTTGAACTTGCACTCATTCCTCCTTCATCAGAAAAACCGGCCCGGTACGGATGATATGAAATCATGAATATTGTCTCCTCTTCTAGATCCTCGGTTTCCAGGCCGTCGGGGTACCGTCGTGGCATGGGCGGTGCGTCCGGGTTGTACTGGCCTTGTGGAAGCATTTTCGCCGCAAAGTAGCCGGAACATACGTATGCATCCAGTAAACTGATTGTGCGCTTGGTTCTCCGGTGGTATAAAGACGCCTTGGGGGTAATATGGTACTGAACGAGATGTCCAGAAACTAGGAACAGCTGGACATATCTACAACGAGCCGGGTCAGGGTAGTCTGTTTCCCAGCTGTACGTAATGAACGCACTTGTACCGCCCCCTCAATCCTTTCCGCACGAATATCTTACCGCCCTTTAGAATAGGCCTGCAATTCTCCAGCAAGCACCAGTTATAAATATTGCTGAGGTCAGGAAGCGAGGCTTCAGGATCTGGCGGAAGCACGTGCATCATACGCCCGTCACGATATACCCGCGGCGTCGGTCGTGCTCGTCCTGTTCCAAGCTGCACGATGTTCATCTCTTCACGTGTGTCGATGCGGTGACGATGCTGCCAATACCTAGCCAGTGCCCGCAGCTGGTCGATCCATTGCAAGGCGACGCGGCATGAGTGAGCCTGTGAATCTCGACGTGAGCAGCGGGTATGCAGAGGAAGGTGGTATTGTTACTTCGAAGCGGAAAATATGCCCGTTCTTCAGTACGAGTTCAAACGAGCGCTTCATCTTTAGTCTCAGCTTGTTCCCACTCTTACTCAACCCTTCCTCGCCACCTTCATCTTCCAAGTCGGTCTCGTCCCTTTCGATCTCATCACTCAAACCCTGCCCATCCCCAGCAAACGCTTGTGCATTGAAGCTCTGTTCCATCTGATGCACCGTATGCTGGAAAGCTCTCCTGACAACGAGGATATTGCGCATGTCGGTAACGCCTTGAGCTTCCAAGATCTGCCACATGCCGCGCCTGATCTCGGCGTCACGCGGCGAGCTTTTGTTGTTCAGAGGTATACCTGGGGGAGAAGGTGGGTGTGGGTTGTTCGGGTTCAATACAAAAATGAGGCCGCTGTGTGTTGACAGATACACGGATTGCTTGCCCAGCGCATTGGGCCGGATGCGGTCGAGATAGCCTTCGATGGCTGGTGGTTCGGTCATATGCGCCCCGTCTCTGAGGTGCAAGTGTGTCGGAAAATGCCGTGCCAGGCGCACCTCGAGATGCGCAGGCTTACCTCCCTAATTCAAGTCAATATTCTGAGGGCTCACACAGAGGGAACATCATGCGACAAACCTGCTTCAAAACGAGACCGCGGATGACATCCCAAGGTTTCCGCTCTCCCTCAGAATCCTGGGGATCCCACACCCAGTCAAGCTTCGTGTCCATCCGCCACGCTAACTGGAGAGTGGCAGTGCCTTCTTTCAGTGGGCCCTCCACGAGGTACTCCCAGTCTTTCACAGTCTTCAGAGTCTTTCGACATAAGCGGATGACATTATCTCGACTGAGCATAGCGTAACCCTTGTCCTCGTCGTCCTTCTCATCGAAACCCGGGATTGATATTCGAACTCGAGTATCCAGGACAGGGGAATGGATGTCAAGATGAGAAGGCAACTTGCCTATCAAACGTCTCCTACGCGAAATTAGCAACAAAAGTAATTGGCAACGGTGCACATTACGTTTACCAGATGTTCCACGCCCATTCCGTCGCCCTGCTGCGGCTCTTGAGCTTGAAAATGAATATATTGATACCTCTCTTCGCTCGATGGAAGAGCCGCCTGCGCTTGGAGTCACTGTGCACGGGCGTAGGTGGACATGTCAGACAGAAAGACATGTCCACAAATGAGTACAGGTATAACTTTGTACGTGGAGAATCGAATGGCACGAGGAAAGAGAAATGCTTGTGACCAGTAATCCGCTCCTTGCCTGGTGTATGCTAGCGGTGGACTTAAATCCCAAGGGATCGACTGTGATAGAGTATAACATACATAATCCTCATATAGTTCCAGTCGGTCTTTCCGCCAGATGACCAGGAATTCGCCCATGTCCTCGTAGTCGTAACGACCACTCCGATTTTGGTATTCGTCAAAATCTGGCCCGAGTGATTCTTCTTCAGAGTAGGACACTCTGACAATCATCCGATCTGCAGAGTACGGCCTTGAGCCAACAATATAGAAGCACATCATCTCGTCATAGCTTTACCTCTCATGGCTACATCGCTCCATTTCGTTTCTGCAGTTGAGGGAGGACCAGTCGTGACCGCCCCAGCACTAGTCGCGTCTATCGAGCTCCCAGTCCTAGCGAGGACTTCCCTAGGAGAGGCAGGCGATTCCTCCAGAGCCGCCGAATAACGGACCAATTTACCCTTCCCATCACCATTAGGGAAATATGAGCCTTCCGGAGTGGGAAAGTTGCTGATTTGATTGTCACTGAGTGCATTGACACGGCTCGCCGACTTGAGAACAGGTCGTCGTGGAACTTCGGAATGGACTTCATTAGGAAGCTCGTCTCTTTGTTCAGCAAAGGCAGGTATTAGTAATGGTGTGATACTGGAGGACGTGCTGATGGGTCGAGCAAGCTCGTGATCTTCAGGTATTGTGGGTTGTAGGTGGAAAGGATGTGCAAGGGGAGTTGTCGCCGCGAGAGAAAATCCGGAAGGACTCAGCTCCGAAGGTGCTGTCACGAATGTCTCGACAGGTCCCGTAGAGGAAGCAGCGTCGAAGTGTACCCGAGAGCTGGATGCACCTTTAGAAGCTACTGGTGCCTTCACATTCACAGGACGCTCTTCCGGCAGCTCAAGTAGATTGATACCCAGAAAAGTCCCTATCTCGAAGGTATTCCCGACCCACCCCTGGTTCGTAGTAGGGTCAGTAGCCCGCCGCTTCCACACCTTGCCCCAGTCGCTATCCTTCCAGCGATCGAGCAACTCGTCCACTTTTCCTCTTTCTGCTTCGTCTTTCCAGCTGTCTCCATCCTCGCTAATGCGGTGGAATATGCGGAATGCGCGGTCTCTGATAAAAGCATTCACATCCGAGTCCGAGTCGCTTGTGTCCCTTGGATTACTACGCTTGAACCAATGCCTTTTCTTCTCACGGACCAGAGCTTCAGACTGGGATACCACTTTCTCCGGCATAGGACCAATAAATATACGAGCGTGCTTATGGGTATAGGTCCGCTTCGTCACTTCGAGTGATGAGCCCGTCCTCGGTGGAATCATGGGAGATGGAGCGGCCATTTTTTCAATCCACTTGGGGATCTCGAGCCAGTGTTGTTGTAGCGTAGCAGAGAGTCATTAGCAGATGTCAACACCGAGCATGATGCAGCGTTTGGGTTGGCGTGGAGGATAACGTAGACTTGCTATCCCGTCACCGATGTAATAGAGGAAGCGTGCCATTTGCCGGCGGCAATTTAAAGTGGTAGTGTGAGGTCAGCGACTAGAGTCGGTAACCGCACACGCGAAGAGGTTAGTTCACACGGTAAGACGGTTATAAAGTCTCAATTGTGCGAGTCCTGTCGTACATCGTAAACTACCGCTTCTTTTATAGACATTTTCTAGTATGACGCAACAGTAAGTTTACAAGAGTGAGTAAGAGATATTACGATAGAATTAATAAGAAAGGAAAGTCTTTACTCCTGGCTGAGTGAGCTTACCAGCCACACTCAGCACGCTTAGACACCACGGGCGGCTAAATCATTCGGAGGCGCAAGCGCCGGACTGTCCAGGCCCGGATCCTCACATACCTCCCTCCGAAGTAGCTCGTCTACTTCGATTCCAACTCGTCGTCGTCCCAGTCGATAAGTTCATCGTCATCCTCGGGAGAAGGCACCGGAGTCTTACGCTTGAAGTGAAGTCCTCCAATGGACTTATCGTTAGATGATCCCTCACCCGATCCTCCAGCCACACGGGTCTCCGGTTCCTCCGGTAGTTCATCTGCCCCCTTAGCTCCAGCTTCTATCATGGTAACGTCGTCGGTTCCCCCTATAGCGGCGGTTGCCCCGATGGCTGTTCCATGCGACGGTCCTCGGTGGCGCTTCCTTCGGCCTTGACCTCTGGGAGGGGGGTCCACGGGGAGTCCAGCCTCGCGACGGCGCCGGATCTCGGTGCGTTCAGCGATGTTCTTCTGGACGCGCTTGTAATGATAGTTGTTTTTCGCCATGAGAGTAAAAGAGTTGTCGTGAATGATTTCACGCTGTTCTGGAGTGATTATGAGATCGGGGTCCACCGCACCGACCTTAGGGTTCTTCCCGATAAACAGATGAAGGGGGAGATCCGGTCCGGTGATCTGAGCGCGTCGCTCAGATACGTCGAACAAAGGCAGCCTAGACTGCCTGGTGTTTTTGTTGTAGTGATGTGCGAAGAGGCTGTAGCCACCTGGAATAGTGATGGTTTCAGGCAGGTTCCCGGAGCGAAGCATGGTCTGGAATGACCAGAATGCGGCGACCTGAGCATGGGTGTACGAGATGACGAACCCATTACCGGCTTGGAACTTGACGGTTCCGGCATCGAAGTCGCGAGTCATCTTCGGGAAATCGGGTAAGGGCGTGGTGGTAGACATTAGAGCAGGGAGGGCGTCGAGAGAGATAGCAGATAGACTTGGGTTGGATTGCCGAGGGGGAGCAGGAGAGAAGCTAATCGAATTTATAGCAATAGACTGTAAATCCAGTTTGCCATGATAAATCTGAGGGTCAGTAGAGGGCGGCTTTCCTGTTCCCTCGGGTAAGCGTCCGATGTCATCCACACCGGAAGCATCCAGGTATGAGCGGAACGGAGTCAAATGTGCCACATCCTGATATGGAAGCCACATACGATCACCAGACTTCCACTCCACCTCGAATACAGACTGTCGTCCTTTGCCCTTATGGCAGAGGATGCAATTAACTTCCCACTCGAGCGCTGAGGTAGCCTGCTCGTCGGTAATGAGTACCTGAGTTTCAGACCGCCCCGGAAATAGGCGGTCATCATTTGGTTCGTGAATCCGTAGCAGAGACGAGTGAAATACATTGTGTATTCCTCGGCTCTGCAAGTTGGTGGGTAGCTCCAGGCAGTAGGAGTTGTTTCCGAAGTCCCGCTCGATCTTGTAAGGTCCCATCCACTTAGGCAGGAGCTTTCGGGATAATTCCTTAGGGAAACGAAGGTTCTTAGTAGACAAATAAACTAGATCACCTTCCTTGAAGGGAGAAGGTCGACACCGTCTATTGGCGTCCCTGATCTGCTTGGTCCGCGTGGATATTATACTATCATGCGTGGCCATGATCGCCTGCTTGACTCGTTGAGCGTATACCCGTACTCCCGGGTATTCGTCAGATTTGGCCGAATTCCAGACCATTGATCGCGGTAGACGCCCAGTATTCAAAAAGAATGGTGCATACCCAGTGCTTTCGGATCGTGCTATATTGATAGCAAACTCAATGGCGGGAAGCTTCTGGACCCAGTCCGATTGCTTAGCGCCTATACATTGCCTGAGCATTTGAGTGATTGTCTTGATTGCGCGCTCCGTAGACCCATCTGACTGAGGGTGGTAAGCGCTCGACATCCTAAGTTTTACCTTCATCAATTCGTGCAGCCGGCCCCAGAAGTGAGAGGTAAATAAAACATCTCGGTCACTTATGATAGCTCGGGGTAACCCGTGGTGTTTGTATACCTCTGAGAAAACCAGTTCAGCGACGTGTCTTGCCTTGTAATTGTCCCTGCTTGGGACCAAGTGAACCATGGCCGTAAGTAGGTCAATAATCACAGTGATGGAATCAAAAGATCCGTCCCAGTTCTTTGACTCGGGGAACGGTCCCACGAAATCAATACCAATTGCTTCCCATGGCCGGCTAGGCACGGGGAGCGGGTTTAACAAACTGTAAGGTTTCTGTGTCGAAGGTTTGCTTCGATTGCAGACTAGACACGTATGACAATAGGATTTGACATCATGAACCATCTCCCGCCACCAGACGTGGTCTCGGAGGAGATCTAAGGTTTTTCTCGACCCTAGATGGGCAAGAAGCAAATGGGCGTTAGCGATTGCCAACTCCCTAGCGCTACGGCCGTTTACTAGGATTTTCGGTATGCATAGCACGAGCTGGTCCTGTAACTGTAAATATATCTTTCCTTCCTGAATTAAGAAGTTCTTGTATTCTTTAGGTTTCTCGATAATGTTCCTGAACCAAGGATCCTCAGAATATCAGTTAGTTACAGCCTCTTCGAGGCTAATACCTTCATGTCCATTGATGTATTCCAGCAGCCCGTGGTCTGGCTCGTCATCATCTGCTTCTGACACCACAGGGGGTACCTTTCCTTGTTTGGCCATCAGCTCAGCCACCTCAGTCTGGGCTTCCGCCTCATGTCTGTTCCAATCCTCATCTGAGTCCGCGAGCAGCTGTGCCACTTCCTCGTTTGGGTGCTTCTGGTTGTCCTTGTTCTCAGCGCGCTTCCCAGATGTTTTTGCTCGTTTTGTTTGGCTATCCCCTCCCTCCTGATTGGGCTCACGAGGACCAATCAAGGTCAGCTTCCATATACGTTTTGCAAACTCACGAGAGGTTTCAGGACGTCCTGTCTCGGCGGGAGCCAACGCAAGAGCTTCAACGCCAACGAGGACAGGCATCGAAATACCATGCGACGCCAGCTGGTCATTTTGGGCCTCATCATCAAAATAGGTGTATTCTGACCTGGCGCGCACAGTTCCCGGTAAGTCATCCAAATATATGCGTGATAATGCATCCGCGAGCACGTTCTCAGTTCCAGGTATGTACTCGATACCAAAATCAAACTCAGAGATCTTTTCCAGCCAGCGCGCCTGTCGACCGGTGAGAGTTTTCTGTTTCAAAAGATGGATTAGACCTTTATGGTCCGTTAACCATGTAAAATGCGCTCCCTGTAGGATATCGCGATGACGCAGCATGGACTCCACCCCCGCGAGCATCTCCTGCTCGTGGACGGCGTAGTTCAACTGCGTTGTGTTCATCTTGGCCGAGTAGAAGGCGGCTATGCGGGCACGCTTGAAGTCGGGTCCCTGGCTGATCACGCCAGCCAGCCCACCATGAGAAGCATCGGTGATGAGGAAGATAGGTTCCGCCTCCTTGGAGTAATCCAAAGGACGGTGATGGTGCTTACGGTGAGCCTCAATGATTTGTTTAATCTCTTCGAATGCACGCTGATGAGTGTGATCCCATCGAAAGCTCACAGCGTCCCCAGTCAATGAAGACAATATCCCCATCGGAATACGCACGCCTGCCAAGTCATCAGCGAGGTACCCCACTGAACCCAGAAATCCACGCAGCAAATCGCGATTCGTGGGGGTTTTCCAGGCCACAACACTATCCACCTTGTCAGCATCCATCCGGATTCCCATGTCGTCAACAATCCGTCCCAAAATACGCACTTCCTTGGTAAGGAATCGTGCTTTCTTCTCACCTAAAAAAAGCTTTTCGTGCTTTAGGGTATCAATCACCATTTTACACACCCATATGTGTTCCTCTAATGTATCCGTATAGATAATGATGTCATCCAGGTACACGTCAAGGACCACACCAAGGTGTTCGGCGAATATGTGCGTCATCAATGCTTGGAAAGTCGCGGGCCCGTTGCAATCACCTTGTTGCAATACGAGGCTTGCCATGTTTCCATCGGGAGTGGTCATAGCGGTACGTTCCACATGCTCAGGAACTATCCGCACCTGCTCATAGGCATCCTTTTGATCCAGGATAGACCGGTAACGCTTCTTCGCCACACGGCGGAGGATACCTTCTATGTCAGGCAACGGTGTTGTAAGCTTTACGGTGTTCGCGTTTCGCTCACGTAGGTCCACAGCAATACAAAGCTGAGGGGGTATCCCTTTCACGCCAGTGCCAGGTTTCGTAAGTAACAACATTGGCGAGGCATTCCTGGAATGAGTGGGCTTCCAGCGCCCACTTTTAAGGTACGCATCCCGCTTCTCTATCCAATTTTCCCGCTGAGCATCCGGGCACCGAGAGGGGCGCCAGGAATAAACTTTGGTGTCATCTTTTAGGGGAATTGAGTGGTTCACCGCTCGAAAGGGTGGCAGAGGTGCCTCCCTCCCGTTGAGGAAGATAGGTCGCGCGTAATCCATCAATTCGCGCCGAACCTGGTCCAGGTTCTCGTCCAACAAGTCAGCTGCTCGTGATTCGAGTAACCGGACGCCTTCCCCTTTAATCAGTAAGGGTTTGGCACTGCCGACAACTACTTTAGGTGGGTTTAGCCCGATCATCAAATCATGCTGGAACATAAACGGTGTTCCAAGTATGAGATCATAACTCTGTAAGTTGATCAAATCGAAATATCGTTCCGAATCGATGGTCTGATACTGTAGGCATGCCTTGGCACCCCAATTAACCTTAGATCGAGAACCCTGGATGGCCAACTGGACTGGTAAGGGCTTTTCAAGCTCCATTTTCGAAACCTTTAGCTGATTGGCTAAGTCATAGGACATGAAGTCAGCCAAAGATCCAGAGTCCAGCAGTGCCTTAGCAGGCCTGCCATTAATCTGCACCACCACGACTAACGGTTTGGGGATCAAACACCGAAAGTCGCGTGTTACTGCAGCATTCCTTTGCATGCTCGGGTAAGCATTGGCAGGGACTTGTACCCCATTTAGCTCGGTCACGCAAAAGCAATCAACGTAGTCCTGACATACCACCTTCGGGTAAGTGGTTAATTCATGTAGCCCATCAATTACCTCATGTGCCCATTCCCGAAGGGGGCGTTCATCGTCTTCTAGTGCAAAGAGATCCGGTAATGACAGGCCATCGTCCCATTTGTCAATTATCCACTGATAGGCCTCCAACGTCGCTAGCCTCTGAAAACGCGTTTTCGGCGTGTTCGACACGATGCGGAAAGCGCCGAGATCACCGACGAATCTCCGAGTGTTCACTGAGCTACGACTCAATACATCGGCGATCCCCGAGGACGCGCACCGCCGGATACTGACATCACCGCCGAGCAGTGGACACCTCGCCGCGTCGCATGCCTGTTGGTGCTATACCGGGACTCAATTCGATGACTCAGGATATGCCGAGGCTGTCGAATGTTGCTTATGCGCTCGGATGATGGAACCGATGGCATCGGCGACGCTTACTCAACACCCTGCCTCTTCCATATGATACAATGATCCTCGGAACCTCCGGAACTCAGCCTACTCTCTCCGTGGCAGCGAGTCACAGCACTCGGTGCATCCATCAAGCGCCGAAACACGCTGAGTCACTCATATCGGTCTTCCTGACACAAACCAGCTGATCTTATCTTCCGTCCGACCTCGCAATAACTCAGCGGTCATTGGTCGTCGTACGATAGGATGCCGTGGGCCCCCGTTTCGGTCCGGTGCCGTCGCAACACTCGGTCAGCCCTCCTTATGAAGTTCGAGGTGATGGTCATCAAGCACGAGTCGTCACAACGCACCGAGGCGCTGTACGGGCTCAAGATGGAAGGAGCTTCCCTGGGGCGGCGGTTCCTGACCCACCTAGAGTGCTTCGGAATGAGAGCGGTATGCGGCGAACGATTGGCGAGCGGCTTGGGAGTTGAGCGAGACTCGGCGGCGCATTTCTGGTTGTATTTTCTGATTGTAGACGCATGGAGCGTTAGGGCGGTCTCGGACTTAGCGGTTTCTTAGACTTCGGGTCACTTAGTACTTTAGGCGTCCTGTATATTCCTTTCAAGCAGCGAATTTTACCTCACAGTTCACATCTCAAAGCCTCGTTGCGTCTGAATTGCGTTCTAAGAAGACCTCGGCGTGAGGTCTTGCATTTACCTCTGCGTTTATCGTCCCTATTGCGTTCTCCCTGAGTCTTCTGCACCCAGCCGGTGCTGTAATAATAATGTATTACATGTCTAATATTTTAACAAACCCTTATGCAATACCCAGTAATGTTTTAAGTGTAATGTATTAATGCCCCGGGCTGCGCCATACATTGCCCCGGAACCCGGGCTG